>JAHWFO010016826.1:0-31019 GCA_023313115.1 Rhysida immarginata
AATGTTAAAAAATAATTTTATTTCTGAATGCAGTATATAATTTGTTTTTTATTTAAAATAAATATTAGAATACCTTTGATCCTTAAATACTTTTAATTTATATGATATTTAATTTATGAAGTTGTATCTTTACATTTTTTTGTAATTAAAATATCCTGTAGAAAAATCATAAATCATGAAGGTATCTTTACCTATCATGACTGCGTTTCTATTGGCTAATATTTCCTGCCTTCTAATAACAACCAATCACAGCCCTTCTGGCGCTCATAGTTTACATATATAAAGAATGCTAGTTTGCTTTCATTTATCAGTTGCTTATTTCAATCTCCTGGATCTATCTGCTACCTTTTGTGTTGAATTTCCTGCTCGATTTTTCTTTTCCTGCAAAATAAACTCTTCTTCCACTCCTCATTTTTTTATGTTTTGGAACATTTTATACTGCCAATACAATTTTTATGAATTTTAATTGAATTTAATGGTTGAAATAATTAATTATACTTCTTAATCTTCTGATTTAACCGTAATATAACCTCAAAGTTCTTTCAGCTTTTCACCCCTGTATACCCCGCGGGGTATACATGGGTGCGGGGTTTCCTAAATATTTTTTACATATACGTGGAATTTCGCGGGGTATCTAGGGGTGCCGGGTGTACAAGGGTGCGGGGTATATTCGCGAAGATACGGTATAGCAAGGTGAGAACCACCACAACGAAAACAAGTAATATTCGTGACTGGAGCGTTTGAAAAATGTTGCTGTGAAGAGGATTACGTAAAGTACTTGCATTTTTAGTTACACACTCCACAGCTGAAGCAATCTGAAAACCTTTGGTTCCGCAAGTAGACGTCGTTGTACAGATTCATCATAAATACCGCATACAAGTCTAACGCAGCATTTCGTCAATGTCAGAATTTGCAGCACTCCGCCAATATTCTAATCTCAGCTACAAAAGAAGATACACTTTCACTGGAATGTTGAGAATGTTTATGAAAGAGGATTTTTGAAAAATCATTTTTCGTTGAGGATTGAAATTTTGTTCAGTAATTTTACAATATCAATGTATTTGATAGAGTTTGGCAATTTCGGCAAAACTAAAGAGTGAATCAAATTATATGCTGCAGATCCACAAATAGAGAAAAAAACAGCTCTATTTTTTTTTTTTTTTTATCTTGATCTAAAATTCCGTTGGCTTCAAAAAAGAATTCGAGTCATTCGGAATAAGTTTTCCAAGATAGTTCATTTTCAAAGTTAAATTCTTCAATATGTCCAAGTAAAGCTGACATGATTAGAAGCAATAATTCACGTTTAATCCTCATCGCCAAATTTATTATGTATTAAATCACTCAGGAAGGATGGAATAAGACTAAATATATGTTATTTATTTCACTGCAAGCAAGAAAAAAGGGGGGGAGGGGCCGAGGAGAAGAAAGTAGATAAATTTATATGACCTTTTTATAGATAATTAACAAATGCTAAAGAAGGTGCATGCATATAGTTAAGCTTCAATGTGCAATTAGGATGTTGTAGTGTCATTACTTGTCATAACTGTTTCCAACATTGACAGGATCGCCATAATGAAAGCATCTAAAATCTTAAGCCCCATTTCATGAACACATAAGAGTGCATGTGTACATATGGTAACTTAAATGTGAAACCCCAAAGATCATAATATTTGCAGTTAAGAAATCTTAATAAAGAAATAATTTAGAAATCTTATACAAAATTCTGAATAACTACAATACCAAAGTCTTACATAAAAGCCAATGATTGTACGTCACCTGAATTTTAAATCAGCAAGTTTAAATTAATTTTAGATAAACTTACATTATCCGAGGAGTCTGTAAAATCCGAAATCCAGCACTCTGATTTGGAAACACATCTTCCAAGAAATAGTAAACATGACCAACAAGAATACCTATAAAGAAAAAAGGAGACAATTGACAAAAAGTAAATACTTAAAAAATAACCACTAATTAAGTGATTAATTTACCTATAAGATCAACAATAATGGAGTTCCCCAGGAGAAGAGAGAACCCTAACAGAACCCAAGGTAAATATGGTGCCTGGAAATTCAGGAGGCCAAAAAAATTTAGACGGACAAAAGGGTTTCGTCTACTCCATACATAAACCAACATAATTGTAAAAGCTTGACTTAAAAAGGGCAAATTATGGAATAAAGCAATTATCTAAGAAAAGGTTGAGGAAAGTGTTTATTTAATTTACTTTGAAAACCAACAGAGTGATTCAATAAGTACATTTACAAAACTTTATAAGGGTGTAATATTCAGTTTTGGGCAAGAAAATAAAAACACTATCTAGATAAAGATAAGAATTAAATATTTATTGAGATAAGATAATAGATAACATAATTTAATATAATCTAGATCAGAGAAAAAATAAACTTATCTAACAAATGAAGATAAAATTTAGCTTTTATTTAGCGAACTTTTCTAACAATCAGTATATCGTGATAAACGTCGCAGTTTTTGCGATAATAGGCTGTTTGCACCACTATGTTAGGCTGCTCGTTACATTTCTATTGTGGACATCTAATGTTAACATCATGCCTGAAAAAAGTCATTGCACAGAGAGGCTGCTCGATATGTTGCGCTTAGGATTTTAGGAAAATGAAAAGGCGTTGCCTTGCTTTTGAGTTTCAATCTACTACACAAAAGAATCTGAAATCGCAATGTTGGTTTCGTGACTGGTGAAACGAAATCTTTTCTTCGTTGTCCCCCTCATGGTTAATTATTTATTATATATAATTTATTAATTTGTTTTAACGCTGACGAGAAGCGACTTGGAGCTGGAGGAGTGAGCTTCGAAGCCGCAAAAACACAATGGCTGCTTATGGGAGGAGCAGGGGAGCAGAAGATTAGCGACGTCACTGACAGGTTAACTCTCTCGTTAAGTTTGATAGATTACATCTATCGTTAAGCGTCTATCGATATCAGACAGCCTAACATAACAGAAAACAACAGTGCAAACAGCCTATTATCGGCTGTTCAAGCGATATATTGAAATACGATATTTTAGAAAATATCGCCCATCACTACCAGGTACCTTCAAGAGGTATTTTCTGAGATACAGTCTACTCCACTTATAAGAATCCAATCGGGAAAATTGAAAAAAGGCTCTTATAAGCGGAATTGCAAAAGACAAGTTATTTTGGAAAAAGAAAAGTGACCCTTATAAGCACTTAGCTCTTTTATGCAAAGCTCAAAGAATTTCTCAACCGGTCACATGATTATTTGTGAAATTCAGTGACTTGTTTAAAACAGCCATGAGCCCAAGACATTAGTCATGCATGCTAGAGGAAACAAGAAAAGGAAAATACTCTTTTACCACAACAAAACAGGAAATAAAAAAATACGATGTAAAATAATACAACCTGATACTGTAAGCGCTTTTCGAAAACTTTGCTTTCATCGTTCAGCAGCCAAGGAGCACCTTGAAAGACTTCTGAGAGAACTGACTTGAAATAGAATTAGCTGAGAATCTATAGCGAACGAGAACCAATAAGGAACCAAAGCAGAAGTAAAAAATTACTGATTGGACAACTGGGACAACCATTGGATAAGACGGGATTCGCCCATGTCAGAGTTCAATAATAGTTTTTTTGTCAGTTTTCTGTATCGCTAAGCTTTCAAAAGCGTCCAGAAGGTATTTTTTATTGATTGACTTAATCAGTTTCAAATTTACAGATGGAAATTCATGGCCTGTGTCTAAGGAATGCTTTGCTGTAGCTGACTGGTTACATCTCCCGAATCGTCTGTGTTCCATGTGTTCTTTGTAGACCATGGGACATTGGGAGCATCTGGTTTCGTAAATCCCAGATTTTTATAGTGTCGGAATCCGGTCCTTGGGGTTGAGTAATAATTGTTTGGTTTGATTGGTATTGCTAAAGAAAGAGAAATATTAAAAGACTTTAAAACAGAGCTTAGACCTCTAATTAGTGACTTATTATAGGGTAAAGCTATGACTCTTCCTTTATCCATGGTTTTGTTGAAGGTGGCGACTTCAGATATGAACTTTCTGCATTTCCTTTTTCTGACTAAGTCCGTGATGTCCTGGACTGCAACAGTTTTTTTTAGCAAATTTTTGGTATCGATATGTGGATGATATTTTCAGGATTTTCAACACCAGTTTGCGATATTAATTCTTTCGTTCAACACATAAGTGGTTTCTAACCGTTGGTTCAATTCACATTCGAGATGGAAAATAATCAGAGTCTTCCATTCCTTGATATCAAGATCATCAGGAATCGGAATTTCTTGTCATTTGATATATATCTTAAAACTACTAATGGTGTGAATTATATCCCAAGCGATTCCAGCCATCCCTAGAATCAAAAATTATCTGCCTTTATTTCCATGATAGATAGAGCCATCAATCTTCCTCTTAGTCAATCTATGTTTAAGAAATATTTATTCAAAAAACACTTGGCACACAGAAGATTCGGGAGATGTAACCAGTCAGCCATAGAAAAGCATTCCTTAGACACGGGCCATGAATTTTCTTCTGTAAATTTGAAACCGATTAGGTCAATCAATAAAAAGCACCTTCTGGACGCCTTTGAAAGCTTAGCCATATAGAAAAATGACAAAATTATTATTCAACTCTGACATGGGCCCCATTGGTGAATCCAGTCTTATCAAATGGGTGTCCCAGTTGTCCAATCAGTACCGTAATTTTTTTACTTCTGCTTTGGTTCCTTATTGGTTCTCAGCTAATTCTATTCCAAGCCAGTTCTCTCAGAAGTCTTCCAAGGTGTTCCTTGGCTGCTAAACGATGAAAGCAAAGCTTTCGAAAAGTGCTTACAGTATTAGGTTGTATTAATTTACATCGTATTTTTATTTCCTATTTTGTTGTGGTAAAAGAGTATTTTCCTTTTCTTGTTTCCATTATCACTATCCACATAAGTTTTCATATTGTTCTTCATGCATGCTAGAGCTCAATGCATGTCTCATCTATTTAAGGTCAACCAGCTCTTACAATTTTAGAAAAGTTTTTTTTCAGTAAATTTTTTAAAACCTTTATATAATTTATAGAAATTTATGAAATAGATAAGATAAACTATGCTTAGATAAAGATGACATAATTGAAAGTTTATCTAGATAAGATAAAAACTTTACATCTAAGAGAATTATCTAGATAGGTCCCAACACTGATGTTTGCACCTAAGGCACAGATGTCCTGGTATACCAATGGAACCAATGTTAAGACAAGGCATAGAGTGTATGTGGAAAAATAATCTGAACTATCCACCTGACATATTGAACTATCATACAGTGATTCTTGTGCAATGATATTTGAAAAGCTTATTTACACACACACACTATTGCGTGCATTTTTTTATATGCACTTTAATTTCGTAGGAAATTTTTTTTTTTTTCCCCTGGACTTCTTCGCGTTTCAACGTTTTTTTGCTGTTTGACAAGATATTTACTTAGTGTCTTTCTCAAGACATTTAATGGCCCATTCAAGCGCTGGTTGTAGTTTTTTTCAATTTTACTTAACACTCCTTTACCCACTGGTCTTCAGTCGAGACCAAGGTTTTTTGATTAGTAATCAGATTCACTTCTTCTCGACTTAAACGATTAAGTCGAATATTCCCGATGGAGGTTATTTACATCTACTAAAAAACTTCACTACTTTCCATTAATTTAAGGGAGGTTACGGTGGCCCCCTCCTAATTATTAATCAAAGGGTTCACTCTACATGTTCTTGTAACGTTGGGTTGATTTATTTTTCTGATTAATATGGAGTCATGTTCGTGTCGTCGTTTCCTTATTTCGGGAAAATACGCCTTTATTTTCCTCACATCCTTACCTGGCCAGGTTATTAATATTAGACTTTTTAGAAATATTATGCAAGGAACGACATGCCTTAATGTACGAATGACTATACATTGTTCAGTATTTTTTTTTTCCTATGGAATTTTAATGGTGAATTCATTTTTTAGTAGTTTGGAATTTTAAGTCGTGAAGTAGTAGGATTCTTTAGATTGCTAAGAACAAGATTTTACTTATTTCTATTTTCCACGGATATTTTTTTTTCTCCTTTTTAGGTCAATTACCGGATTAAACCCGTCGTTTTGTAAGCTGTTATAATTCCTAAATTTTTTTGAAGTTATTAATTCAATTCGTCCCTGCGCTTTGAGATTTTTGACAAAAATAATAATAATAATTATTCTTAAGAATTAAGTTAAAAATATTTTCCTTCTGAGGTTTTAATCGTTTTAATCTAACGATTTCATTTTACGAGTTTCACCTCATTGTTGGACACACAATTTCTTTGTCATGTGGGGTTGCTCTTTTAGAGCGGTTCGTTCGCTCACTTTCTTGAAGCTCGTGTTTTTGCTAGGCCGTGTGAACTTGAGTTTTGAAGGTTCCAGCTTTAAAAAATTTTAGTCAGTAGTGGTTGAGCATCAGCCCAGAGAGATGGTCGAAAGAATCATGACTCCCGATCTGACAACCCATGCACGCTGACATGAAAAACGGAATTTCCCCTCTGTCCGCAATCTGGATTGGGACTTGTACTGCCATGACCCTTGACATCTTTAATTCCAATGGCAACATAGAATTATGAGTTTTGTGCTGCTACGTTTCCTTGCGTTGTCGAGAATACATTTGATGATGTTTCTACAGAATTAGAAGTGGTTACCTTTCAACCTCATCGACGTTCTTGATTCGAATAGAGCAATGGAGCGGGGATGTCCCTCGTTTTTCGATGATGTTCTTCGATACTGTGAGTAACTGTTAACAGTAACTATTCCTTATATTATTACTGCCCCTTTAACTCTTCACCTAGATGATCATATTTTACAGTTTTCGGAACATTCTTTGCCATGATGATGGTCTACATGTTTAATACTTCCTTTGCGGGTCTTATCTTGGTCCAGTTACTTCATAATCAGTTTCCCACTTCAGCTGACGTTTTCAGCTCAGTCTCCATCGTAGATGTTTTCGGCAGTCCAAGTATTGAATTGTTATGAATTCTTTCGTGTTTTCTTTCAACTTGCGTTCTATGTTCCATTCAGAATTGATTTCTAAGGTGGCTTTACCAGATTGTTGATATTCTTTTTTATGAAATTTACACTTTTGCCAATGATTTTTTTTTTTAATTTTGTTTTTCTGTTGGTGGCCTGACTTGTTAATTTGAAGTTTACTTTTTCTTTTTCTCTTGTTTTTTTATTATTTTATATATATATTTTTTTGTTTTTCAGCTACTTCCTCAAGAACCTGTTATTCGTGGTGCTGTTCCTTTCATATGTACAAGATTCGTCTACCATTGATGTCTTCTATTTGTTTTTTGTTCTGTTCTTTCGTTAATAATAATATTTTTTAGTAATGTGTGATCGTCCTTATTCTTTTGTCACCCTTTAGGTAGGGTTTCTCCCGGAGGTTTTCGAAGTTTTTGTTATTTAATTTTTTTGTTAATTTTTTTGCCTTTTGTTGCTTTCTTTTAATTTGTGTTTTTTCCTTAGTTCTCCTGTTTTTCCATTTTTTTTCCCCCCTATTAGTTTTTTTACTTTATTTTTTTTTTTTCTAAGAACTGATTGTTTAATTTTCCACATTCTTTTTTTGAGTCTTTCTTTCTCAAGCAGGTCAACCAAAATTGATGTTGCAACAATTAAAATGCCAGTCTATAAGGTACCACTAGTTCTTCATCAACATGGTACTAGCATTTATATAATTTGGTTTGTCAATAAGAATATGTCTTACCAGTGGTCATTTAATTTGTTTGGGATTTGCCATATCAAAAATATTTTTTTATATGTAATAACTTTCAATTTTTTTTTATTTCCAAATAATGGTTTTTACTTCCTAGTCTTGCAGCTGCTAGAGTGTTTGTTCAATTAATTATACCGTTGGAAGTCCGGGGCTTTTCGTCTGCTCTCAGAGGTAGAAAAACTTCAATTCACAGTGCTTCCATCCCGACGGGTCTTTCTCCAGAGCTCCCTGTCTTCTTTTAGACCATTGTCTACAGATCAAAGGTGATTGTTCCACCCTAGCTCTTCTAGCAACTGTTCGTCATTTTGTATTTTTACTTCTGTGATTATTTCTTGTTGCTTTTGGTTTTCCTTGCAATAAAAGAAATACTTTATTTGAAATACTACTTGATTTAATTGTGGGGAAAAGTATTTAAACATTTCAATTATTCACCATAATTATTTTTTCACTTAATTTTCTTTCTGGTTTAATTGGGACTTTAAAAATTAACGCAACTGTTTCTCAATTTTTTTTAATCACTCGCTGGGATTTAGTGGGATCCTCAATTTCTGCATGTTAAGGGAAGAAACTTTAATCTTTATCAATTATTTTTATTTTTTAGGTCGGGGTTTTCTGGTGTTCAGCAGAGGTGGGTATTTTTCTTTTTTTGCTTTGCTGGTGGCTGAACACGCACGCACGCACGCACGCCCACCCTATATCGAGCCAGCCTAATTCAAAACTATAAACCGGATCAAAACTAGTTTACCTAATGCTTGTTTTCTCAAACTAATTTTATAGAAAACTGAATCAGGGAGGATTTCATTCGCTGAAATTGAGTTTTTATACAGTAGAGCTCTGATAATTCAAGGTACAGTCAAATCTCGTTACAGCGAACTCATGTATCATGAATCCTCGTCTAATTCGAACTAATTTTCTCAGTTTGGTTGGCTGGCTACTATTCTTATGCAATTTTCTAGCTCTCGGTTGTCACGAAAACTCTGATAAGTCTAACCTAATTTCAGGTCAAAGTTCGTAGTATACAGTAGTTATGTACTGTACAGGGTAAAGAAATTAATGTACCCGTGGCGCCATTAAAAAAGAAAAAAAAAAAAAGGTTGAAAAGTTAAAAAGTTTTTGTCTACTGTGGTTTAATCATACCCTGTAAACGATTTTCATCATGATACTGTTCTATTGCAGTTCTGAACATTCTAGAGCTCACCACTGATGTCTCTTGTTACGGCACATTTCAGAATGGAAGCACTAACGTTGGAAGATGTTCAGTGAGATTACTGTATTGTACAAAGCAGTTGCAATGCCTCGCAGATACGTTGAGACATCCTATCCACCAGTTGACAGGGGCCGCATTCCGGGACTGTACGAGGCTGGTTGGTCATATTGTGCAATTGCCAGGCATGTGGGCCATTCAGAGTCACAGGGCCCGATGTTGGAATCAATGGATACATGAGGGCATCCATGCACATTATGCAGGTTCGGGTCGACCAACAAACACCACCCCAAGAGAGAACCGTCGTATGGTGCTCCAAGCATTAAGGAATCCCATGGCATTGGCACCCGCCATCCTCGAACATGTACTGGAGACTCTACAACACCCCGTATGTTCCCGCACAGTGTCTCAACAACTCGCATGCGCTGGATTAGGGTCCTACCGCTCCATGCGTCGGTTGCCATTAACACCACAACACTAATGCCTGTCTTTAGAGAGGTGCCTTGCCCTAGAGGCATGGACAGAGGACGAATGGCGCCGCATCATGTTTAGTGACGAGTCCTGCTTCTCCATGACCATTGTGTTCGCGTATGGCGGCGTCGAAGAGAGAGGGCACAACCCTCCCATATTGTGGAGAGAGAGACAGGCATAACCCCTGGCATCATGGTGTGAGGAGCCATCAGATATGCGTCAGGTCACCTCTAATACTGCTTCGGTAGACTGACGGCACAGCGATCCATCACAGACATTCTGTGTTCGCACTTCCTACTCCTTCTGGCACAGCACCCTGAGACATTGTACCTACAAAATAACGCATGCCCCCACACAGAGCATGTCTATGGACTGCCTACAGCATGTTGAGGTCTTCCCGTGGCCAGCAAGATCCTTGGACTTCTTCATTGAACACGTGTAGGGATGACATTGGATACACAACTAGATGCGCAGAAACATGCACCAAATGATGAGAGCTTAACGTTCTGAAACTGGAATCCACCAGTAGTTACACAACATCATTGAAGCTAATCTCTTAGTCGAATGAAAAGCAAAAATTATAAATACTTGCAAAGCTTTTAGAGAGCTCCTGCTCCCATCTTCAGGCAATATCTAATGATTTCCGCATAATGATGAGATATGAGGAACTGGGTTGAATAAAAACGACAAGCGTGAAAAGTCACAAATTTTGATGTAAAGTCTGAATTGAAAATTTTGAAGGATAATTTAGAAGAAGGCCTAAAAAGTTCCTCAATTCATATTAATTTTAAATACGTTGTGTTATTACGTCTGAATGGATAATTTTTTTTTTTTTTTTTTTTTTTTTTACACAACTAGATGCGCAGAAACATGCATCAAATGATGAGCGCTTCAAAATTTTCAATACAGACATTACATCAAAATTTATGTGACTTTTTAAGTTTCTCGTTTTTATTCAACCCAGTTCCTCATATCTCGTCATTATGCGGAAAACATTAGATATTACCTGAAGATGGGAAGGGGGGGGGGGGCAGGTCTCAGCGCATTTGACATTTGAGGGGCCCCTCGCAATCTTAAAACTTAGAAATAGTTTCCCCAAGCGTTGAGCGACGCTTAAATCTTAGCCTAAAACCATGCCCAGACGCACGTAACCATGGGCATGTACGTTTCTGCACAGAATATGAGCTGAGAAGACAAGGGAATAAAAAGCTCTGCTGCTGTGGCTGCATGCACACCCAAGATCCCTACATAAGTATTCCTTCCACTTCAGCGCAATCTCAGGCTCCGTGCTTCCTTAATGTGTGCAAAATAGGGGAGAGGCACGGTAACCCCTCTTGGTGGGTTTGAATGGCACCAAACCACTCGCAACATCTGGTTAGCTTTTGCACGGGATGAATCTCATGTACATTCATAGTGAGACACCACTCACAAGGTGCCAGTTATACCCATTCTCAGTCTCCCATCTTTCTCTACTGTGACACGCTAAAATGCCACCATACTCAGTGCCCTGGGTCTAGCACAATTAACGACTATGACTACAACTGAACTCTGCATTAGCATAAGTAACGTTCAGTCAACCAAACAGTTCCTTTACAAGGCAGCACACTTGATGCTCCATACGAACAGAACGGCAGAGACCTCCGCGCGGCTGAGCTCCAACGACTTGGCAGGAGGGACCACAGACGGGCGCTTAAGCACAGGAAAGTATCAATCTTTCGGGCGTCTGTCTCGCGTATAAGTAAACCAAGGGCACTCACCATTTGTCACTGCATTATCATCAACTGGTTTATACAGAAGGCTTGATTATCAGCAAACGTTCGTTAGGGCAACACATTGGCGGTCCATCCCAATGGAATGCTACAGCTCCTCTTTTGTGGCAAATCACAAAAAAAAACAAAACTCTATCATAATGTCATAAGTATCATTCTCAGGAACTTCTTCCCAACAATCCTTTGCTGGAAACTGGTTTGATCTTCTCGGAATTTTAAACAAGCAACGATCCCAGTTCCCAACAAAGGACTCGATGGCACGTCATTAACAATAAGAATACACATCACTGCGAAATTTCGACAACAATACCCAACAACAGGACCTCAAGAAACACCACACATACAAGTAACCACACCCTTTTGTATCCAACTTATCACTAAACAATTAATTACAGGGAAACATAAGTACAAAATAAAACTGCTAACTTACACAAAACACTTAACGCAAGCGAGCATGCAACAACATTCATAGCGCATGAGCGACAGTATTTGCCTTAAATTTTCCTGCCGACACATGCGACACCCAAAAACTGACAAGGAATGTCACAAATTAAGACTCCACTTATAATATCCACTTTTCATTTTCCTCTAAGCCAATGGGCACTGCTGCCCAAAATTACAGATTGTACTAATTGATGAATTACGTACATGTATATATAAACTCTAAGTCTGAATGCATGCATCTAAAATACGAATCTATGGTGAATAAAAACCTTGTGGAAAAGCGGTTGGCTTCCTGGTATTTTACTGATGTTATATCCACAGTTGCGGTAACTATTTTGTTCATTTCTTTAAATACTGTCATACCTTAGGGTTCACCATTAGGGCCTTTATTGTTTAATTATTATCTTGATTCAGTTACTCTTACAACTGACAGAAGTCCCAAACTCTATAGTTTAACGGGCATTCGCCAAACCACACACCTCCATTTAGTGATGGGACCTATCCAGATAAATTTATCTAGATTTTCATCTTTTATTTTAGCTAGATGAACTTTCAATTATATCATCTTTTATCTTTATTGTTATCTAAGCATAGTGTATTTTATCTATTTCAAAAATTTCTATAAATTTTATAAAGATTTTAAAAAGTTTACTGTAAAAAACTTTTCTAAAATTGCAAGGATGTGGTTGACCTTAAATAGGTGAGACATGCAAACAGCTCCAGCATGCATGACTAATGTCATGGGCTCATGGCTCTTTCTTCTTCGACGAAGTCGCTGAATTTCACAAATAATCATGTGACCAGTTGAGAAATACTTTTGAGCTCCGCATAAAAGAGCTAAGTGCTTATAAAAGCCACTTTTCTTTTCCCCAAAGTAACTGACTTGTCTTTTGTGATTCCGCTTATAAGAGCCTTTTTTCAATTTCCCCGACTGGGTTTTTATAAGTGGAGTTGACTGTATCTCAGAAAATACCTCTTGAAGGTACCTGGTAGTGATGGGCGATATTTTCTAAAATATTGTATTTCAATATATCGCTTGAACAGCCGATAATAGGCTGCTTGTGCTATGCTGTTTTCTGTTACATTAGGCTGTCTGATATCGATAGATGCTTAACGAGAGATGTAATCTATCAAACTTACGATCGATATAGAAATAACGGAGCTAATCAGAGTTAACCCGTCAGTGACGTCACTAATCTTCTGGTATCCTGCTGCTCCTGTCAGCAGCCATTATGTTTTCGCTGCTTCGAAGCTCACTCCTCCAGCTCTAAGTCACTTCTCGAAATTATATATAATAAATTAACCATGAGCGGGAACGAAGATTTAGTTTCACCAGCCACGAAACCAACATGGCAATTTCCGAGTTCTTTGGTGGAGTACATCGAAACTCGAAAGCAAGGCAATGCCTTTTCCGTTATCCACAATCCTAAGCATAAATGTTCAGAGCAGCCTCTCTTTGCAATGACCTTTTTCATGCGCGACATTAACATTAGATTTCAACGATGCAAAGTAATGAGCAGCCTAACATATAAGAAAAGAGAAAGGCACAAACAGCCTATTATCGCAAAAAACTCCGATATTTATCACGATATACAGGGTGTTCCATTTAAATCGTACCAGGCAAATATATTGGAAACTAAGCATTGTACAAAAAATGTCCAATATCAGAAGTGAATTATTTCGCGGGGGAAATTCAGTAGCCAAAAAGATACCCCCCCCCCCTTGTGAGGGAGATTAGGGGAGGGGGGGGGGTAACAAATCTTAAACAGTACCCCTATTTTTAATGGTATATTCAGATTGTATACAATAAACGAGAAATGTTTTATTCTTGGTGTTTGTTTCAATTTGTTGTGTCACCAGTCAACATGGGCATTGTTAATCTGCAGACACGAAAACTATTGTGACAGCTTCATCAGCCTTTGTTGTTCATCTTGCAATAATGAAGATGATGCTGCAGCAGAGCAACCAAATTTTCGTATGAATGGCAGTATTCCATGTCGTTGTGCAGCTTAACGTCGTCTTAGCCATAAAGCAGTAGCCACACCTAAACGAAGTACCGGGAGTTTCAAAAATGACCGGTATATTTGAAAAATCTAAACAGGCAGCGATAGAAATACACCGTGAACTATTTTCGAAAGTTTGTCTGCCTGAAAATTTACTGTTGTCCCAAGCACGTTGCAAAAAACTGTATTTCTATCGCTGCCCGTTTAGTTTTTATTGATTTTTCAAATATACCAGTATACCGGTAATTCTAAGTAGAGACATAACAGTGGTGCCAGGAGTGGGGTTCCAACAAAAGAAATTGGAATCCTCATGGAAAGCAGCACGCCCAGCCAAAAAAAAAAAAAAAAAAGGGGACGATAGTTCTGAAAGAAAACGAACGCCCAGCGTCAAAGATAAGAACGGCCATAATAAGGGAGTTTATTATATAAGACATTAGAAACCACTTTGAAAGACTATCCATAATAAATCACCATGGCAGTTCCGCCTGAACTCATGTAAGAGCTGTCGAAGATGATAGCTACAGCTCTCCACACAGCAACCGATACAGCGATCGCACAAATGGCAACTGCGCCTACGACTTCCAGAGCGGAGACTCAGGAGAACCACCCCCTCCAGAGTTCCCCCATTCGTGATGCCAGCCTACCGGCCCGAGAAGGAAACGACGGTAGCGGAGTATTTTAAGCGATTCGAGTGGGCACTCCAACTATCCAGTGTTCCCGAGAACATGTATGCAGCATACGCCCGTGTCCATATGGGAGCGGAATTAAATGAGGTATTGAAAATCCTCATGAGCCCACAAGAACTAGAATCCATCGCCTATAAGGAAATAAAGAAAATTCTGACTATGCATTTTGACAGGCCGAGAAACAAATACGTCGAAAGCGTAAAATTCCGTACCATCGTCCAAGACAAACACGAAACAGTAGCACAATTTGCGTTATGACTGCGTAAAGGCGCCGCCCATTGCGAATACGGCACGTTTCTTGATAGAATGCTGATCGAACAGTTCCTCCATGGTTTGAGATCATCTGGTGCAAAAGATGAAATTACCGCCAAGCAAGCAGAGAAATTTGATGTTGCATTCGAAATAGCCCAGAACCTGGAAGCCACCTGGGCCCTAGCCAAAGAAGTGACAGCGACCAATATTCTCAGCATGCCCTCCAGTGAACCAACAAATCGTTTGGGGTATGAATAACCCTCAACAAAGCAAGTATTGGCTCATCGAGTCCAGAGGAGAAGGTTATCGACCCGACGTGGAAATCGTGAGTCACCCAAGTCAGGTACTGAGAGCAGCCCCACTACGAGAAGCAAGTCTCTTCCAAGGAAACCATGTGGAAGATGCGGTGGTCAACACTGGGCCGACACCTGCCGGTATAAACAGCAACATGCTTTTCCTGCTGAAAAACTGGTCATCTAGCCGAATATTGTAGAGCCAAGGCCAGGAATACGACCACCACCAACGATGACCAGTCGATCGAGTCCAGACCCTCAACAAAATACATGAGGAAGCAGTACAGCATGTGAACCACACAAATGTCATCGAGGTGAAGATCGATGGAAAACCAATCGAAATGGAGGTCGACACCTGTGTGCCATGTGGGATCGAAAGATTAAACCACGAGTACACCTGGAAAAAATCGAATCGGAAATGCAAGAGCTACACCGGTCATCAGGTCCACTGCCTGGGGAAGACATATGTGCGTGTGTCAGTGGGGAACACAACGCAACGACTGAACCTTTATGTGGTTGAAGGTGATTCCATGGTTCTCACTTGTTTAGGTCACGTCATTGACAAGGACGAACACATTGAGGCAATCCAGAAGGCACCCAGGCCAGCAAATACAGAACAACTACAACTGTTCCTGGGAAAAGCCACTTATTACAACGCCCTCATACCAAACTTGTCTCACCAAGCAAAGCCATTGCGAGAAATGTTATCCCAGGAGAAATTCTAGTGCTCTTCAGAAACCAAAATTGCCTATGAGGACATTAAAAAGACATTGATTTCTCCCCAAGTCCTCATACAATATGACCCCTCGTTGCCATTGATACTAGCGACTGATGCCAGCAGCTACGGCCTAGGTGCTGTTCTCTCCCACCGAACAACTAACAATCTCAAAAGACCCATTGCGTACGCGAGCCATTCGTTGTCAGAAACTGAACGAAGGTACCCACAAATTGATAAGGAAGCACTTGCCATAGTATGGGCCGTCAAAAAGTTTTTCAATTATTTATATGCCAGAAAGTTTGAGTTGGTTACTGACCATAAGCCACTCACTCAAATATTCCATCCCCACAAGAAGCTTCCAACGTTGTGCATCAGCCGAATGGCGAATTACGCTGAATTCTTGACGAATTTCAATTTTGCCATTACATATAGACCAACAAAGCAACCCATCATTGCAGACTACTGCTCGAGACTTTTGGCCGTCATCAAAGTGGAAGAGGAGGAGGAAGATAGTTTTGAACTGTTCTCTATCCATCAGATGAACCAGCTTCCCATTAGGTCAGAATTCATCGCGAAAGCCACCAGGAGTGATCCGAGATTGGGTAGGATCGTACAGGAGCTTGAGAGCAGACATGATTTAGTCCGAGCCGGATATAAATCACCCGAAGACCGCTACACCATTAGCGCCGGATGTTTGATGTTTGAACACCGGGTGACGATTCCCCCATCCTTGCGACAGCCCATACTGGACGATTTACACACCGGACACCTGGGAATGGGCAAAATGAAGGGCCTAGCCCGTTCATTCGTCTACTGGCCGGGTATTGATGCAGACAGAAAACACTGCCAAAATGTGTGTCGAGTGCGCGACACATTCGAACGCACCAGTACCATACCGACTCCACCATTGGGAATATCCCAAAGGGCCATGGGAGAGAGTTTACTACGCAGACCCATTGCAGGGCAGATGCTCCTCATCATTGTTGACGCCTTCAGCAAGTGGGTGGAGGTGAAAGAGACAACGACTACGACTACGGGAGCCACAACGGCAATTTTAGATGAGCTCTTTGCAGCATATGGAGTGCCGTCCACCGTCGTTACAGACAATGGTCCCCAATTCACCTCAACCGAATTCTCCACTTTTTTTGCAAAAGCGTGGTGGTAGATTCCATAAGCGCACGGCACCCTATCACCCCGCCACTAATGGACAAGCGGAGCACTACATGCAGACAGTAAAAAATGCTTTAAAGGCAATGGGCACGACACGAGCGACACTAAATAAAAACTTAAATATATTCCTGAAGCGATATCGTCGAGCACCACACGCCACTACCGAGGAATCCCCGGCCAAGCTCTTCTTGGGAAGAGAGTTGCGCACGCGACTGGATTTGATGTGTCCACAAGAAGTAAGCCAACGTGTTCGGTAGAAACAAGAAAGCCAACCGATGCCAAAATACCACTACCTGCTAGAGGGACAGGCAGTGTACGTACACCTGGGGAGACCTACCTGGGTGCCAGGCGGTGTGTTGCACAGATTAGGCAATTTGGACTAGGAAGTAGCTGTAGGTGAGGAACGTTCGAAACGACACATTGATCAATTGAAACCTCGTCTGTTCGAAGGCAACAGAACTCGCAGTGTGCCTCGTCAGTCGGAAGCACGTGACAGCCACGAGTCACAAGCTCCGGAATTGACAAGTGCGTCACGACGTAACAATGAAGAAGAACATCCTCGTTAACGAGTACGCTCTAGCGATGAGGACAACGACAAAAACCGTCAAGCCTAATGCCAGCCGTCCATGAGCCAGAGTGAGCCAAGCACGAGCAGTATAATGAACAGGACTACTTGACAGAGCCGATGCAGCCCGATTCACCAGCTGCACCAGCTAAGGAACCTGTTCATCCACCAGTGGTCGCCCGGTCTCACCGAGAACGGGAAGTGCCCGTCGTCCGCCCCAGCAGTTATCTCCTCAGCTTTAGTGAGACGGGAGGAATCGTGTGTTGGCAGTCAACAAGTGGGTATTGTTGAGCTGCAGACACGGAAACTATCGCGACAGCTTCATCAGCCTTTGTTTGCTATTCATCTTGCAATAATGAAGATGATGCTGTTGCAGAGAACTGAATTTTCGTACCAACGGCAGTATTCCATGTCGTCGTGCAGCTTATCGTCGTCTTAGCCATAAAGTCCAGTAGCCACACCGGAATGAGGTAAATGCTTTCGCTATTCCATAATTCTAAGTAGAGACATGACAATTGATCCAACCGTTTAGGAGAAAGAGGCCCTGAAAGTGTGGAACTTTTAAAGTTTTGAACCCAATTTTATAGATGAAGACAGAGATAGAGAGTGGGTCTTAGAGACATTCCTATTCTACTTTTTGATAGTCTTTAAGACTGCAAAGTCAGAATTTCAAAAATCCATTATTTTTCAATACACAGACTATGCCTTCATAGGACTGCTGCCCCCAAGACTTTGCTTGTGCACTAAAAAATTTTGAATTTTTTAAATTCTGACTACAACCAAGTCAGTCCCCACCACCAAATTTATGGTACACGCCCACCAATCAGGAGAGAACTGGTTCATGCCGATTGGTGGTTTATAGAGAGACTTACATGACTAACAAATGAGAAAAAATGAGAAAAATACAGAGTGAGGAAGTTGACGGCTTAAGAAATGAATTAAATGGCTCTTATAGTTGACGGCTCTTTTAAGCAGACAGTCCGAAGCTTCGAATTTAATTCCTAATTCCATGGATTTTTTTTGTCCGTTTTTGGTTCCTAATTCCTTGGGGTTTTTTGTGCTTCATCATGTTGTTAATGGTGTCCAGCACTGGGTATATTTCGAAGTTCATCTGGTTGTCGGGGATCTTGTTACTGTATTTAAGTACTTCCTGATCTGTAATGCCTTGTGCATCAGTATACTCTTGTGGTCTCGTTCGAATTTCAAAACGACATGACTTTGTGTATGGGTCCGAATGGGTGCTTCTTTATAAGGTGGTTCGAAATAGCCGATCTACTGTCGCCATTGATCCAGGATCTTCAATGTTCGCTATATCGTTCTTTTAAGGCCCTGTTTGTCGATCTGACGTAAAAGCATCCACATTCAAGGCATGTCAGTTTGTAACCTCTGCATGCGGAGGTGTTGTCCGGGTTTTGTTGTTGTCTGGTTGGGTTTAATGCGTATTTGCACTTATCCTGAAGGCTATATTAACTCCTTTGTTTCGAAGATGTTAGAAATCCTTGATATCTCAGGGCCAGTATAAGTGAAAGCAGCATACTTCTGGTCTGCCGTTTTTCCAGTTGGATGCTGGAGGATCGTTTTGTCCGGTTGGAGTTAATAACATCACCTGGAAAGGAATTTCACCTGGCCAACTCCGAAGTGAGGTGGGCGTTTTCCCTTTTATCGTTGTTGGACACGGGATAAGATATTGTCCGGTTAAAATACCAAAGAAAAATAATTGACTGACGTGCAATTTGCCGTTTGCAGTCTGCTAATCACGTGCGTCTGGATGGTAGAATGGACGTACACTGTGATTGGCTGGCAGTTACTGTTGGCTGGTTTCGAAAATACCAACATATGGGCTGAAAAAGCCAATCACAATCCTAAGGGCCACTGCTTTGTGTCTTGGTGGGTAATTAGAATCGAATTAATGATATTGTCGGTGGTTGTCAGCTTACGGTATATGCTGAAGTCCAATTCCTTTCTTGTCTTCATTTCTCTCAATTGTGAGGTCCAAGAAGTTTATTTCCCCTTGCATCTCCTCTTCCATTGTGTAGGCTATGCCTGTGTATCCATTAAATGAATTGAGGACTTGGTTGGTGTTGTTTTGGTTCAATCCTGTATAATGAAGGTGTCAACCCAGTTAGTGAGTGTAAAATACCAAGTCTCTTTTCCATTAGGGTTATACACGTTTTTCTTGCAGTGCTTGAAGGAATTCTTCGGACATAGTAGCGCTAATGGGTGATCCCATTACGACGCCACTTTTCATGGAATAAAATTCCCTGTTGAAGATAAACTGTTTATGTTAAATGTTTAACGAACTCAAGATGTCCCTGCGTACGTCGTCATCTATGTTGTTGAGGATGAGGAGATCTTCTATTAAGTCTACCGTTTCCCGGAATGGAATGTAGGTATATACACTGATTAGAAGAAAGTAATTGGACACTTTCGATTTTAGACGTTTTGTCGAATATCTAGAAAAATACTTGACGAATTATCCTGAAATTTCAGGGTGTAAAAAGGATGTTACACCTCTTATATTTCAGGGAAGGTTTTCTCCCAAAGGCAAATAGGGACCAGCAAAGAAGTGAACCAAAAAAAATAACGTTTGGAATCACCCGGTAAAAAGTAATGCTTGAAATGCATTGTAGCTGTAGAATATGCTTAAGAGGCTTGTTTTACTTTTCTGTGTTCATTTGTATGAGAATAGCACATATATTCATGGAGATATAAAGGTTTCTTTAAAAAGGTCGAAATGTTTTTGTAAGTGTTTTGTTTATAACACGCAGGATTTTCAACCCAATGCAATGCCATTTTCAGGAAACTTGACAAACTACAGTACAGACAACACCCTGCAATCAGAATAGAAAAATATTAAATATTTGATGAAATATGAGCATTTTTACTAAATAATGTTTAACTGCGCATGCGCATGAGTTACCAATTTGTCTTTTGCATAATTTATTAGCTAAATGTATAGAGCTACTCTTATAAAAGCCCAAGCAAATATCGTGAAAATTCAGAAAGATATCGTCGATAGAATGAATTGAATTTCAGTTGCTCTCAAAAATAAACCAAACGATAAGGGGTTTTCTCCAAATTTTTATTTTTGGATCTGACACCAGTATCAACTTCTCCTTACACGGACGACACCTTCTCCACATGCAGAGGTTACAAACTGACATGCCCTGAATGTGGTTACTTTTACGGCGGATCGACAAAGAGATCCTTTCAAATAACGATACAGCGAACATTGAAGATCTTGGGTCAATGGTGACAATAGATCAGCTTTTTCGAACCACCTCATAAAAAAGAAGCACACATTCGGAACCATACACAGTCATGTCAGTTTTGAAATTCGAACGAGACCACAAGAGGATACTGATGCACGAGGCATTACAGATCAGGAAGTACTTAAAAATTGACAGCAACAAGACCCTCAACAACCAGACGAACTTCGAAAGAATATGCTGGACACCGTTAACAACATCATGAAGAAGCACAAGAAAACCCACGGAAATAGGAACCAAAAACGGACGAAAACCCCACGGAATTAGGAATTATATTCGAAGCTGCAGACTCTCTACTTAAAAGAGCCTTCAACTATAAGAGCCATTTAATTCATTTCTTAAACTTCCTCACTGTTTTTTTCTCATTTGTTAGTCATGTAAGCCTCTCTAAACCACCAATCAGCATGAACCAGTTCTCTCCTGATTGGTGGACATGTACCATAAATTCGGTGGTGGGGACCGACTTTGTTGTAGTCATTCCCTACCCTGATGATGAGATTTATATTTTGAAAAGCGTAGGTTCACCTATTAAAACACTACCATTTTGCTTTCTTAGACCCTTTTAGTTCTTTCATTTTCAGCAAAATAGACCATGATGCAACTACTGGCCGAATTCCTACCACCACTGTCACCGACAGGTCACATTGAGGCCTGTGATATTTGGCTTGTGAACTGCCCCTCATCCATGAAAACCATGTATGATTATCTCCCGGTGGATGGTACGGTCACTAGCATCACTAGATGACGCTGATAGAAAGTCCTGTCCCAATGTTTTTAACGAAGCCTTCTTGTTTGATATCACAATATGTTCCAAGCATCGACGCTTGCGATCTATCAATTTCGTCGATTTACTGGGTCTAGATTTACATGTTATAACCCCCTCTCACTTCATGCTTCAAAATAACATGGCTCACTGCCTACCACCATATCTCAATTTGTTGGAAATCTCACTGATCGAATGCTGAAACCTGTGGGTGCCAATAATCATCCATCTTTCCTCCGCATTGAGTTTGCATCATCTGTTCACTGCAGTAGCTGCTATGAGTGTATTCTAACCAGTAAACATCTTTTATATTGCCTGTCGTTTACGGAAGATCGCATGAGCTTTTGGAGAGGTATCTGGTGACGAATGGCCAAATAGTGTAGCTCAAGCCTCCAAGATGCAATCTGCAGGCTATAATTTAATTAGATTAATAAGTCTTGGTTGGGCCTTGGTTGCATAGTAAAACAAAACTGAAGATGTGGTGTGAGTTTTGGAGTTTTTTGAACCCTTGGATATATATGAGGATTCAAAATTCTAGTTTCAGTTTTTTTTTAAAGTGCTTTACAACTTATAAGATAGAAGTTATGTAACACTTGAAGGGATGGGGCAAAAGGTTTTAGGAATGTTATAAGAGCTGCAGAGAGGGGGTACATAATGCTTCTTTTCAAATTTACTTGAGACTAAATCTGTGGAATGGGGCTATCATTAAAATACGAATGCAATAAGGAGGAGAGGGGCATGTTGCCTAGCATGACAAAGTGTGACAGGGAGGGAGGGAGAGAAAGATAAGACCAAACGTAATGTAACAATTTTATTAAACATACGATAATTTTATTTTTTAATTCTAACCAAAGTTTTTGCTTTTACATCGTATACACTGCTTGGCCAAAATAAAAATTAAAAAGCCATGCAGTTCAATATTAAATTGTCAGCCTTTCACTTTGATTACTGCACGCATTCGCCTTGGTATGAATTCAACAAGTTTGTGGACCTTTTCTAAGTTTTCAGTGGTCGAATATTTTTCGCCCAAATCCTGTGACGATGCGGGAAGAATGAACTTCTCCATATGCCCAAAGGCTTTCTATAAGATTAAGATCAAGACTCTGTGGGCACCGGTTGGTGTGTTGAAATGACTTATAAGACCAAAACCAGTCAGTTACAATTTGAGCTCTGTGAATGTTGGTGTTGTTTTTCTGGAATATTTTAGTGCCATCAGGAAATAAGTGTAAATTTTTGTTAACGTTTAGACACAAATATATATTGCAGGAATGGATTCTAATCAATCTATGGTGCATGGTTTACACCTTTCTCAATTGTTGCTTATTACAGGCTAATGCATGCCTCTTGCGATAGCCCAATATTATTTTGTACCAACAAACCAGTGCTCAAAAGACTTCTGTGTTTTGAGATTTTTCCCATGTCATTGAAAAGCCATCTTTTAGTCCTACTGGATTCACTTCCTTATATGTAAAAAGCAATACATGTATTTCTGTGACACATTATTACATCAATTATAGAAATTCAATTTGCCTTTAACTTCTCTACAATTTCTTTAAACATTACAGTAGAACCTCCATAGAGCGAACGTCGATATAGCGAAATTCCCTCTATAACGATATTTTTCTGTCGTCCCAGCAAAAATCCTAATGATTTAATGCTTTTTCAATCTCCATATAGCGAAATCTTTATAGCATAATTATCCCTATAACGTAAGGATTTTTCGGTCCAGACAATAAATTTTAAGGTATATTTTAGCTCTTTATTACGAAATTTGGTTCCCTCATTTAGCATGACCGGACAACCAACGAACGAAATCATCGCAAACGAAGTTAAAAACAAG
The DNA here is from genome assembly GCA_023313115.1 of Rhysida immarginata. Taxonomy (NCBI): domain Eukaryota; kingdom Metazoa; phylum Arthropoda; class Chilopoda; order Scolopendromorpha; family Scolopendridae; genus Rhysida; species Rhysida immarginata. Next base: position 23,182 of record JAHWFO010016826.1, read on the forward strand.
TTCTTACGTCACAAGCTCTGCCCAGTCGGCTGCGGCTATGGCATTAGGCTTATTTTATCGGCAAAATTACGAAGAGTTCTCGAGAACGTTATCGCACCAAACTACCCATGATACACTGCACAGCAATAATGATAGCCTGCTGAGGAGTTTAATTGTGCAAGCATGTTAAAAATTTATTTTCTATGAGAGTCTGCATGAGAACTACTATAAAAGCTGTCAAAACTCGGAAGATTTTTTTATATTAAAATCTTTAATATTTGTTCAAATTTATTTTATTGAAAGTTTAAGCCCATAAACATTTTTTTGAAATGTAATTTTACCGAGGCCGATGAAAAAACACTCGTCGGCCTTAATATGTACGCTCATGGATATGTTCTATCGGTATTTTTCCGTAAAATATGTATTACAATATTATTTTCGACCCGTATTGCTTTCAAATTTTAATTATTTTAGAAAAAATAATCGCGATCCAAACAAAATTTTCAGCAATGGCGGCCTAGATAACTTTAGATAGACAGCAATGTCAAGTATCGAATAAGTTTTGTTCTTAATGTTAAGAAGCATTCAAATTAATATACCGGGTGTCCCAAAAATGACTGATGGATTTTGAAAATCAATAAAAAATAGACGGAATGCGATAGATATGTATCGCTTGCAGCCTTATGCTTAGGAAATCAGAGAAATTTATCTCACCAAATTTCAAATTTAGTTAACATTTCTACCAAGAGATGGCGCTGCAGGCGATCTGTAAAAGGTATAGTTAAAACAAAGTATTTCAGCTCGCGATTCCATAGTTCGTCGTCAAGCTGCAAATGGGGGTTACATTGAAAATGTCATTGTGTTAGTAATTAGTAATTATTGATGGATGGTCTAGATGAGAGTTGAAAATGAGTCCATTTTGCATTAGATAATTTATGGATGGCGCACAGAGCACAAGAAATAAAACTGCTGCATAACATTAAAATTATCCTATTTACAATAGCAAATTTTATACAAGCTATCCAAGAAGTATGCTCCTATTCGCTTTAATCAAAGGATACTTATTATTGTTAAAGGACAACTCTACAGTCACATACAACTTCACTTAAATCGAAAGACATAGCACATTTAATTTTTTAAAATTCGAATCCTAAATGTGTGAAAAACGAAAATTCCGAGCGCGATTTGAAATCGGGAGTCATCCATCTTGGATGGAGGCATGACAGTGCGAGGATTGCGCCCAACAGGCTTTGCAGTGAAGCTTTAACATTCACTATAGGAAGTGCAAGTGTGACGTCAGTCCTTGGAATTCTTCAGTCAGGTGACTCGATTTGGTTCCAAACAAGTCTTCTCGCTTCGGGATTTATCATGGTTCCAACGTAGGGATGGAATAAAATCGCTTTGTATAAGCCCAGTGTTTATAACATTTAAGATGTGAAATTGTTTAGTTCCTCACTGCTCAAGAAGGAGCCAAAACAGCGATTTAGACATCTATCGTTTTCCCAAAGAAAGAAAGATCCGCGAACGATGGCATTCTTTTGCTAAGTGATTAAGAGTGATTAAAAAGCGTTCTAATATTAATGTATAAATTATATAATGGGATTAAATGTCTTAATAATAGTATCAATTACACAAATTAACATAATAATTTAAGAGATGTCATTTTTACTGGCCGCCCGTTTCAACGTTACTAGTACGTATATTGCGTGGTTCCAATGTTTGGAACCAGCGATCCCATTTCCTAGGCTCTCGGCCCGTTTTTCGCGCAAATGACGTCAGCTGTGACGTAGTCACTTGCACTCCCTATAGATTTAGATTCACTCAGTACTGCGTTCACTACAATTTTCACAATGTCTGGACATGAAAGCAGCGATTCAGATATCAGTTTTGAGACTTACGAAGATATGGAGGCTTATTTTAACAATCATCTATACAGGGCGATTCTAAAAGGTCGTGCCAAACTTTTAGGGAAGATAATATAGGTGATTCTAAGCAAAAAAGTTCATATGAAGATGGGTCCAAATTTGAATGCTAACTGAGATATGAACAGAAATAAAAATGCCGCCATCAAGTTCAACAAGTTAGTAACTCGGGTTCTGTAAAGCCAGGGTTAATGAAATTTGGAGGAATAATTGGGTACATAAAACTGTGTTTATCGTTAAAGTTAGATCGAATTCCAATGAGCAGTTTCCGCTTTACGCAGTCAAAATCTTAACATGTGCTGGGTAATACTCGCATGTGAGCACGGATTACGATGTTGACTACGTAACTAGGAAACAACTCGTTGGAATTCGATCAAACTTTAACGATAAACATAGTTTTATGTACCCAATTATTCCTCCAAATTTTATTAACCCTGGCTTTACAGAACCCGAGTCATTAACTTGTGGAACTTGGTGGCAGCATTTTTATTTCTGTTCATATCTCAGTTAGCATTCAAATTCGGACCCATGTTCATATGAACTTTTTTGCTTAGAATCACTTTTTTTTATATTAACTCCCCTAAAAGTTTGGCACTGCCTTTTAGAATCACCCTGTATAATGAATTGGACAACGATTTGGAGAACCTTGTGGGCGATTTGGATGGTTTAGGCATGAAACCATATAGCTTAGAACCTCTCCTGCGCGATCACCCGTCATTAGAAGAGGAATCCAGTGTCGCCGAATCGACGGAAAATGTACCACCCGCAACAAATTGTCAAATATAATTAATACATATATTATTTAAATGTGAACAATTTCATGATATTAATTTTTAAATTAGGTATCAGTGCACAATATGTGAAGATATGCCGACATCACAAGTGCGAACGTATGCTGTCGTGATTATACAGAGATCGATCAGCATATGCCCAGTGGTTCAGCGGGCATCACCGAAAATTCTGTCTTTTCAAAAATCTGCCTGGATTACAATATACCAACAATCTAATTTGTCCATTAGATTTGGGTGCACATGGGAAGAAATAAAAGAAAAGTTCTTCCCTGTTGCATTGTGATAGCCATTCGAAAAATCTTTCCTTCACAAGAACATTGTGGTTTCAAATACTGTAAGACATTGTTAAAACTAAATAAATTTCTCTCAAGCAATTTTCTTTGTGTATTTGATCATAACTAAAATTTATGGAAAAACTAACTAAATTTTAGGTTATCAAATGTATTTTGTAACATGATATATTTTAATTTACGATCATCACTAAATATAAACTATTTCAGCCAGTTTAAATGACAAATATATTAGCTGCAAAACATTAAACAAAAATTTGCTACTGTAAGCACCATTTACTTATTTAACTAGATTACCTAATATAATTTTAATGGGGTTTTAGTCAAACATTAAAAGCAATAGCCAATAACTAGCCCCCTCCCCTTTTCTATTTGTGAATTTTAACCAAAAAAAAGTGGCTTCAAATCACAATCAATTAGCAGTCCCCCCTCCCATCTCTATTTTTGGTTGGCTTCCATTAAATGCTTCAATGAACAAAATTCCCCTTAACGAAGTAGCAGGACCTCTTGAGTTCGTCTATTGTTTGAAAATTTGAAATTTACGAATGTAGTATTTAGAAATGTAAACGAGCTCTATGTTCTTACATTTCTCATCATTTTCAATCAAATATGGCCATCTGAACACTTCAAAACGTGTAGTTGCATTTTGTCTGGTTGCATTTTATCCGGATACCTCTTTAGTTACATAGCCTTGGGCAAATAGATAGTGAGCTTAATTAATACCTACGTACATTAATACGACAGGATCAATAACAAAACAAAACTTTTCAAAGTGAGCGGAGCAGAGTCGACTAGTTCGCGGTCGGAAGCCAGTTATCTCTTCGATCAAAAATTATCCATTTCTTCCTAATTCTTAGCCACCTGAAGAAATGATAAATTATTATCACTACCTCAATTCTTATAGCCAAATACTAAATAAGAATGAGGCATGACGAATATGCGATTTATCATTCAGGAAGATTGGTCGTAAATATCTACTCAGTGAGAAAATAACAGAGAGCGAGAGAGAGAGAGCGAGAGAGAGAGAGAGAGAGCTAATTTTTAATGCTGGGGCATGGCGATAAAATCCATGTCAACATAGTGAATTAGAGAAATAATTAGCATTAATTGTTTGAAAGCTTCCATTGTGTGATTTTTCAGTAAACATACTAAAAAAAGTTTCAAAATGCATTCAGTGTCATTCATGTAAAGTCTCATTTTTTAAAATCATCCATTCATGACTCAGCTTTAAAAGCTATACACATTTCAATAAATATTCATTTACATAGAGTACATACAATGAATTAAAATGACCAAAATAATTATAGTATAATAAAAGGCGTGGTTTGATAATATTTCAATAACATATGAATCACCTTTTTTAATCCCCTCCTTCATTAGAACTTACATTGGTGCCTTTTATTTATTTATTTATTTATTTATTTATTTATTTATTTATTTATTTATTTATTTATTTAATTTTATTTTATTTTATTTTCATTCAAAAAGGAGATTCACATTTATGTTATTAAAACCAAAGTAATATTTGGAAACTCTTTCTAGTTTTTTTTACTTAAAAAAAATCACGCTGTGGAAGCTTACAAACAACTGGGATTAGCATTAAAACATTAAATCGAACCCAGCAGCTAACCTCGCACTACGTCACTTCCGGAAAATAATGGCCGGCGCAAGGGGAGTGAAAACGTGCTATTTTTTGCTTTTCAAAGCATTTTTTATATAGAAATTATGGACCAAAATTAAAAATTTCAACGGAATCGTGTTATATTTATATCAAAACTTGATATTCTGTAAAAAAAATTATAGTCTAAACTTTACGTAGAGTTGTCCTTTAAGCATTTTAAACTTTTTGCAATTAGATTTTCGTTATGAAGGCATTAAAATATATTATCTCTATTTTCTTTACGTGATGTCATTTCATTCATAACTTTTTCCTATTGCAAAATAGCCAATTCCGGATGCCTAGTTGTAGAGTACTATCTAATTAGTCTAAATCCATCGAGTAAAGTAAGGCATAGATCAGTGGAATTTCTTTATATCTTTTTACTGTAGCCAGTAAAATAGAGACAATATGTTAGTTTCGAAAAACTTTCATATGTCTTTTCAATTACATGATCACTTACGATTTCCTGAGTTTCTGTTGTGTGATCTTCTCTGCATCCTTACCAAATGGCACTTCAAAGTATTTAATAATTTTACACTGAACAAACAGTACAAAGAAATGACCATCCCTTACTGATATTACATAAGGTTTATACTAAAAGAAATATGAATTTCTCAAAATTTCCTTTCAAAATAACATTTTTAAAAACTCACTATTGGAAAGCTTTCTTCACTACATCCCATGAAAAATATTTTTCAAATATAAGAATTTTATCAAAATACAAGGTTAGCACAAATGAATGACCGGATTTTAAAAATTTAGATTTTCGAAACTATTATTGATATTACAACAAGTGATACACGAAATTAAAGAAAAATATACCAAGTTTTTTTTCAGTTACAAATGTTCGATGTGTGACCCTTTGTTGCACGACAAACATCTAATCTGTAATCAAGTTCGTTCCACACATTTTGTAGTATCACACTGTCAACAGTTCCTAATGCTGCACAAATGCATTCTTTAAGTCCTTGCAGTGTTGTCGGTAGCAGTGGTTCATAAACAGTAAACAGTGTCTTTGACGTAACCCCATAAAAAGAAATTTGGTATATTTTTCTTCAATTTTGTGTATCACTTATTGTAATATGTGTATTAGTTTCGAAAATATAAATTTTTGAATCCTGGTCATTCATTTGTGCTAACCCTATAAAATATTCAAGATAATAGAATCATATAGAAAGCAAGAGTAAAAGATTAAGTTTAGTTTAAATTATTTTTGTAATTTGAAATTGTTTAAAGACAGATTTCACCGAGAAGTTAACGTTAATTATCCTAACGACAGATGTAATTAACAGTGAAATAAGTGCTGGTACTTAAATTTTTTAAAATTACTTTCAAACCAGTTAAGAAGGGGCTGTTTTTTTCCCCTGTTATTAGAAAAATATACGTTCCAATAATACAATAAGCATGACAAAACAATAATTAAACATTATGAAGCGACAATTTTGTTGGATCTACCATAGAATCATTTAAGAAAGGATACAATCATAATCGTTCCTCCAAAGAGAAACATGTAAAAAAAGTCTGCTGTACGTCCACGAAACGAGCCTTCTTCCAACATTCGACAATACCGGTAAGTAAAAATCATATTAAATAAGAAATTAAAGCCAACTGTACCAAAAAATAAAAAGGTCGTTACGAGCCTCCAAATCTGAAAAAAAATAAATAATAATAATAAAATAATGTGTCAAAATTAAGAGGAACACAGTAACGAAAGATAACATAAACATTCACCTTAGAAAACGCATAATCTATTATCATTTTTCCTACCTGGTAATGATGAAATATTAAAATTGGATTAAAGTATAATTGGAATGGAGATATTATATCCAATTGCTGCAAGAGAAATAAATGCAATTAATGCGTCAATTAATAAGCCATGAATGCAAACTAAAGCTTAGTTTCAGTTACTCTACCACCGCCACAGTAGTTAACACACATGCTGTTGTATAAGCACGCGTGATGGCAGGTATTTGCATGTACTCTTGCTGAAAATTTTGATATGCCATTCTCAAGTGTTCAGTAATCTCATATCACAGCATTTAATTTCAACGCTTTTCTCTTAAGCATGTGCGCTGACACTCTTTCACCGTTTATTACACGTAAAGATTTGTATCTATCGGATGTGAGGTTCATGAGTTTCATGGGAAGAGTTTCATCAACTTGTGTTATTACCAAGACGAGAGAGATATTATACGAATGTAGGGTGAAAATATTTTATTTTTTTTTTGCCATGATTAAAGGTTTTTACATTAAATCCTTTATGTTTACATTTTCCACAATGACTAAAGAAAAAAAATAATAAAATATTATTTTTGTGAATTAATCTTGAATAAAACTATCATACTCGAACCAGAAATAAAACACATTTAATACCGGAAAAGGCTGGTCCATGATGACGTTTTGTTATGACGATTGACAACGCTTGTTTGAAAACGTGCGCTAACTATGGTCTCGTTCTTTCTATACTATCCGCGGTTACAAAGAAAACATTCGAAATGAGATAACTTTACCAAAGAAAATGTATATAGCATTCGATTTTATTTTCTTAATACTTCCAACATTCAGCTACTAATTAAGAGCAAAAGTATGTAGAGTTAACTGGACTTGCAAGAAGTTCGAGTCCTTGACTTTGAAAAATTGGTGTTGTTGATTTTCTTTTCTCCACTCTTTTTTGTAGATTTTTTAAACGCTTTTAAACTTCTTAGTATGACATCCAGCTTGAACCGCTCGCCAGTCGGTTCACATGCCGACGATTATGATTTTGATGAGGAAAATAGCTTTGATTACGATGATGATCACGATTTCGAGGAACAAGAATCAGATGAAGGTAGCAATTCTTAACATTTTAACCCTTAACCCTCCAGTTCTAACACAGATTACCTTTCATCCATCCCTGAGATTACTTAATACATTCCTTATTCTGTGGATTTAAACACTGTCTCGGGGACCGACCCATAAAATTTTCGGCGCTACAGCTGATACACGCGTGCAAATAAATGGTTGATTTTTTGTGTATCTTCACTTTTCATTTTGTCCTATGATATATGCATAAGCAGTACTTTTTATGATTTGCTTAGCGAAGCAGGAAATTTATTTGCTTATAAAGCCAATAGGTAAAGTTCTGGTAAATTTTTGGTATCTGCACAATCGCAACCGTGAATTTATTTTTTAAAGACTGGGGGGCTGCGCCCCCCAG
>JAHWFO010016826.1:31419-73484 GCA_023313115.1 Rhysida immarginata
TTTATTATTATATGCTGTTGTTATTTTAAAACAACGAGTTTTTAAACAAAGTGATACAAGTTTTTAAACAGTGATTATTTGTTCGGTTGCGACAAATTATGGTAATAGACAGAAATATCACGTTGCTTATTTTATTTTATTACCTAAGTACATATACCTAAAAAATTTGTAACGTATTTTTAATATTTGTACATAATTTAGATTTTCTAAATATTCCTCGATTTTGATTCATTTTTTTCCACAGCCAGTTCTGCAAAACAACATATATAATTTTTCAGTTGATATTATATTGTGCGTAAATATACATGTCACAATATATATAAGATGTAAATATATCCATCTGAGAAACCAATGTTAGTAATGAAGTTTGTAAATTCATGTTGGTACCGGACTGTTAACTACGCCAGTGGGTTCTATTGGACCCCAGACCGTACTCCGTTAGAGCAGCGCTTTTGTTTGTGCACCCTACTGAGTAATCTTTATTCCACATATAATCTCTCTGATGCCGCCATTTGTTGAGCTTGATTTGCAAGAATACACCAGCAACAGTTTGTTTGGGGTCCCCTAAACCCCACCGACAGTTTATCTGCCTGGCAAACTACAAGCAGTAGTAAGAACATTACACCCTGTGCGTCCAGAAGCAGCTGCTATTGGACTGGAAATGATAGTAAAGGGGAGATTTGCATTGTGGCCAAAAAAAAAAGACAATCAAAATATTGCTTTGCTAAGTATAAGAAGAATATTTGTCTTTAAGAGCATGCTAAATTGTTGTGTACAAAATGTTTTCAGTAAACACTTGAGCACTTGTAAAATGTTTATAAAAATTTTCTTTATGGGGTTTACTGGACCCCACCAGCACCCTTGTGTAGTATATTCCACTGGCCTAGATAAAGGTTAAATGCTTTTTTGATTTTACAACTGCAGTAATAAACGTTTCGTAAGACACACAACATTTAAATAAATAGCAAAATAAGTTGTTCATTTCAGTTTAAGATTCAGATTTTGTGTTGTAGCCTGCCAAATTCAACAAATAATGAGTAATTGCTCATTTGTCCAGTTTTCTTCAAAATTCAGAAATGTCATAGTTAAATGCATTTTATGAAATTTAACACTTAATTTTAAACTGTTTGTAGGAGAGTGATATAAATTCCATGTTTCTCTGCAAGGAGCAACAGTGAAAATGTTCCATTTGGCGACTTTTAGCTTTTTGTAGGAGTTTGTTGGGGTCTGTCGACCATTGGTCACGCAATTTTTCAAGATCTGGCATGGTTAGATTTTTACGCGTTTTTTCAGGCATCTTTTCAGATCTAGCCAATTAGGTGCAATCTACTTCATTATATATTCTGGCTACTTCGCTGATTCTGCCATGGCTGCCATATGTCGACATGGGTTCTCGGGATTTTTCCCTCGAAAATTTATTAATAAACAAGTTTTAAAAATGAGTGAATCATTTATTTATTAAGTAGAAATGATATAGTAATAAATTCAAAGCATGAACATTTTCGGAGTGGCGATATCCTTTTTTTTCCATCACCTTGAGAGAGTGACAATTGTTTGCAGTGACTCAACTAATCAGATCAGAGTCTGGATACACCTGAAAGTCACTAAATGGAAAAGATTGCGCTCACGATATGTTTTGCAGGCGACAATTTCAAGAGGCACAAAAGTCGCCGCACATCACGAGACGCCTGAAAGTCACTAAATTCTGAAGTGTGTTGAAAACTGGCTTCACATAATTTTGCTGTGTGATTATGTATGTTGAAGTAGGTATTTTCATCATTGTTGCACCGAAATCTTTGGTTGTCTGGGTTTTCATCATGTAGACTGCAACGTAGAGATTATATTAGAACATCATGAATATATCCTAAATCCTCTACCATAATGCGCCCCCTTGTATAATGCGATTCCAGTTTTTCAGCCCAAAAAGCCAGCAAATATGCTATCCTCTTGTATAATGTGATCCCCATTTTAGGCTCGTCGTGAGAAATAAAATATGCAAAAAGTTTTTATTTTTTACATGTTTTAACTTTTGGCGATGAAAAATTCAAATAAACAGTGAATTAATGTATTATATAATGAATTGGACACTGTATATGTTGTATAATTACTGTATTGCCCCAAGCATAAGATGACCCACCAAAATTTAAATACATTTGGGAAAAAATTTCCCTCATTTATTCGTGCATGTAATTTAATCATACAGTGTAATTAAGGAACACTATAACAAAGTTTCACACAGCTGTTGCATGATGTAATTTGTAATTTCTAAAACTCTATTTTCTGCTACTATTGGCAGACAGCTTAGGGATTTTTTCTCAGTTTTGTTGGCCCTTCATTTTTTTATTGTTTTATTTTTTACAATATTCCAATCCCACCTTTATTCCTTTGTTTAAAATTCAAACTCACAATAAAAAAAATTGACAATATTCTTGTCATCAAAGATTAATAAAGAAAACCGTTAAGAGTCATCATCGAAGTCCAAAAGAGAATATAGGATGGTGTTGAAAGTTGAAGTTAAGAAGAAATTGCGTTTAAGGAAATGCACTAAAAACTCGCACGTTTGCATGTTCAATTTCTTAAGCAAATTTTTCATTTGCATGCCTCGATTAGATTTATTAATGCATGGCTGTAAATGAAGTACAGTCGAACCTCTTTAATTCGAATCTCAAGGGAATTCGAATTAAAGAGGTTTCGAATAATGGATTTTTTTTCCCAAGGGAACAAAAAAAATTCGAATTAAAGAGGTTCTACTGTAGTACTAGGTGATAGTACCAGTGTTAGCCAATGTATCGATGTTCAAAAAATATCAGCTATCGAATTTTCGATGTTTTTGCGTCATCGATGTTTCATTTCGATATTCTTAAACCCTTTTGAATTCATTATCTATTGATAGTGAATAGCAGTTTGTTAATGTATTGATGTATTGTAATGAAAGAACACTTAAATATACTGGGATACCGTATTTATTATTTCCAAATAATATATGGACTTAGAAATTACAAAAAGTTGATGTTTTTCTGCTTAACCCTGGACAGACGCACTGGGGTCTGTGAGACCCCAGCAAAGATTTGATTGGACGTCAAATCTGCACGTTTCATTGGAGCACAATTTCCCGCCATCCAAATTCATAGTGCCCTGTTGTGGCGCTACTGTAAAATTTTCATTATCATTGCTCTTCAGTATTCGTGCAGCAGCGATCCGAAGTTTGTTTGGGGTCTATGAGACCCCAGAGTGCGTTTTCAAGGTGAATTTTTTTCTGAAGAAGTAACGGGGTATTTTTTAATTTTGAATTTTTATTCAGATTTTTGTTTAGTTTTATTCAGAATTTTTATTTATCTATTAATACTGTAGTAAAGGAAAGATGTCAATGGCTTCCAAGTCACGGTGTTTGAGAGGTGCTGACGAGATTGGTCGAGCTGTGTTTGGTGGTGACCGCTCAGACGATGATTTATATTTATTTTATATATATATATATAAAGGGTAATAGTCTCTTGTTGCATAGAAATTGAATTTGTTAACAATTTCATTCAAATGTTACAATTATATCACAAATAAAGATTGGGGTCTAGGAGACTCCAGCATGCTGTTTGTGTAACACAGATGTAAGTGTGCCTGTGCAGGATTAACAATCACGTTTGGTTGATGATTAAAGCTACGACCTGTAACATTGATGTTAGTTTTTCTGCCAGCACCTATCAAAATTCTACCGTTTATTAAGATAAAAAAATTACATGTATCACTGCAAATTGCTTGACTTTTAAAAGCAAATTATCCGTATCTGTTGACTTTGTAAAGAGTTTCACGGTGCGAAATCCACATGATCTCTTCTAGTTTTCGTCCGATCATGTAGTTATGCAGGGCTGTAATTGGCCCGACGCCATAGTTAGCAATGGCTTCTGGGATAGCAATGGCAGTGGAAATTCTTGAAAAGTTAATTTCTTATGTTGATAAACCATTTTGAACTGTAATATTAAAAATATTCATTTAAAACTAAAGGATGTAATCATTTATACGTGTATATTATGGAAAATTGCTAATCTTGTGCTTAGGCTTAAGGGGGCCGCTCTCCTATTGGGAGGAGGGGGTGGGGAGACCATATTTTTTTCCAAATCTGACATTAAAATTATAAGAGCTACCTCGTTTTTTTGACACTTTATTTTTGTGAAAAACCTCTTATATTCAGGACCGTGTACGTTATGCGGTAATTTCGTGTGAATTACACCAGGACAGAAAGCAACTTTCTTAGTTTGAGGCAGTTTGGAAGTTGCTATCTTTGGGAGAAATTATTTTCGTATTAGCTTTTGGTGACGAGAAATTCAAATAAAAATAAATTAATGTATAATGAACTGGATATTGCATATGCTGTATAATGAATCTATATTACACTGTAATTTCGCCTAAATTATATCAGGACAGAATGCAACTGACCCCCCCCCCGGTTGCCATCAGTCGGGGCAGGGCTAATATTATCCTTTTGGAGAATACAATCCCACAAATTTAAGTGCTTTTTTAGGCCAAAATTATTTGCATTATAGTAGAGGATTTACGGTAAGAATCCCTGGATAAATGTCGCCTTTACATGTGCTCCACTTTATTTCTTTTTCTATCATAAATTTTAGCAGAACTATTAGAACTGCAAATGATTTAAAATTTGTTAATCACAGGTGTCTTTGCTTTAAGGGATTAATTGGTTCTTTGAAATAATTGCATAAAGTGATTAGCTCTTTGATATATATGATAAATGATTTATCTTTTCTCCATTTTTCATTCTTGGAAGTATTTTCATCACGATTACTTCTTTTTTTTTTTTTCTCATAATGTTTGCTTTGAAAAAGACTCCAAAAATGGAACTTATCATCTGCAGTTCTACACTTCCTGTTCTACACTTAATGTATTGACTTTTTTAAAATCTCTTTAGAGTGAAAACACTAAAATGAGGTCGCATATTATAAAGGATACCTGAATAAAAAAATATTTTTAGACAAGTTTCCTAGACTTCAAAATAATTGTGTTCAGTGGTAAATTGATGCTTTCAGAATTCAATTTAATTCCTGGTCTGCAAGAATGTGAGAATGTGTCAGCATCAAGTATTATTATTATTTGGAGAAGCCAAACTCGGATCAAGTCCGGAAGCAAATCCCACAGGCCAAGCCCAAGGGACTCAAATGCAAGGAAGGGAAAGTTACCACTCGTGGGAGTATTGATGTTTGTGTGTAGGAATTTTACTACGTGACAGGTGTTTAGAATTGTGGCTTTCTGTAAGGTTTTGTATAAGTGTGGGTTTAAATTTAGTGTTGACAGGCTTTTGTGTAGCGACTGTAAAATAACCCCAGTGGCAGAAAAAACGATAGGAACATGTGTACTGTTAATTCCCCAAAGACATTTTATTTCGTGTGCAAGATCCGTATATTTAGTGATTTTGTCAGTATGTCCTTTGTAAATTGTGTGTGTTGGGGATGGAGATATTGTGACTGAGTCAGTGTGTGTTGTTTTTTTGGGGGGGGGGGGTTATTGTATTGTTGCCTTGTCGCTGATTGTTTTGTTACGTTCGTTATAAAGAAGTTTAGTTGCGGGTTGCTCTAGTTATGGGTTGTGTGAGCGTCATTTAGGTTGTGTGGTTGTTATTGTGTGAAAAAGGTGTGTGTCTGTTGGTGTTCGTCAGTGTTGTAGATATATGATACGATGTTCAAGTAATTAGTAGTTAATTTAAATAATTAGTGTTTGCGATAATTTTGGGGAAGCTGTAATAATGGCTTGAGAGGCTGAGCATAATCTGTTGATGTCGCAGTTTTTCCAGAAATTTTGTAGTAACAGTGATAGAACAATAGTTTTTTCGTTTGTTGTGAGAGCGCGTTTCGTGTGTAATGCAGAGAAGCTGCCGAGAGAATGAAAGTTGCATCTATTTGACAAGTGCTCCGCTACGTTTAAAAAAAAAAAATGTAAACGTTGGTAAGATGTTGCTGTCTGCTTTTGTGATTGCCTGAAAGGACGTATGGGCCGTCAGTAACGGAATTATTGGGAATTTTCATGCGTTTGCGATAAGTTACATTTCTGCAAAGATAATGGAACGCTCCGCAATTGTCTAGTTTCTGGAAAGAATGTCGGCCGCCATCCGAGATAAGAAAAAAGTTCAGGAGCATCTTGTGATATGTGAGACAGTTCTTTTTTTTGTCTTCAATGTTAACAGTCTAGAGAACTGCCCAAAAAGAAGATAATTGTAGTGGGGAAGTTTGGTTGACGCTACCCCTTCCTTGCGGAACTCTGGTTTCGTCATATAAAGGGAACAATTGTATCATTGCGCCATCACATGACGCAAGAACGCCTTGCGTTTGAGAAGGAGTGACACACTTTTATGTGCTTTGTTTTTATGATAACTTTTGTTGACTAACAAGGGAATCCCTTGAACATGTATGTCACAGATTTCCACCAAATTGAAATATGTTACTCATCTGAAGCTACCATAGATGCTTGCAAAGCAAGAGAGTGTGAAATTGTTTCTTTCAAAATAAACCGTGAAAACGAAATAATTTCAGCATACAAGGACTCCATTGTTAAAGCGGTTAGGCTATGTGGGGTTCCCTTGTCAGTCTAGTAATTATAACTGTGCTGTTTAAGCACAGAGTTTAGCGAATGTGCTTGCGAAAATTTATCACCTAGCATTTTGAGTGGGTGTTTCGCCAGGGTAGTTTGGCACATGAGATGTATAAGAAAGTTTTTGTATCAGTCAGTGATATGAAGGATAATGTGTTGTAACAGTGCTGAAAGGATTTAGCACCTATCTTAAGTAAAGGAAAAGCATTGTGGCTGTACAGTGATAGTTATTCACTAGTTCTAGGATACCACGGGGTTACAGCTCTCCTCCCCTCTCCTGTTCTGGGTTTTGAAAACATTACCATTACTTTAGGGCAGGAGTGTTACAAAAAGGAGGGCGTGACACGTTCGAGTGTTGCTTTTGGTCACGAGGGATGGTTTATATTGGGCATGATTGCTCGTTACTGACAGCACTGCGCGTAGCGAAGCTTCGATAAAGCTTAGTCTCATGTGCTAAGCATTGTCGTTAATTTGCCATAGATATTAAATGTTGTTACTGTAAATTGATGGTATTTTGAGTCATTTTGATATATTTAGAAGAAGTTTTGAGAATTTAATATATATCTTTTAGCTGGATAAGCTTTGTTGGGGAAGGGAAAGTTACCACTCCTGGGAGTATTGATGTTTGTGTGTAGGAATTTTACTATGTGACAGGTGTTTAGAATTGTGGCTTTCTGAAAGGTTTTGTACAAGTGTGAATTTAAATTTAATGTTGACATGCTTTTGTGTAGCGAGTGTGGAATAACCTCAGTGGCAGAAAGAACGACAGGAACAATGTGTACTATGTTAACTCCTCAAAGGCATTTTATTTCGTGTGTAAGATCCGTATATTTAGTGATTTTGTCAGTGTATATCTTTTGTAAATTGTGTTGGGGATGGAGATGTCAGTTATGTAGGTCACTTTTTTTTATATATATATATATATATATCTACTAATGTAATGTCTGGTCTCTTATGAGGGATAGTTTTGTCAGTGATTATAGCTCTGTCAAAATGGAGTTTGTGTGGTGTTCTCTAAGACAGTGTCTTGGATATACAAGGGTTGTTCAAGAATTTTTGCCTCCTGGTCCGTAACTTATTTGTTAACCAATTTTCAAAATTTGTTTTGTATCTGATACTTACATTTGTTTTCTATGTAATGCACTATTCACTTTTTTGACATAGTCCCCATTCCTTTCCCATAGTCTTCATCCTTTGACTAGTCGGGTGAACCCATTGGAGAGGAATTCCGGGGCTGTTGTCGACAACAGGATGGAATGGCAGCTTTGGACCCTCTTCTGCAGCACGATAACACCCATCCGCATACGATCGCCACATACCAGAGGCTTTGCAGCCCCTACAGTTCAACTATGAAAAACTGCAGTTCAAAGATGAAAGACTTTGCACCTTGCGACTTTCACCACTTCCCAAAGAAGAAAGAGCACCTAAAAGGACATGAGTTGCGTTCTGACGACGAGGTGAAAGAAGCCATTCAATCCTCGTGTCGACAACACCCCGGAATTCCCCTGCGACGGGTTCATCCGACTAGTCACGCCTTGGCGCAATTAAAAATTCTTGAACAGCTCTCGTGTTTAAGAATATGGAGTGTGGATGTCCCTAAGCTTGTGTATCTTAGCTAGATGTTGATGTATGATGTTGGCTACCTGGTTTTGTCTGTATAAATATGTCTGCGTGGATATTTTACAGTTCGATATGACATGTTGGGTGATATGCCTTTTGATCCATTTTCTCCCATTAATTCTCTGTATTTTTTTTTCATGCTGTTCTTTACACACCTGGTGCGTGATCTACCTGGCCTTGGACAGTCGCTTTGTCAACTTCGACCTATATTGTGTGGGATCCGTCTCCTGGTTTGTCTCGTGTCCTCTGCAATGACATTTTCTGCAAGACCCATCAGTTTAATCTTTGATATGTTTTCTGTAGCTTTTAGTGCTAATTACCTGGTCTTGTATGGCAATCATGGTTCCTTCAATTTCCCCAGAGACTTCCTGCACTCAACCAAAAATTTGACGCTTTTTTGTCTATGTGCGGCTGGTTGAGGTCAGAAGGATGTCTACCGTGGAGTTGCTTTCCGATCCATGATTGAAGTTTAGTGCATGTTGTAGGAATGTTATGGGTGTTCTGCATGTTATTCAGATTCAAAGGTGTGTATTTTGTATCAGCCATGCAGACTGCTTTGTGTATTGGTGATGTGTGTTTGTTTAGAGTAAAAGAATGCTCTGAGTGATTGATCTGTTTCTGGTGTAGATCTGTATATCAATAAGTCAAGACCTCTGCCTCCCTCTGAATGAAACAAGGTGAGTCTTTCAATAGCTATGTGTGAATGGTGCTTTCTGTGCTTTGTAAACAGCTTACATTGTTTCCTTTCAAGTCCCTCAAGATGTGTGCGTGTCCAAAGGAGTAGAAGAGTATTGAGGTGGCATAAGTATTGATAGCCTTGATTAAATTTCTGTAATTTAAAAGTGTTTTAAGTATTGCCTCTAGCTAGGGTGACCAGGTATCCTCTTTTTCCCGGACAAATCCTCTTTTTTTTGTACTTTTTTTGCGTCTGGTATCTTTTTACAAAAACAGCTAGCGTGTCCTCTTTTTTCCGCGAAAAGGGATTTTTCCGTTTTCAGGTTTTATGAAAAACTCGTAACACTAAAAAGTGATTGCAGTGGCGCTCTTTTGATAGTCTGTCTTGTACCCTAACCCTAATGTGACATTCGTCAATCGCAACGAGTTCGCAATGTAATTTTAGGAATTTGAAATGTTCATCCTTTCATCAGTTTTTATTGCAAAACAAATCTATGTTGCATGCAATAAGCTCTAGTGAAAAATATAATAAAGATGATGAGAACTGAATGAATTTGTGTTTGTTTTTATTTGAAATTCCTAATTTAAAGTATTTTTGTTATTTACCAATTTCAGTATCTTGAAAATACTGTCTTCTTTTTTCAAATACCATATCTGGTCACCCTACCTCTAGCCTATGAAGATATTGTTTAGTGAGTGTATTCTTTGTGTTTGTACTTCAGAAGCTTTGTTTATTTAAATCTTAGATGTTTGTAAAATTTGTCATTTTCCATAGCAGCAATGTAATCTGGTTCATCTAATGTGAAGCCCCCTTCCCTGAGTACTCCATTTTCAACGTGAATGGTTTTGCATTTGTCCAACCCAAATTGCAAGTGTATGTCCTTTGAAAAAGTTTGAGTAAATTAAGTAACTGGTGCAGTTTGCTTACTTTAGTTATACCTGGTCATTTGGCGTTTTGTTAAAATCAAGTGATTGAATCAGACACATCAGATTGCATCAAAACTGTTGTTCAATTCTCTGATGAGCTACATTGAATCTCATTGGAGCTCTAGGTTGGAGGTTATGATTTGCAACAACCCAGAGCGATGTTTTCTTCGTTTAATCAGATCACATGATCTGTTCGCGAACAAAAAAGGATGGCAGCATATGATGCGAAGAACCCATGGTGGAGATATAGAACCACTCTATGTAATAAATTACTTTTGCCCACTTTTTAGGTAGTAAATCTAAATTCAGTCAAATCCCGTTATAACGAATTCCATTGTAACGAAGTTTTCACTATAACAAAGTTTTTCTGTGGTCCTGGCAAAAATCCTATTCATTTAATGTTATTACGATCCCGCTATAACGAAATCTTTATAACAAAGTTTTCACTGTAACAAAGCAAATTTTTGGTCCCCACAACATTATAATTTCATTATAACGAAATTTTATTTGGATTTTGCACATTAGATAAGTGACAAATCGAATCTGTAAAAATCAGTAAATTAAAAATAGCCGCTCTTGTTAGTAAGACAAATTATTTTAGTATAGGCGTATAAATAAAACTATTTTGATCACGTTTCTATTCGAACAAATGTTTTAAGAATTACGGTATTGAAACATTTCATTTGTCACTATTTTCAATACTGTATTGTTATCAATACTTTGTGGAACTTAAATCAATAAACTGTAGTAAAATGATAGCATTCCCAGTAGTCCGTGAGAATGGCCCAAGGTTTTGTTAAACCCTTAATTCTTCAAAAAAAAAAAAAAATACAATTGCACTGTAGTAAAATTCAATTATTTTAATATGTGCAATACAGTACTATAAAATTTGAACATAATCTGTGATATTTAATATTAAACAGAAGGAAAAACTTAAAGAATTGCATTAAAATGGAACTATTTTATTCGCGTAATGTTGCGAAGGATGCAAATAAGACAAACGTTTGTATTGTAATTATGTTAAACTAATTTAAATATCTGAAAACAAGAACAATTAAAAAATAAAATCTTTGTCATGTTCAATTTATTTACTGAAATTATACACACAGACTACTATTTACAGCGGCAAAGACCTAACAGCGAAAAGTACAACTTCCGTTTTTTAATCATGATTTCAGGTAAGGATGAAGCATTACTGTTACACTACTCACAATCCTAACTGTACATTTAAAACACTAATACATGTATTGCCATAATTAAGGACAAAACATTAAAAAGGTATGTTCTTGGTTTAAAATAAGCTATTTTTCATTTATTCTCAAATTAATTTGTGATCTCGATTTAACGAAGTTTTCATTATAACAGGATTCGACTGTAATAGGCCACTGCTCGGTTAAAATATCTTTGTTATACTTCTTTTACCATTTAAAATTCTTCTCGTAAAAATTCAGAGCCATAGTGAGGAGAGGGGCCACCTGGGCCTTTGCATAAGGGGAGGCACAAGAGCTGTACAGAATACATTAAGAGGCATAAAATACAGTTAGATAGTGCAATTTGCCCAGGGCCCAATTTACTAAGCTATGTGCTGAAATATGTTGTTGAATTAAGAAAATTCAACTGCAATATCAGCCATATTTGTTTTGCTGATGACTGTTTAGGCATCAGGCGTGTTGGTAAATAGCACTACCGTTGATTACAGCATTCGTTGCATCAGTCAGTGAAAAGATGATTTTAACAACACGCGGTTTGTATGGGATCTGTTCCTGTGTAAACTGCAAGGTATCTTTGTAGGGTGTCATTTAATGTTTCAATAACTTTAGTATTCATAGTTTATTGTTGTGTGTGTGTTCAAGTTCATTTGTGACCTCCTGCGTGGGTGGAAATCGTAAGACCAGATTCGCATAGGAGATTGTCTACAAGGGGTTTTTGAGTGTGGAAAAGGGAAAGAATGGTTGGGTATTGTAACAGATACCATGCAGATTAAGGAAGAACAAACTGATACATAAATTAATCATGAATTAATGAAACTGATTCTAAATTATTTAACATACATTAAAAGCGAATTTAACTAAATCACTTTTAAATAAAACAGTAAATAGAAATCATTAAAACATTAATTTGTGACAGGTCCCCACGAGCGCTGACTACCAGTGGTCGAGCAAGTGCAACAGCCTACTGTGTGGGGGTCACTCATCATGAGTTCAGGACGTGGTCACGAGGGAAAACCTTGATAACTGGACACAGAATAGATTTCTTACAGCACTTTTAATGTTAAAATATACAGGGTGTTTCTAAATTATCTCCCGGATTATACGTGTTTATTACTTTAAACTATTACAGATTTTAACAAGATTTTTTTTTTTTTTTTTTTTTTTTAAAAAAAAAAAAAGAAGATTTTTTTTAGCATGCCTTAATAAATTTCTGTGCCCCCCCATTTATGGCGTGAAGGACATCAAAGCGAAACTATTTCCTCCCATGTTCGGGCTAGCATTTCAGGGGTGGTTTAATGCATGATTGAGTAATCGGACCTTTCTTTTTCGCTGAAGACACCATTACCACTGCAACCTACCTAGATATGCTGGAGAACTATCTGATTCCACAGGTGGAAGAACTGCAGCCCAACATAGTCTACCAACAAGATGGAGAACCTCCTCACTGGGGACTGCAAGTTAGGCATGCATTGATACGAACTTTCCAGGACAACCGGATATGTTTTCTTTTCGGTCCGCGAATTGTTTGCGTTTCTTTTTTATCATTTTATTCATTGAATGTCCCTATAGTATTTTCTGTTATTGTCTTATACGGGACAATCCGCTATTACCCTGCAAAGAGGGGCCCATAGAGCACCTCCATCTTCGGGACACCAGATAAGCAGTGCTTACTATACTACATTTAAATCAGTACCCAATAACATTTCTGAGAGTTCCGTTCGGATTGGGAGGGTATGACTCTTCCTAGAGCAACGTTACATATAAGCTTCTACAATGGTGACACTTTTCACTAGCGTTCTTAAAGGCTATACTTGTAAACAAGTCGGGCATTTGTAAAATATATGATTGCCAGGGCCGTTTCGAACGGGGAAAATAATCTAATGCTGGCCGCACCTTCCGAGCAGGAAAACGATAAAGAAACAATCATTCACCAAATCGTTATCATCAATGGCTAATATCAATTGGGCTTCCCTGCGTTACCAGCTGTACACTTCCCATAACGGGGCTTTAATTCGTAGTGTTTGAATTATCTTAGTCAAGTGTCATTGAGGTAACCGTCACAAAAATCCAGAAAAAATTATTCAGAATTGGAACAAATCAAACTAAATATTAGAATGATAATTTCATGAAAACCAATAACAGTTGCTTTTGACATTGGTCTGTTTAACGTGCTGTTCTAATTTGCTTGTCTGCCATTACACACAAGCCTCGACAAA
The DNA here is from genome assembly GCA_023313115.1 of Rhysida immarginata. Classification (NCBI taxonomy): domain Eukaryota; kingdom Metazoa; phylum Arthropoda; class Chilopoda; order Scolopendromorpha; family Scolopendridae; genus Rhysida; species Rhysida immarginata. Next base: position 44,660 of record JAHWFO010016826.1, read on the forward strand.
GACCAAAGCTCAGCATATCGCCGACCAGCACACTTCTCCTTGTTAGCCCTGACTCACTCATTCCACAAAAGCATCCTTTTTCTTTTTTTCTTTTTTTTTTTTTTTATTGGTCATGCAACAAAACAATTATCTTGTTGGGAGACCAGCATCATTTTCTCAGACATCTTGTCCGAGAAAACAATGCCAGTTCCCAACAATCTCGCTCCCTCAATCGGAATCAGCGATGCAACACAGATCACCGAACCAACAATAAAACAATTAGAACATAAAGTGCACTCCCGAAAAGTAAGTTTGAATGCTCTGCACAAAAACAACAAGAAAATAAAAGTGAGTGCTGAAAGTTCAAAAGTTTAAAAAAGGCAAGTTTTAATGAGTCAAAAATAATATTAAACAGCCTCGTTACGGCGACCATGCCTCTTACGCGGTGCCCATAACACTAGTTTCATCTACTCACAAGGTGAGGCCACCCTTAGTTTTCGCCTCCGACAGCGGCACCCTGGATGGGTGTTGCGCTTCGGCATGTGCTTCACATTCTGCGAGTTACCTTTCAACCCACTGTGCGTCTCCATTACCTCTGGAAGAAAATCAGCGCCACCCACTGTCATCATGGCCGTGCATTGGAAGGTCATTCCTTTGAGGATGTCTATACTGAAGATTCCGTCATATGGGTGATCCGTAAAGGAATGGATCATGAAAGCACTTGTTCCCATATGACGGCCCTGGATACAGACTTGCAGTGTGGCGTCCTGGTTGAGGCTGAGATAACTTAACATTCACACCCCTTATCGTCATTTTGACCGGACGGAACTAAACACTGGAAATCTGTCTACATGTTTTGGTTTCCAGCATGGGCACTTGCGACCTGGTGTTGATTAACATAGGCACCGGCTGTCCTTAGAGGCTTGCCAGCATTACACAAAGGCCGCCTTCTCCACACTGCATCATGATCGGTTTGTTCCTTGATATGGTTGTATTAACATTCTGGTCCCTAGGTGCCTGCTGGGACAGCTGCAGGCATAATGTCCTGTCTGCCCGCAGCAAAAACTGCCAGTTCTCTTTGGCGGACCCTCGGGTGCGGCTGCCATTCGACCCTTGTCACATTCCAGGAGCAACTGGCTAATAGAATGGGCGAGACCTTCCATGATACCCTCCAATTGTTTAATCGCTCCCTCACAACCACAGCTCAACGTTAGGGCCTTCTGCTGACCCCCTACCACATCACCTCGAGCTCTCTTATGCAATGCCCATCCTTCTGTGTTGGTGGTAACTTCCCCCGCCGCAGTCTCACCGGACTCGGCCACGTTGGACACCCCTTTGTTTCTCATTTCAGTGTCTTCTGATCGCAGAGCAGCCATGACCGCCTCTATAAGTTTTTAGGTTGGCGATCATCAGAACCCGGCAGTGTACCAGCAGGCAGCTGTTGTGGAAACGTTCCAACAGCATAGGCTCCCTGCTGGTCGCCCAATCGGGGTTAGCTCCGATGAAGCATCCCATTACCAATTCGAGGTGGCTGCCAAACTCTGCAACCGATTCTGTTGGCCACTAGACCATGTCATGCATCTCCTTAGAGTAATCACGGTCCAGCTTGATTCGGCCAAACACTTACTCCTACCGCGCACACAGTCGAACACAGTCCTCTATGTCGAACAGTTCGTACTCTGCAGCGCGCTTGGCAGCACTGCCCTTTAACTTGGCTTTCCAACAGTTAATTTAACTTCGTGTCCAACCGGCAATGGCTCCCATATTGTCCATGATCGTCAGGAAGGCAGTGATACTAACACCAACATCGTCCCCGGCGAACATTGGAATTGCAGCCCACTACTGTCGGCACCTCAGTGCCCCTACTTATAGTGCCTGGCACGAAAGAAAAAGGAAACTGGTGCTTTCGTAAATTAAAAAAAACTCATTCAACGACTCAAAAACGGAAAGGAAACGGTGTATTACTTATTACCCCATTTCTTATTCGTTCTTGATTGGTTGAACGAGGTTTTTTCACTTACATGTGCGCCAGTTTCCTTTTTCTTTCGTGCTGGTCACTATAATTCCCCTTAAATAAGAAAAACTCTGCTAGCGCCCTTGTTCAATGCTTCCCTCGATAATCTGGAATTTCTGAATTACCAGGTCCCATGTCGAGCGCCAAATGTGACGGACCCCCATGAGCGCTGACCACCAGTGGTCGAGCAAGTGCAACAGCCTACTGCGTGGGAGTCACTCGTCAGGAATTCGGGACCTGGTCACGAGGGCATACATTGACAACTGTACGCAGAATGGATTTTGATTGCAATTGTTGTTACCTTACCCTCAACTAGGGATCCCAGATTTTCAAAACAAAAAACTGGGACATTTAAAATAGTGTCCCGATTTTCAAAACAAAACTGGGACACATATAAAGTAACCTGAGAAATAAGTGCAATGTTAGACATTTTTAATTTTTAAGCCTTCTTTTTAATTATTTGCTTGCAGTGTACACTTTTATTCTACTAAATTAAATTTTTTATTTTTATTTGCACTGTGGACAATACTATTGAATCTACCAATCTGCGATTTGTATCTGAAAAAATGCTAAGCATGCTATATGACTAAGCCATTACATGAATATGATTGTCTAGAAACGCATTTAACAAAACCATTAAGTGACCATTTTTATTCAAACATTTACCTGATTATGAAAACACAAGCAATAATTTCTTTCAAGCATGTGGTAATAAGCAATAATTTCTTTGTTTGTCAATCTTGTGGTAATAAGCATGAGTTTCCTCAAAACTGCACCAGCTCACATTAGGCCTTTTGTTTTATATACTCTTTATGTTATAGTATATAACTTTGTACACTAAATAGATATAATTATTTTAATTATATATAATTTTCCAAGTTATACAATCTATGCATGTGGCATAATACATGCTAATTGATTTTGTATCCCCGTGTTTTTGTGTGTTACTTGAGACTTAATAGCCGTGCATCTTGATTATTAGTTTTGTAAGTTTATGTTAATTACTAACACAATTTGTCTCATTGTTTTAATCTGTTATGTGCCCATAGGGACCTAACTTGTCGGTCTGCGGTTCATACTGGCCCCTGTTGGGCACTATCGTATCGTTGCTAATCTTTTCGAAATAAATAAATAAATAAAAAATATTTTTTTTTTAACACACTCAAATACTGAGACAATTTAGCATCCCAAATAAATGTTTTCGGGACAACTTGTGAAAAACTGAGACCGTCCTGGGAAAACTGGGACGTCCGGGATCCCTACCTCAACCCACTTACTGTAAGCGTCCACTACTATAAGAAGCATCTGTTCTGCTATTGAGCCTGCATAATCCAGGTGTGCTCTTTCCCACGGACCTTTGGGATATTCCCAACAGTGCACTCTGAATTGCGGTGGAGCGCTGGAATGCGTGGCACAGTAGGCACATGAATTGGCAAAGTGCTCTATATCTGTGTCTATGCCCGGCCAATAGACGAACAAACGAGTGAGGCCTTTCATCTTTGCAATCCGCAGTTGTGTGGTGTGGAGATCATTGAGGACTGATCATCTTAGCGATGGTGGAATGATCACTCGATGCTCAAGGAGTAAGCATCCTGCACAAGTCGTATGGCGATCTTCCAGGGACTTGAATCTGGCACGACATGAGTCGCAGCCTCTCTCCAATTCTAACAAAATCCTGCCGAGTCTGGGGTCACTCTTCATAGCTTTGACAGTATGTTCTGTTCTAATGGGGAGTTGACTCATCTGATGGAGAGTAAACATTTCAAATCCATCTCTCTCCTCTTCTTCTATTCCGTTAATGGAAGCTATTCTAGAGCAGTAATCAGCATTCATATGTTCTTTTGTGGGTTTGTAGGTAATTGTGAAGTTAAAATTTGTTAAGTACTCCGCGTAATCAGGTATTTGACTGATAAATAAAGTTGGAAGGGACTTGTTTGGGTGGAAAATCTGAGTTAGAGGCTTGTGATCGGTAATGAGCTCGAATTTTCTGGCATAAAGATAAAAAAAAATATTTTAACCGCCTAGACTATGGCTAGGGCCTTTTTATCTATCTGGGGGTATTTAAGTTTGTTTCCGTGAGTGCCTGACTTGCGTAAGCGATGGGCCTTTCTTGTCCATTGCTCAGTCGATGGGACAGTACAGCTCCTAGCCCATAACTACTGGCATCGATAGTGAAAAGTAGTGGTAATGAAGGGTCGTACTGAATAAGGAATGGTGGCGAAATTAATGTGGCTTTTATGTCTTGATAGGCAATTTTTGATTACTGGTGTCCATTTAAATTTGTCCTGACACAAGATCTCACATAGAGGTTTGTCTCTGTGTGAAAGATTTGGAATGAATGCATTGTAGTAAGTTGCCTTACCTAGAAACAACTGCAGTGCTTCAGAAGTTTCCGGATTCAGAGCTTTCTGTATGGCCTCTATACGAGGCTTGTCTGAAAAATATCCGGATTGAGGCTACAAAAAAAAAACAGAACCTGCTGCACCTTTTTCCTATCCAGATCGTGTGGCGACATTTCTGCTGATGACGTAATGAAATTTGCAGCTGTTAAGAGTGCCGTGTGCAATTGTTGTAACACGCTAAAGCAGAATGCTTTTTTTCTCGTCGCATGGTGAAAATGACAGAAAACATTGAGCAATGATATTGGGGTCGTTCAAGAAATACGTCACGCTTTTATGGCGTTTTCAACCCGACCCCCCCCCCCCTCCCATGTCACATTGTCACATTTTCCATACCCTCTCCCCTTTTAAGATGTCACACCATTAAGTTAACTCCACCTCCCTTCATACAAAAGAAGTAATTTGGTTACTTCCAAACACAATAAACCTGTTTGAAGTATGTTTTTAATGTTTTAATTTGAAAAGTCTCATGGACTTATACAGGGTGTCCCGAAATGTTATAACTCTGCACAAAACGAGATAGAAATACAGTGGAACCTCGATAAATCAAATTTCAAGGGTCGATAAAACCACTGCGATTTATAGAGGTTTTGAATTAACAAGGTTTCGATTTAACGAGGTTAAATATAACAAAATTCGAATTATTGAGGTTTTGTGTGAGATTTTAGTAATCGTATAGAACACTGATATTTTTCAGTAAGCATACACAGAATCAATAACATGTACAGTAGGTCATACAAAGGCAAATTGGTAGTTATGATTACGAAGGTCTGGAAGTCGATGACTGGAGAGAATTCTTGAACTCGATTAAATTTCGCTCCAAAGCACCCACTTTATATATCCCCCTTCCTCGCTTCTCATTGGCTCCTGAGAGACTGTTCCTCATTGGCTATCGCCATTAGCTCCAAGTGAATTCGATTTATAGAGGGTCGGATTGAGAATATTCGATTTATGGAGGTTCCTTCATCTTTAACTTCGATTTATAGAGGCTCTGTTTGCCAGAATTCGAATTACAGAGGCTAAATTCCCATTTGATATCCTCGAAAAAAAAAAAAATCGATTTATCCGTTGTTTTTACTTCGAATTATAGAGGTTTTTGCCTCTGAGCGGAAGGAAATAGACAAAAATTTCGAATTATAAAGGTTTTCGATTTATCGAGGTTCTACTGTATAAGGCTTATTGTGTTTTATTCCTTAAACTTCCTTAAGCCCGTACATGTTCAAAATGTCCACCTTCTGCCACACTACACTCCCAACCCGACGTTGAACAGGGCGACATTCTGACTGGATTGTTGCTAATGGAATGTTCAATCTGATATCTTAATTCTGTCAGTGTTTGTGGCATACACCGTGCTCTTAAAGTTCCCCAAAAATAGAAGTCGAGAGGTGTACCAAATCCAACCCTCTTTTGTTGAACCTCAACAACATTCTCCACTTTCAATAACACTTCAGATCCATTTACGTTCTTCAAATGAAAGTCTCACTTGAAGAACAATATACGTGTTGCTATATGGTATATAAACAAATGAAGAACAATGAACGTGTTGCTATGCTTTTCCAACGTCGTCTGGATCATACACAGTAAACTTTACATTTCTATCTCATTTCGTTGCTGAGAGTTTCAAAGAGTGTACATTAATTTGGGACACTCTGTATAATGAAATTTCAGGTTTTTGCTTAGGATAACAATAACGATTTTTGAAATTTGAAATTTTAACTACACACAAAAATCTTGCAAACATTCTAAAAAGGAGCGTTAATCGTGAAGCAGAAGTACAATTATGAATGTATCAAGATCATCGCATGCACATGCTCACTTCAACAATGCATAAGTTACAATTTATTCGTTGTTGACTCCTCACTATGAATCGATTGTTACAAGACATGCCATTATCTTGGTTTTCTTTAAGGTCTGTTAGAGCACATGCAATTGACTTCAAGGGATCCACAAAAAGCCTGAAAAGTTCATATAGCCAAAATAAGACTTTGATGATGATACAGGTATTGTCAAAAATAGAATTTGAAAAAGTTAATCCATTTTTAATTTATCATGCAAACAGTAGACAGAAAAACGTACAGCCCAAATGTGCATTCTTATAAGTAGCTTTTAGCTAAAGTTGCTAATAAGGAAGCTTTATTATCCTGTCCATTGTTAGGATTGGCAGTAGCAAACAATTTGAAAACTGTAATTTTGATTATTACGTATTAATAATTAAAATAAACATTATTGTGAAACTCAGAATAGTCAGAATTTTAATTGTTGTAAATTCTCGATAATCTCTACACCCACGAACCGATGGGTGTCAAACTTTTACATAGTTTGGAAAAGATTTTTAACTTCTTTCCAAAGAATTTCATTGCCTTGTCGCTGTAAAACAAGTGGAAAACCATACAATGATTTTGTGGTAGCATATTCTCATGCATTTACATTTGCATTTTCAATAATACATCCTACACAGTTAGTCAAATTTGGCAAAAAAAATCCTGAATTTGGTTATTCTAAAATTTCCTGTAAACAACCTGGCTATGCTATGGTCAACTAAACTGAGCAGAGCTAGGTGTTTATTCTAGTGAAAGGATAAAATAATTACACTACATCAGTTTTTATCAGAAGTGAATACCTGTGAGCAAGTCATGTGCTCTGTACAATGATAATGGACAAAACATGCCTTGATTGTGCAGGGTGGTGCCACAGATCTCTGGTTACTTGGTCATTTTTTTCTTCATTGATCCTTTCTGCGTACTGCTCCTGTAAGTCATCGTGCAAATGGCCATCAAGCCCCTCTGTTTCTTAGCTGCTATTCTTACATGTTCTCTTATCTTAAATTTATCTGAAAAGCCAAAAGGGAGAGAAGTGCGTGAAGACCAAGTGATTTTTTTTTTATACGAAGCATGTCTGGAAAGTAAGGTTACAACCCCTTTATTGATAAAGTAGTAATTGGAAATAATCACAACTTGGAACAATAACAACTGTATGAGTAGTAAGAAAAATAACACCCAACAGAATAAAACTGTAGCAAGAAGAAATTAAAACCAAAACAAAAAGGAATGTGGATAGTGATGATTGAATAGAAAATCCTTGACCACAACAAAACGAAAGAAAAAGAAAACCTGAATATGTATTTCGAAAACAATATTCAGTGTTCTCCCCAGAAAATTTTATCAGATGGATGAAAAGATAAAATAGCCGGGTGGACAAAAATTAAAAACAAATAAAATATTATGCAGTTGTGTGCAGTTTTCGTGTATTCAGCCGGGCGGTCGCCAAAATCAGCCGGGCGGCGCGCCCGTTTAAAAGGGCCTGGGGAGAACCCTGATATTGTAAAAAAAAAAAAAAAAAAAAAAAAAAAAAGTATTAAACAAAAATTTAGCTTCCGTTTTCAAAAATCACAATCGTATCTTACCTTTCAGAAAACCTAACCAACTTAAGAACTTATTGGGAAACCCTAAAGACAAGATCCTTGACCATCAGAAGTCCGGAATTTACGATATCAAGTGTAGTCAGTGCCCAAAACGCTACAAAGGACAGACAAAAAGGAGTCTCGTCACAAGATTTAGATTATCTTTGGCTCATTGCCGTTTCGGGATGATTGAAAAATCTACGATCGCCAAACATTCGATTGACACCAGACACGACTTCAGTTTCGCAAATCTTAAATTGTTAAAACCGATCAATAAATGCTACTTACTGGATGCCTTTGAAAGCATGGTTATTCAGAGGACCAGGAAAAATAATTCTTTAAATTCAGACATTGGCCAGTTGGTGATTTTCACTCATTCACTGGTGGGCAGGGTTTACAACCAATCGGAAACCTAATATGTAATTGAATTTTCCTCATTGGCCTTTTACGTGCGTTTTGCGCTACAAAAGCTCCCCCGGTTAGCTTTAACCTTCAGAATTCTCTCTCTTCCTTGAGATTCACCGTTTCCACTGGTCCTGCTGAATGATTAAATCCTTGCTTTTGAAATACGTTTTCAGGTTGTATTTTGCTTTTTCTTTTATTTTGTTATGGTCAAAGATTTTCTTTCTATTTAACCCCTTTATTGGACAAATAATATTTTAGTGCATAAGTTGGCTATACTGGCTTTAACTGTTAGCCTTCCACTTCCCTCTTGCGGCTGTTCCTCATTGCTACGTGGAGTCTAGTTCGAGTAACACATGTTTACAGTGGCTGTGCCGATTCAGAATCCCAAATGTGAAGTGTGCTCTGCTCAACCTTTTTTCACAAGCACAAGATATAAAAGCTGTTCACAAAAGAATATATCAACTTTGAAAGGCTATATTTTCCAAATAACACAACTCTTAGATTTAATCCATGCATCTTTCTGAAGGATAGATCGGTTTATTTTGGTTATCCACATGATCACAAATATTCAATGTGATGCCACAAAAAGCTTTAACGATGTACAATATAGAGCTTGCGCTAGCTGTAGTCTGTAAGGTTTCATAACCAACTGCTGTATCAACGTCGTAAGAGGCATTTGGAGTTCCCAGCTGGTTCGGCGAGTTTACTTCCTCGGACTGTGAGTGAACGTTTGCTGAATGTGTTGGACATTGTTTTCTGATACTTGTGGCCTTCCAGGATTTTTGCCTTTGCAATGGTACCCTTTCTCAGTGAACTCACGAAACCAATGTAGGATATTCCATCTTTTTGAAGGATTGGTTCCATATATGTCACTGAATTAACTTTATTGAATTCAAGCACTTACCAATATCTCTTGGCAATGAATCAAAACTTCAGAATGTCCCCTTCATGATGATAAGTAAAGTAGCGATATAAGTTGTTTCGTTGCTGAGATATAGCCTTTCAGGTTTACTTTAGGGAGAATAATTATTGAGTTCCCTGGACCCCATGTATTTCAGTTATTGGGTCCCCTCTTATTTATTTAGCGTACTCTTTCAAAAAAAAAAAAATCGCGTTCATTATTAATATTTTCTTTTACTCTTTCAATGCCGGTTGAATTATTACTAGCAACCGAAGGTGAATCGAATGGAACTTTTCCCTGACTAAAAAGTCCATTATTACTCTAGGCCTCTTACAAGTCTTGCTGTCAGGAATTTCACTTTCACTCTGCTTTTATGTCAAAAAACCTTGGTTATGATGTCGGTGATCACATGTTACATTTTAGCCAATTAACAATTAAAAATCGCACCAATTATTGGGAATTTTACAAGTTAACTTGACCAGACAAGAAATCTGTGATATAAATTTAGCGTCTTCCCGGACGCTTAAAAATTTCAAAATAGCGTCCAACAGATAAGTATTAGCATAATTTACGCTAAATTTAGCGTTAATGTAAACCCTGGCCTTTAAACTTTGATACATTCTTTTGTGAATACCTTGTACTGTGGCACTAAGAAAATTAAAAACGGCAGTGTCTCTTTTCTCCCTGCATTTGCTTCATGTTATTTACCTTGGATGGAAGCATGGTAGAGCCCACTTATACAGGGCATACCGGAACATCATGTACAAACTTGGAGGGAAGGTAGTATGGATGATTCTAAGCAAAATAGTTCATATGAATGTGGGTCCAAATTTGAGTGCTACCTGAGATATGAACAGAAATAAAAATGCCGCCACCAAGATCAACAAGTTAATAACTCAGGTTCTCTAACAACTAGGATAATGAAATTTTTGGGAATAATAGGGTGCATAAAACTATGTATACCTTTAAAATTTGATCGAATTCAACCACCAGTTTCCAAGTTAAGCAGTCAACATCGTAACACATGCTGGTTCACTGGTTAGTACTCTCATCGTAACCCGTGCTCACATAGCGTAACTCTTTTGCAGTGCCCATGAGTCACGCTATTAACTGTTCCATGCCGATGGGAGGCACCAATTGTGGCACAGAGCTCATGAGGTGATGGACCCAGCATGCCAAGAGGGCATGGTCCAGGGCAATGGGGTATCAGTCATGGTCTGGGACGCGATTCCTGGTATGGAATGGCCCCCTTTGTTCTTCTGGTAAACACGTTGAAAGGTCTGTGTTATCATCAATTGCTCGATGGCCATCTCAACCAGTTTTTGGCCTTGCAACACCCTGACGACCTTGCCATCTTTCAAGATGACAATGATCCGCCACCTTGCTCCAATATCGCCTGAGAATAGCATGCAGGGGAGGTCTAACGACTGGACTGGCCACCTTGAAGTGCTGATATGAACCCTATCGAGCATATCAGAGATGCCGTTAAACTCTCTCTGTGCGCTGGATCCTGTACCCACAAACATACTGTATTGGCTACCACTCTGCAGACTGTGTTGTCATCTGCTTCTGGAAGTGTACCAGGGACTAACAGACTTGCTTCCACGCTGTATCACTGCAATCACAGGGTCGAGGGGGCTCGACCAGATAAGTGACTATTCCATGAATTTTGTTCAGTCAGTGTACACCTATGGTGTTATTTTGCTTCTACCTTTATCCAGTCCTTGTTCCCTTTCCATCATTGCCTTTGTCATGCCATTCTTTGTATTTAATCCAATCAAATTACCATATTTTCACGAATATACCCCGCAGGTTATACACATCTGTGGGAGGGGGTGCAGGGTTTCCAAAATATTTTTTACATGAATGACGTGCGAGATGGAAAGCAAGAATAGGTTGAATAGAAGTGTTATAATGCAATCTAGAAACTGTTTCAATAGAAGGATTCAAATGAATAAACTGCTATTCTTCGACAATCGAGCATTTGTTCAGGTGGGACGTAAGCAGTAAAGTAAGTGCTTACACGAGTCTCACTCTTCCGGAATAAATTCCACATGAAATACACTGAATAGGCAAGAAGCAAACACCCCTTCATATAATGTAAACTATGAGGGCCAGAAGGGCTGTGATTGGTTGTCAATAGAAGCCAGGAAATAAGAGCCAATCAAAATAAGGCTAATCTAAAAGCCAGTCTTGATAGGTAAAGATATCTTCATGAAATGTGATTTTTATAGAAACAGGCTATTTTAATTACAAAATAGTGTAAAAATACAACTTCATAAAGTAATATAAATTAAAGATATTTAGGGATCAAAGATATTGTAATATTTATTTTAATTGAGCAACACATTGTATATTGCATTCAGAAATAAAATTATTTTTAACATTAAAAATACTGTATTTTATAAATACAAAAGTTCCCCTTATTTCAAAAAGTTTTTCGTATCAAATATACAATTATTTAGTAAAGAATTGTTGGTAAAAATAATATTAAGGAAAGTAAATGTCTTCACGTAAATAATAGAAAGGATTTAAAAGTTTTAACATTAAGCTTTAAACTGTGACATATAAGTTTATAGATCGCTATAAAATTATATGCACAATGCCATATCTGTTTTAGTTAAAATTTAGTACTAATTGTTGCATAGTTTAATAAAAAAAGGGGGGGTGAATTCTTTTATTAAGACTGTCTAATAGGAACAAGAGCAACCTAATAGTGAATGAATAGAAGAAAAAAAAATTCAGTGTTTATTGATTAGATTATTAGTAATTATTCTAAGAACTTTTGTAACAATGTAGGCCTAAATTCTAGCGTGCTTTTGGGATTAAAATTAGAAAGGGATCCGGGAGACTCCTAATTGATAAGAAAAGGGGGCGGGGTGAGTCATAGAGATAAGGGACGGGAGCGGGAAACTTGAAAGAGGAGGAAAGGAAATGCGTAGGAAAACAACCCCAGAATGCAGTGTGTGAAATAAAAATTTCTTTGTGGGTAGGAGTGTGAAAAGTGTATCATTAAGTAGACAACCATCGATGCGATCAGTCACATAAAATCTTCAGAATTCAGCTTTTGCTTTGTTCATTACACACCTGGAGATGCATTACACCTGTATCTAGCGGTAAGCCGGTGTAAGGGGCAGTGTCTACAGCCAGCAAAACGACCGGAGGGGAGTCAAACACCTTGAAGACGGCGGAGTCTTCGGTTTGACAGAAGCACAATCGAATTCCAGCGGCCTGTCGGCGGGTTAGAATGGCACGGGGAGTCTTGTGGAGACTTAGCAAGGCGGGTCCCCCAGTTCTAAACCGAGAGCGCACAACGTGGTGGTCATCCCAGTCAGCCCGGCGTGGTTATGTATTCAGAATCTACAGTGGAGCTCAAACCAGCGGCAGCTAAGAGTGTAAACAGGGAAATCCCCAGGTACAACGGGATTCAAAGCAATCTACGATCATCGTAGTTACAACAATTCAGTTAAGTACTTTCCAGTTTATGTATGGGCCCCAATGTTAATGAATGACAATAGAACTATCGGAGATTAGAATACAATATTGATATAAGTTCCAACTTCCTAAATCTTTCAAAGTAATTTAATATATTGGGTATTGACTAAGTATTGATCTGGTTAACAAAAGGGAAGGGGAGAAACATTCTATAATTTAGGTATACATCGATATTGGCTTATGTTCACTTAGATTACCCCTAAATATTCTACTATAATGCCAATTATTTTGGCCTAAAAAAGCATCTAAATTTGCTGGGTCGCGTTATACTAGAGGATAAAAATCAGCCCTCCGACGACTGCGGCTGATCGTCGATAATAACATCGATAATAACAACATCGACAATAACTTCTCCCAAACATCGAAACTTCTAATTAGGCCAACTTCAAAACTGCCTCGAACCAAAGCCTACAAGAAAGCTTATGTAGTGAAAATATTAAACTGAATAAAGATTAAAGGGCTGTAAACTTGCAAACTGCTTCAGACGAATTAAATTCAAATGTTCCAAAATTAAATTGAATTTTGGTGTAAAAATGCATGTAACTGAACTTTTAATTTCCCCCATTAAAATCATTTGGGTTACAAACAGGCACGATATGCTGATTCATTCCATAAAAACATGTAAAAAAAGAACTCTTCAGCCAATGGACATTGTCACCCAATATACCACTTTGTGTTGATTGGTTAGTTTTGATTGACAATAGCACTGCAAGCACTATATAAACTCTGGCAATGTGAGTGTAAATCAGTACAACCTATTCATCTAGTTCATCAACACTTTTAGATTCGATCTACAGCATATTTATTTAGTGATTCAGGACTTAGAGATTCTTCACTCAGCAAAACTAAGGTACTTTTTCTTTTTTTTCTGTTTTTTTTTATTCTTTTTTTGTAAATGACTTGGCTTTCTGATTTCTGTGCTTCTACCGGTTTATAAATTAGTATTAATATGATGAATTTTTATTCTGAAAAAGGTTTGATTAGAAATGGCTTCAAGAACAAAAAAACGTTTTTCTTATGCTGCCAGTTTCAAACTGAAGGTAGTAGAGTACGCGGAAAGAACCAATAATCTGCAGGCATCGAGACAATTCGATGTACCAGAAACTAACATTAGAGAATGGAAAAAACAAGTCTTCTTTGGAAAAGATGCCTAAGGCAAAAAAGGCGCTGAGAGGTAAGAGCGTTCAGTGTCCAGAACTAGAAAAGATGAAGATGCAGCCAATTGTTTAGAGGAAGAAGACTGGGATACAGATGTCAAATTAACTGAGGAAGATTGGAAAGACCTGTTCGAAGACACAGATGAATCAGATTTTGAAGGTTTTTGAATATTAAATATCCAGACTATTTAAAAATAAAGATTTTTTTTCTGTATAAGTTAAAAATGGGGGTCGTGTTATACAAGAGGATAGGATTTTTGCCGATTTTTTGGGCCGAAAAAGTGGAGTCGCGTTATAGTAGAATATTTATGGTAAGTTAGTCCAAAGAACTTAATTGTAGTTTTAGTAGTTAAGTGGTTAAAAGAAAAATTATTCCAAATTCTGTTGCTTTAGTTTGTTTATTGGTATGTAATTGGATAAGTAAAACCTATAATCTTTATTTTTATGTTATAATTAGTAATCACACTCTTTATCATTCTGTAAAATAGCGGAAGTGCAAATTAGAATAGATGTCATTGTGTAGAAAGATTGCTAATGGTGCTAAAACTTTATTGTTATTAATTAAATGATTATTCGTTATCTAAATTGCTTGTGTTCCCTATGAGACATTCTTGATTGTTGGGTATCTGGGGTGTAAGGCGGTCGGGAATTAATAATCAACCAGGACAAAAGTAGGAACAGTATTAAATAAGGTATGGGATTAAGGCCAGTTGTTAGTACACTATACAATCACAGGAGGGTTAGGCTTAATAACAGTGGACAGATAAATCTTCAAGGTAAGGTTAGGTTAAGCATATTAACTATTGGGCATTACAAGTTAATAACTGCTACGTTTTAATTAATCTTGAAGTAATTAAACGTGAGAATAAGACTTATAACCGTCACGAAACAAAGTTTCATAGCAGAGTAAATAAAAAATGGTCTATGAGGATTTTTACATGAAAAACCACAGTTGTTTAAATTATTGATGAAATAGGAAAGAAATCCAGACTGTGGAATTTTCTTTAATATTTTCATCAGTTCTTAAAGCATTGAACAATAGAGTGACTTTATAACCACAATGAACAACACATAGGGTGCCACCTTCAGAGAATTTCAAAATCCGGAGAATCTGAACCGGAAATTGGAAAACCAGAAACCAATGTTTTAGGATTGAATACCGGAAATGGGCATTGTGTGATTAATAAAGCCACACATTGCTTTCAAATAATGATAATAACTGCATGTAAATTAGGTGATAAAAAATATGTAAACACTTAGAAGATTCAAATTATAAATACCGTGTGGGCAAGAAATAACGTGAGGTGTTCAGAGCTCGCCAGCGGGAATTCTATTAGGCCAAATGCAGTATATGCAGTTTCGATTTCTGCAACAAAAAAAAAAAAAAAAAAAAAAATAAATAGTACCAAAAGTCGCCATAGGGGGTGCTTATTTCAAGAAAACAATGAATACCTAATTGTCAAATGAACAAATACCGTACAAACCAACTTTAGTAACAACAATAAACAATGTTTTATTTTTAATTACAAATGTGTTTCAATATGACCATCCGTGTGCTGTTCAATAGCTGCATGCGGTACACGACTTTTTTTACGGCAGCTCGCAGCATATCTACATTAATTAGTCTGATATGTAACGTTATTTGATCCTTTAAGGTTGAGTGGTCAGGAACATGTGCTTGATACACAAGGCTTTTCAAATATCCCCATAACCAAAAATTACAAGGGTTGAGATCAGGCGACCTGGGTGGCCATACCATGGGAAATGCACGACTAATTATTCTGTTGTCTGAAAAACGTTCTCGCAAAATCTGCTGCACCTGACGTCCGATGTGCGGTGGTGCACCATCCTACATAAAAATGGTAGAATCCAGACAACCCCTTTCCTGCAATCGTGGTATCACAAAATTCTCAAGCATATTGGCATACCTGGCAGAATTGACTGAACAAGTCACCGGTCCACGGGGACTGATTTCTTCAAAAAAGTATGGGCCGATGATGAAAGAAGCAGTAAAGCCGCACCATACTGTTAGTTTCGGTGAATGCATAGGAGTTGGCAGACACACTTGTGGATTTGATGCAGCCCAAATACGGCAGTTGTGGGTATTGATATCATCATTCAAATAAAAATGTGCCTCATCACTCCATAAAATTTGCCATGGCCATGCATCATCCACTTCCATACGTGCTAAAAATCTCAACGAAAAGTTAGTTCGGGTACGTTCATCTCCAGGAAGCAGTTGTTGAACAGGTGTGAGTTTATAGGGATAAAATGTCAATATCTTATGCAATATTTTCCTCACCGTCGAATATGGGATATGTTTGGCGTGCTATTGCGTGTGCATTGCTGGTACCCTGCACAGTAGTCATCTCCTGTTCCACAACAGCAGTTGCAACTTCTTCAATGTGTTGCTGCCTGATTCGTTTGCGTCCCCGGCCTGGTTGCACTCCTAGAGTTCTGGTAGATTCAAATCGTTCAATCATTTTCCGTAAGTTAGTTATGCTCATCGGTCCTCTTCGTGAATTCCGGCGATTGAAAACGTTACGAAGGGCAGCACTGGCATTGTCGCTCTTCTGATAAAACAACTTGACTAATAACGCCATGTCAGGCAGAGTAAGTGTCATCGTCAGGCCATTCGTTCGTGAATGATGGGAAATCTTCAGCCTTGCCTTTTATTGTCAAGATTGCTCAACACGGAACACGCTTATGCAAATGTATTCATAGTTTTCTTGAAATAAGTGCCCCCTATGGCAACTTTTGGTACTTTTTTTTTTTTTTTGCAGAAATCGAAACTGCATGTTCCACTAAGTATATACACCAAAATGTACTGCATTTGGCCTAATAGAATTCCCACTAGCGAGCTCTGAACACCTCATGTTATTTCTTGCCCACCCGGTACATAATGTCACATTTTAATAAATTTGAACAAATATTTTGAATTCTCCCGACAACTTTTCAGCGAACTTAACTGTACTAGATATATAATAATTTTATAAAGCTCCATGCAGGTCATGTTATAATGTATTTACCTAACCTAACCTTCAAAGTCACAGTTATGGCTGCAAAATAGAGATTGGCTGTTTGAAACCGAAGACCGGAGAAATAAGACAAAAATCGGAGACTCCGGTCCAAAACAGGAGTGTATTGTGTATGCCCATTTGTGTATTGCATTGAGAAATAAATTTGTTTTTACATTAGAGATACTGTATTGTGACATGTAGTGTGACTAATCCATTATTTGAATTGTTTTTATATTTGCGATGTAAGACCATAGCGGTTCGGACATTTGCCACTCTGACATTTGCTCCAACTGCTTAATACTGCTTCAGTATCCTTCATGTTCAGAATATAATTAATAACTAAAAAAGTATTACACAAACTGATCACATACACGAAATTAAATTTTTATTAAGTAAAAGGTAAACAATAACATAAATATGAGGATGTAGGATTTTCAATTCAATCTGATTTCATGGCCTGTACAGTTTAAAACTTCTGTCAATGTCGTCTGACGGTTCACATAGTCCAGGCACAGGGCCTTAAGCCACTGCTGATGATCTTGTGCTGCACGTTTAATGTACTTTTGTGGAGGTTGTCTGCGAGATGTACTCAAAAAAGAATCTTCAACTAAACTCTGATCTTTGTGTATATTTTCAATCGCCTTCCAATTGGTTGGATGTCCATGCCCCACAAATTATTAAAAGAAGAATGCCAACTCTCTCAAATTATTTGTTCGATCCTCGTCGTCGAGAGTGGCTTGGTAGACATTTCCACAGCTCCGGCGTAAACAAAGGTGGAATCGATCCTAACGTCATCGGGAGATTTGTGGCAGCAGAACTTTATTTAATTTTTACACTTTAGTGTTATTATTTAACTTTTACTGAATAAAAATTTAATTTTGTTTGAAATTCGTCAGATCGAAGTTCGATTGAAATCACAGCTCCCCCCCCCCTCCAAAAATATTTGAATTTCTTCTTGCCAAAAGCTAATACGAAAATAAAAATAGAAACCATCAAATAAAAAGTGAATTAGCATAATGAACTGTACATTGTACATACTGTTTAATTAATGTACCGTAAAATTCATTTCCCATCCAATTTTCCGTTGCCATAAGCTAACTTGACCTGGCGGGAGGGTGATTTCGAACGAACTTTGATCTGACGAATTTCAAACGAACTGAGCCTAATATACTTGCATATTACAGTACATTATATAGAACAGTGGAAGCCGGATAATAGGACCATGTCAGTACCAGACCATTTTGGTCCTATTATCCGAGTTAACAATTTTCGCTGCTTTTATAAGATACAGTTTACTATACATACATGTATGTGTATATCCTTAATTGAACTGGTCACATTTATTCAAAAACATACATTTGCATATGTACAGTCTATGTAACTACATGTATAACATTTGTGCCCCAGTAATTTTAATTTCAGATATCACGTAAAGTGGCTTACTTCTGACGTTTTGCTGATTGCTGCTGAAAGTACTCCTTGCATGCTTCCAAGAAATCCATCGGAGAATTCTCACTTCTTCTTGTGTTATGTCCTTACGTTTACCCATTTTTAGCGAAGTGATACGCTTACATGTAAAAAACACACGTTGTTACTGACTACACAGACTCGAACCTGAACACCCTCGTTTATACCGAGAGAGGCCATTCTAGAATATTCAAGAATATACGCGCGTCTTCTACGTGGTGGAAGGTGGCGACGCTGATGAGTGAATTTCACAGAAGTGGTCCTAAAAACTGACTTTTAGCAATGCCATATCTTTTGAAATTGTCAAAGAATGTTTTTTAAAGTTGAAATGAATATTTATTACATAATGAATGCATTAATATATAATATGTACTGTAATGATTTCGAAAAATGAACATACAGTAGTTACATTTATTTTTATTGTAACTGTATTTTTCTTTTTCATAATGAAATGGCTTATTATCTTTTATTAAACCAAGAAACTTTTTGAAGAAACATGCGATAATGAATCGGATTTTTAATCTTTTAATAGTAAAGATCAAGATTATGTATTTTTCAAATCGTAAAAAAAATAGCTTTTCAAAAAGACGGCAACTTCAAAACTGCCACGATCTGAAGTAGTTGCATTTTGTCCTGACTAACTTCTTCAATGATATGGTCTTACATCGCAAATATAAAAACAATTCAAATAATGGATTGGTTACACTACATGTCACAATACAGTATTTCTGTTCCGAAACCGCATGTGGGACCACGTGTCGTCTAGGCTTTTTCCAAACAACTATTTCAAGGGTTTACCAGGAAAGGTTAAACAACTAAAAACAACCATCCAGTGACAAGCCTGTGGTCGCAAATGACTCCTAGATGCAAAGGGTGAGTATAGTTTAATGTAAAAATAATTTTTTTTCTCATTGCAATACACAATGTGTTGTTCATTGCACAGCCTGGGTTTCTTTCCCATTTTATCAATAATTTTTAAACAACTGTGTTTGGCATGTAAAAATCTTCATAGACCATTCTTTATTTACTCTATGAAACATTGTTTAAAGCTTAATGTTAAAGCTTTTAACCCTAGATTACTAAGCTTCGTCGAATTTACTACACTGTTTTTTAATTTTCTTCATAACTCTCGCGCATTTCTATATAAACCCCTAATGCTTTTATCTAATCGCACTCTAGTAAGGGATGGAGGTATCTTTTTCATAGGCCTAATAGTTTCTTAATTCCAATTTTTAGCGACCATGACTCTCCAAATCGACGATGGTTTGTAACAATGAAACTTTTTCCAACACTTCAAATGTATCAATTCGGGTGTAATCAGCAAAAAAAAAAATAGTTTTGATGATCTATTTTACTTTTATATTATTGTTTGTTAATTCTATTATACTTAATTTATAATATTATGATAATTTTATAGTTTGAGCTATGCAAATAGCAATTAAGTATTAAATTCTTATACGAATGCAGAAGAAAGACTAAAATTGAAAAATAGTTTCATATTTTTGCTCTATAAGAAACTTTTATGAACCAAACAATGATAATAAAAAAAGAAATTAACATTTCTATAAAAATTTGATATATAAAAATACATTTCACTTTAAATGTATCAGACAGTATGTAATCGGTGAAAAAATAAATTTTTAATGATGTATTTTACTTATGTTGTTCTTTTATATTAATCTTTTTTTGTTAATTCAATAATAGTGTATATTCAAATATAATAAATCTGAAAATAATGACTATAATCGAAAAATAATTTCAGTTTCCTTGCTTTATAATAAACTACTAGGAAACAAAGAATGATAATAAAAATAGAAATTAACATTTCTATAAAAATTTTATTTATAAAAATATATAATATCTAAGGGAAGTCGAATCGAACGTTTGTAGAAAGCGCTGTTCGGGGAAGCTTTGTGATCCAGGGTTAAATCCTTTCTATTATTTACGTGAAGATGTTTACTTTTCTTTATATTGTTTTTGCCAACAATTCTTTACTACATAATCGTATGTTTGATACGAAAACTTTGTGAAATAAGTTCATTTCCGAATGCAATATACAATGTGTTGTTTATTTAAAATAAATGTTACAATATCTTTGATCTGTAAATACCTTTAATTTATATTTACTTATGAAGTTGTATCTTTATATATTTTTTTTGTAATTAAAATATCCAGTTACTATAAAAATCGTAAATCATGAAGGTATCTCTACCTATCACTACATGTACTGTGTTTCTACACTCCCATGCCAAAAGTCATGGGATAGCACCTAATAACATTGCCAACCATTCCGACTGGAGAGCTTCTCACAATTGCCCATTATGGAGCCACCACCGGCTTGCAAGTGCATGCTTGACAACTTGGGTCCATGGCCTGATGAGGTCTGCGCCACACAAGAGCCCTACCATCAGCTCGTATCAGCTGGAATCGAGACTCATCAGACCAGGGCACACGTTTCCAGTTGTCAGGTGTCCAGTTGATGTGTTCATGGACCCAGGAGAGATGTTGCTGACGATGTCTTGTTAGCAAGGGCACCCTCTTGGGTCTTCTGCTTCCATATCCCATGGACATCAGATTTCGTTGCACAATTCGCATCGATACAGCTCTAATATCACCCTGGTTAAAATCTGAAGTCATCTAGCGTAGTGTCATTTGCCTGTTAGCAGTAACCATCCTACTCAGATGCCATTGGTCCTGTTCATTGAGAAGGTGTGGTCGAACACTGCGTTGTCCATGACGGGAGGTAATGCCATCAAGTTGGTCCTCTCGGTAGACTCTTGAAACTGTTGAATACTTGAGCCACCTCCGATATTGAATGACCTGTGATGCTCCAGGGTGGGGTTGTTCCGTTACTTGGGAGTACCCAAAAGCACCATCAAAGGAGCAATCACGAGTTCGGAACCTGTTAATAAAGGACTGCAATGGGTTTTGTGGGGTAAAATACACAACAAAATGTTGCTATGATTTATTCACAAATGTAAAAAGACGTACAGTGATCCATCTACCATAAGTTTCTAAAATACAATTAGGGGCCCCTACTAAATTAAATTTAACTTCACTTAAACTAAAAGCACAGGCTTCTCCACCTTGGCAGCAAACATTTCTCACTGACTATCCTGCCTGTGGCTTAACAAGGTCCACGTACAGCTTATTCCCCTGATCGCTGCACAAGCCTCACCTCTGAAATGCCACCCAAACCACCCATAACATACGGAAAACGTCGTGTGTAGTCTTTTTAGTTTGCCACAATGTGAAGGGGGGAGCCACAATAACCCTTCTTAGTCCCTTCCGCGGGCTAAAACTATTAATGGCTCAACACCAACATGTGTCAACTGAAACCATTACAAAAATCCAGGCTTCTGAATTATTTGTTTTCAGCGCCCACGACATGACTGTCAGCCAGCGCTCAAGTGGAGCCACCGGAGCTGAGCTATTACTCCTGCACGAGAATGATCGGAGCCGAACAACAGCAGGACTCTTGTGCCACCTCACAAGAACTTATAGATGTCATTACTGGCATTTCTAATCATTAAATTAAAAGAAATATAGGCTTTCATCATTCTCCTCACTCAATTCCATACGGAATGAACTACTCACTAGCCCACTGTTCATGTACAGATTGTTTTAAGTTCTTCCGAACAGCAAACAGCTCAAATGTATGTAGGTTGTGCTGGCTAAGAACACTGTTCGTCTGTAGCCACTCAGAAACAGCAAACAGTTTCTTGAAGGGTTCCCGGGGCCCGTCAAATAACATATTGTATAACTCACCAGCTCGTTGCAAGATATTTCCAACGCTGAAATACCAACCAAAAATGCTTCACTGCCAAACTCGTCGGGGCAGAAGAGCGTTAACTGTGTACAGCTCAACAACGGAGCATCGGCGGTTCTTCTTAGCAGAATGGTTCCATCACATACGACACAGAATGAACACAAAAAAAGAACGTCATCAGTACTGGACAAAACACTTTTCTAAAAAAATTACACATCACAGCTTAAACCAACAGGCTCATTTACAGCAAGCTGGTCAAATGACCCATTATCCGACAAAATCATCGCTATCGAACGACTCTACTAGCATACCGATGGGAAGCAGTAGATTTCCAAGTCTCGCTTGCTCAACGAAAAAGCATAACCAGAACAAACCAGAAATTTTTTCTAACTCCCAGTTCTCAAAAACAAGCACAGCGGCAACAATTACCATGACAAGTTAGCATCTCCCCAACAATGCTAACTCATCAAAAGAACTCATTGTTGATGCCTTTTAAAAATAAGCTTAAAACAAACAATTAAAAATTTCATTGCCAAACAGCAAAGCTTGAAAAGAAATATAAAAACCCAGACGGTAATAATAAAAAAAAAAATACCAAAAGACACTTAAGTAAACGATTCATAAATACAACATAACAAAACAGTGAATAAATCTATAGCAACAATTCTTAGATTAAAAATAAACAAAAATGACCTCACATGTCACATACGTCCCGTTATAAAAGCCATAGCGATGCAACCACTAACAACGATAAACCCTGTCATTAAATCAACTACAATTCCAAGTCGCAGAACCCAAGGTGTCTCCTTTTACCGATAAAAGGGCCGGGCCCTCTTTTTTCATTCTTGGGCATTTTTGCCTTTCCTCGGCTACGTTTCGGTTTCTTCACCACACTGGACTCCCCATCCGTGTCTCGGGGCAGCGTTTGCTTTGCCACTAATGGGGCTCCAACACGAGCCATCATTTGTTCCCTTACCTCTCTATATATCTCAAGCCCCTCTCTCCAACACATTCCCTTCTCTGGCGTTTTATCCGTGGAGCTGACCAGCACCTCCTCTGGGCTGCAGTTGCCAGTCACAAAATCTTCTTCGTTATCTGCGCACTCGCGTACAGACTGAACCTCACATGAACTAGACTCATCTACACAGCTTTCTGGCTGTTCAACCCCACCTTTGGCAATAAAAACAAAACGAGAAGGTAGATGTAAAAAAGAAAGCGTGGCAGGAAAGCATCTTACCGTTATTTCGATGAATTGAGGTTGCTGAACGAAATTGTGGCAATTTCTAGGTGTGCTGTGTGCTGTAGTGAATTCAAAGCATAGAGTTCAGAGTTTATGTAGCAGTTACTGACCAAAGGTGCTGTGTTGTTCACTTAGCTTTAATGTAAAATGAGATCGCTCCGCTTAGAAGAGCGCTTCCCATAAAAGAGTGCTCCGCTCTTAAGAGTCGTGCATAACTCGACTGCAGTTTTTGTGTGTCATTTTTTGTAAAAAAATAAAAAAAAAAAAAACTTTTTCACCAGAAGTGTCAAAAAATTCTTTCGTTATAACTAGGGCAACAAAAATCTTGCATCTAAAATCTAAAAAGTTGCATTTACAAACTATAAAAGTTTCAAAAAGTTGCAGTCAATTAAGTAGGTGGTGGTGGGATTGTCTGCAGTTCCTAGTAGTGAGCTGAAGAATTTTTTGCCTCCAACATCACTTTTGTTTGTAACAAAGAAAACCTTCTTATTGGCAACTTCCTTTTTGATTCGTAATATTTCTTCGTTTGCAAGTACAGCCACACGTGATCGAAGTGTTGTTTCTGAAGGAAGAACATGGTCCATAGAAGTGAAGAACTCTTTCATTTTCTTATTTCGCACTTTGCATAAGGGTATATCGGCTGATAAAAAAGCCAAAACAATTTTGTCTGAAAAATCATGCTGAGAATCGCCAACGGGACAATGTGCTGCAAAGTAACTCCAATGTCTTCCTTTCAATTGTATAACTCTTCATTCATCGAAAATTTTGTTCTTAACGTCAAATATCGACATGGAGAGCACATGGAAGGCAGATTCTAAAGGAGCAAACTATTGCAACTTTCGAACAGAAAGGAAGTTTTTAAAGAATCATTAAGGGGGAGGAAGAGGGCATGATAGAACAGCGGATGATAAATTTACAATAAAGAATAAAGTTACAAACACATTAAAAGTTGCATTAACAAGAAAAGTTGCATTTTTGATGCACTTTTTAAATTCAACACAGTATGGCACTTATTCATGATAATGTGATTTTTGTGTGTTTTAGGCTGTTTACTGATTGTGAAAGAAAGTTGCATTTGTTGCAATTTGTTACCCTAGTTATAACTGAATTTTCATAAAAAATTCATTATTTCAAAGCAAATTTACATCTAAATTACATTGGCGGGGTCGGGCCGAAGAAACTTTTAGTTAAAAGTTTAATTTCTCTGTAAGCAAGTTCGTTATAAATGGGTTGTGGTATATATTTAAACTGGAGAAGAGCCTCCAAACATCAGGTAATGATATTGCTTGAAAAAGTAGAAGGAAAAATTCTGCAACCTGGATTCGAACTCCAGGGTTCATTTTAGGCGGGGTTTACGGGGCGTGCCACCCCGTTTGCCCTTTTGATCCTGATCACGCGCCCTGATACCCGAAAATGCGCCTGCAAAGAAAAATCTAAGAATTTTGTAATGGGTTAAGGAACTTCAAAAAGAACTGCATTTTTTAATAGAAACAAAATCTTTTTTGAAAATCAAGTGTCCTTTTTGGAGGGCAAAGTGCCCTTTTTGGGGAGCAAAATGCCCTTTTTTGGTAACGTCGTTCTCTTTTTAGCCCTTAGCACCCTGCCCTTTTTTAAGTCTAGAATGAACCCTGGCAGACACTCATACAGCCATACTGTCACTAAGTGTCTTAAAAACAACCAAGTTGTCAAGGTGGGGAAAGCCAATGGGAAGCGGGCAACTGGCTCACAGATGGAGAATTTCTCCTATGACACTCGAGGTTTCTGGTTCGAATCCAGGTCGCAGAAATTTTCCTTCTGTTTTTTCAAATATCATTATGAAGGGGTGTTAACCGATTATTCACTTCATAAATTCCTTGTATAACTTGTACTGCCCAGGTGTTAATTGCCTTCAGATATTTCCACATCTTAACTTTGAATTTTTTGCAAGTGCTGTATATATTTCGTTGAATTCTTCAGGTGCCATTGCCGTTATGAATTCTTCATCATCCAGTTTTAATTTTTAACAGTGTAACCAAAGCTCTAAAAGACTAATGATAAAACAAAAACTTTAATAAACTAAACTCCATCCAGCGAAAGATGCTCCAGATGAAAGCGTAAAAAAAACAAAATATTTCATAGTAAGTACATGGTGCAACAATTATTTAATCTTTGTGCAAGTTAAATGTCATCCCAAAAGATACAAACTTTATAAAAATTACATGTGGAAAAATAAACTTTTTTTTTTTTTAATGCTCATTTATCACTGTGAATCATTTATTATAATTTGTATGTGTATTTTATATATATAAAAAAAGATGGTAGCAAGCTGGAAAACAAATATATTTAGTACCGTATATACTGGTGCATAAGCCGATCCCCCGATTTTTGACCCCAAAAAGTGGAAAATCTCCTTGACTCGAGCATAAGTAGAGACAAAAAAGGAAAAAAAGGCAACACTTGAGAAGGAAACAAAATTTAGAACACACCTATTACAAGCAGTTTTTGTGTATTTACAAGAAGATTAAATTTATATTAACAAATTCATGTTGTGGGAAAGCCATCAAACAGCTCCTTTTTCTCTGACTTTCCAAAAAGGTGATGAAAATCTTCCTTCTTTCATCCACATAGTCTTCAGTCTCGTTTTCATCAGCCTCACTTTCATTATTTTTATTTTTCGAAATTATAATATGTATTCATTGTAACCGTATTAGATTTCTTTATAAAACATTCTTGGTGACAGTTTACAAGTCGGCACCATCTTGATTTCAGGGTTTGACTTATGCATTTTCTTTTTACAATGGAAAATTGAGGATAAGGACGTGAAATAATGCACTGGTTAATGCACTGTATATTGTATATACTCGTACAATGTGCTGTAAGGTACATTAAATTTACTATGCTAGTGCTTGACGATAGTATTGATGGTAGCCTATGCATCGATGTTCTTGAATCTTCTATGTTTCAATATTCCATTTTGAATTCATTGTCTATTGAGGAATTGTTTACGTTAATGTATTGATTTACAGGGTTAGTATAAATGATTCATCAGGTTTCAAAATACTGTTTATTTAAAAGTATACGAAGTACAAAGACGGGTGATGTATGAAAAGATACATACACTCACCAGGCTTAAAAAACCTGCCTCGTGGCTCGTGTGCACACTAAATGGCAGTTCTGTGACAGCACTCTACAAGTTGGCAGCAGTGGAGGAGAAAAGTTTTTGTGTTAGAATATGGGAAGTGTTCGTCGGTTACAAAGCGTTTAGCATGCATTCGTATGCAAATATGGAAAAGCTCCACCTGGTCACCAGATCATTTTGCATTGGTTTCGCCAGTTTTCATGATACTGATTGTCTGTGTAAAGGAAAAAGCATGGGATGACCGCATGCCTCAGAGGAAATCGTGGAGCACGTGTGATAGTTTGTGTGCAGCCCATAAAATCAACCGTTCGTGCAAGTTCTGAACTGGGCATTCTGCAGAAAACACTGTGGAATGTTTTCCTGCAGCATTTGCATTTCAAACCCTACCGTTTGCAACTGTTACAACACCTGACCCCAGATGATTATCTCTGCCGATTGGAGTTTTGTACCCGAATGCAGCAAGCTATGGAAGATGATGACTTAGAGGGCATATTGATATTCAGCGACGAGGCGACTTTCCATCTGTCGGGAAAGGGGAATCGTCATAATGTGAGAGTGTGGAGCTGGTTAGAGATTCGAAGACTGTGATAGGTTCCGTGTACCTGGTTATGTTGCAGTTGTGCTTGTTGCCACAACTGACTGCTGACTCCTCGACTTTCATCTTTCAACAGGACGGGACTCCACCTCACTGGAGCGCAATTGTCTGTGCATTTCTCAACAGGATGGAGTTCCACCTCACTGAACCACAATTGTCCGTACGTTTCTCAACAAAGAACTGGTACATCGCTGGATAGGGCATGCTGGTCTGAGTGATGTTCCTCTGTTGCCGTGGGCCCCCAAGTCTCCAAATCTTACACCATGTGACTTCTTCCTGTGGGGTTATGTGAAGGACAAAGCTTATGAACCCCCAATGCCAACAACGCTGCAAGAACTGCAGGAACGCATCACTGCTGCTGTGACTGACATTGACGGAAACATGCTAGTGAACATAAGGACTGAACTGGAATACCATTTGGATGTGTGCCAAGTGACCAAGGGTGTACCTTTTCATGTATCACTCGTCTTTGTACGTTGTATACTTGTAAATAGAGTGCTTTGAAACCCGTTGAATCATTTAGGCTAACCCTGTATTGCAATGAAAGAACGTTTAAAAACGTGCTGGTTTCATTGGAAGCCCCCCCCCCCACTCTTTGTACATTTTCCAATATGGCCACAGCCTTTTAGAGATTCTCATTATGCTGCAAAGAGTGAATAATTTTATCTTATCAGAAATTTATTTAAGCAGTGGAAGGGTTAATAAATGAATTCTAAACGGATTAATAAATTTAGTTTTGTAAGCTCCACTTAAAAAGCACTTTCATCAACTCTGACTTGTGCATAAGCCGAATGTGGCATCTGAATGTGACACTAGCGCCACTCAAAACAAAGTAGCATCCGTGATCGACAATCTCTGCTAGATGTTGATACTCGCTATCTGGATACGCCTGTGTAAATATGTTGCTTGAGTATTATGCGACGTGGTGGACTGTTTCTTCTGCGATATATTTCCTGCAAGCTCCATCAGTGGAATCCATATAACATGTTTCTGCAGCTTTTAGTGTTAATAACCTAGTATTGTTTGGCAATCTCAAATTAAAAGTAAAAATTCTTGTGGGAAAATTGTTAAAAATCTGAAGAAAAAAAAATTATACATTGGAATCAACACGTGCCATCAAACTGACTAATTCAGTTCTTTTCAAAAATGAAACTGCTTTCTTCTCTTGTTTTCCTTAGTTTCTCCAAAGTGACTCCCTTCACTCAACCAAAAGTTCGACGCTTTTCTTTGGACATGTAGTTGGTTGAGGTCATAAGGATGTCTACCATTGAGTTCCTTTCATGATTGAAGCTTAGTGCATGTTCTAGGATTGCTGTGGGTGTTATGCATGCTGCTCAGATTTCAATGTGTGTATACAGGTATTTTCTATCAGCCGCGTAATGGCAATGTTTGGTGTTTAAAATAAAAGATTTCTCTTGAGTGATTGTGGGGTATCACGATTCGGGTTTAAGGTTGAGGTAAGGAAGGTTTGTTCCTCGAATATCCAAGTTCATGGTTGTAAAGTCCAATCTGTCCTTACCGTTTTCATGGTTGCAAAATTTAGAGATGTGAGGAGAAGATTACTCTTCAGCATTTCAAGAAGCTTTTCGCCTACCTTAAGGAGCGGTTTTTCTCTTCAGAGTGAGTAAACTCAAAACTGACGACCTTGCTCGCTTCGAAAGGCTGTGTCATTGTCGACAGCGTTTAGATCTCCTCAGAGAAATGTGATTGTGAGATTACATTAATCTACGGAGCATTGGACCAAGAACAATTCGGGAAGAAATAATTGGCTGGCAAAAGAAACTGTTGTATCAGTTATTAGGGAAATCGGCAACAGCATTAGTGGAACGCAGGACAAAGGAAGTCTCCCCTCGTTTTTCAGCTTCT
>JAHWFO010016826.1:73884-115880 GCA_023313115.1 Rhysida immarginata
CCCCCCCCCCCCCACTCTTTGTACATTTTCCAATATGGCCACAGCCTTTTAGAGATTCTCATTATGCTGCAAAGAGTGAATAATTTTATCTTATCAGAAATTTATTTAAGCAGTGGAAGGGTTAATAAATGAATTCTAAACGGATTAATAAATTTAGTTTTGTAAGCTCCACTTAAAAAGCACTTTCATCAACTCTGACTTGTGCATAAGCCGAATGTGGCATCTGAATGTGACACTAGCGCCACTCAGAACAAAGTAGCATCCGTGATCGACAATCTCTGATAGATGTTGATACTCGCTATCTGGATACGCCTGTGTAAATATGTTGCTTGAGTATTATGCGACGTGGTGGACTGTTTCTTCTGCGATATATTTCCTGCAAGCTCCATCAGTGGAATCCATATAACATGTTTCTGCAGCTTTTAGTGTTAATAACCTAGTATTGTTTGGCAATCTCAAATTAAAAGTAAAAATTCTTGTGGGAAAATTGTTAAAAATCTGAAGAAAAAAAAATTATACATTGGAATCAACACGTGCCATCAAACTGACTAATTCAGTTCTTTTCAAAAATGAAACTGCTTTCTTCTCTTGTTTTCCTTAGTTTCTCCAAAGTGACTCCCTTCACTCAACCAAAAGTTCGACGCTTTTCTTTGGACATGTAGTTGGTTGAGGTCATAAGGATGTCTACCATTGAGTTCCTTTCATGATTGAAGCTTAGTGCATGTTCTAGGATTGCTGTGGGTGTTATGCATGCTGCTCAGATTTCAATGTGTGTATACAGGTATTTTCTATCAGCCGCGTAATGGCAATGTTTGGTGTTTAAAATAAAAGATTTCTCTTGAGTGATTGTGTGGTATCACGATTCGGGTTTAAGGTTGAGGTAAGGAAGGTTTGTTCCTCGAATATCCAAGTTCATGGTTGTAAAGTCCAATCTGTCCTTACCGTTTTCATGGTTGTAAAATTTAGAGATGTGAGGAGAAGATTACTCTTCAGCATTTCAAGAAGCTTTTCGCCTACCTTAAGGAGCGGTTTTTCTCTTCAGAGTGAGTAAACTCAAAACGGACGACCTTGCTCGCTTCGAAAGACTGTGTCATTGTCGACAGCGTTTAGATCTCCTCAGAGAAATGTGATTGTGAGATTACATTAATCTACGGAGCATTGGACCAAGAACAATTCGGGAAGAAATAATTGGCTGGCAAAAGAAACTGTTGTATCAGTTATTAGGGAAATCGGCAACAGCATTAGTGGAACGCAGGACAAAGGAAGTCTCCCCTCGTTTTTCAGCTTCTGATAACCTTGCGTTTCTTCGCAATAGTAAATAAACTATTTTTGTGTATTAAATAGATTTGAGAAAAAATAGCAAGTTACTGTCTTTCAAATACATAAATTTTATGCTTAAGGCTGCTTCCGAATTATAAATGGCGATCTACTTGATTTGCCACAGTCGACGATAAGCAACGTTGTTAAGTGAGTGGCATTGGCGTTAGGGAAGTAATGGCCGGCTCGTATAAGGTTTCCCCGGTAAGATCCAGTGGTTAACATCCAGGTTCCCATGATGGGTGGGAGGTTAGAAGATGTTATCTTCGTACAATGAAATAATAAAAATTATTATTAGACAGAACTAAGCATATTTTTGGAAGGAAAGACTAATAAAGCAAAGCATCTGCAATAAAATGCCCACTTTGTTAATTTTCCAATTGAAAGCATTTACGTTTTGTCCAGTTTTATGTCAAGTACATAAAACGCCACGTGCAAGCCCTATGTCCTCAGCACGTAATCCGAAATTATAGCATTTCAGACAATTTTTTTTTTTTTTTTTTTCGTATAATCAATTTTATTTTCAATCTTATTTGATCCAAATATTATTCGATCATTACGTTTGATGTTTTTTGAGATAATTTTAATAAAAAAATTGAAATCATGAGATCGTGGCAATATCACAATCTATTAAAAGATTTCTGTATATTATTACAGACAGTATGTACATTTTATCTACAAATCAATTAACTCTTTGATACAGCTTTCTTCTCCTATTATAATTCATTTTAATTGTGATAGTCATAATTACAATGCTCGTTCTTCCAGTGAGATACGGATCCCAACATCACTGTTAAATTACCACAATCGCTGCGTCTCCCATTCAGGGATTAAATGCTGGGCCCATCTGCCCCTTGAAATTTGCTCTTTGGCTTCTTACCCCTTGTTTCGAAGAGCCCTACGAATTTTCTATCTTTATTGTATACCTACAAACATGAAATTTGTTAATTAGTATTTATTTTAACCTATCATCAAATATTTCTTAAATTGTCTAAAAATCTTATGTGGATAATGCCGATGATTAACTTAAGAATAAAATAAAACTCTTTATCCACAACGAAACAGGAATTGAACAAAAAGAAAAAGAAAAAGACAGAAAATAAAATGAAAAAATACAACCCGATTCTGTAAGCGCTTTTCGAAAGCTTTGTTTTCATCATTCAGCAGCCAAGGAGCACCTCGAGAGAACTGACTTGGAATAGAACAAGCTGAGTATTTATAACGGACAGAAGCCAATCAAGACAAAAAGGTCCAAGGGAAATTTATTGATTGGGTAAGTGCGTCGCCCATTTGATCAATGCTGACTCGCCAGCCCATCAGACCTCGAATTATCAAGCTTGAAGGGAACGTGGTTCCCATCGAAACTTCCTTGAAAAACCTCGGCTTTATCCTTGAGAAGTCGGGTTTATGGCTAGACCATGTTGCCCACCTATCTCGGAGAGTCAGGTCGATCGGTAGCAGACTGTTCATCTTTGCAAGCAAATCATGGGGCCTGACCACCAGGGCCAAGAGGATATTATTGCTTAGGATTATCAGGCCATGCTCCTGTATGGAGCAGAGGTTTGGGGTTTCAGGGCAAAAGACAGCCGTATCAAAAAGCTCCCCTTTTTGTTGGCCCTTGTAGGAGCATATCGCACCACTGCTAATGAGTCCCTAAGCATCCTGGCAGGGTGCCCACCACTTCACTTGGAAGCAGAAGCTCGCTACAGGGTACAGCTGGCACGCAGTAATGGTTACCTGGGATATGAGCCACCTCTCTCAGCTGCTGAGTCGATACCTCCCTGGACCTATACTACCATCCCGATACACAGTTGGCTATCTCCCAAATAAGCTGATTTGGAAATATACACAGATGGATCACTCGTAGGTGAAAACACTGGAGGGGTGTTTGTGGCTTTTAGAGGCAAGGACATTATAGGACAATCCTCCTTCAGCCTTCAGCCCACCTGTTCTGTCTTCCAGGCTGAAGTGCAAGCCATCTCTGAAGATCTAGTGTGGCGGCAGAATTCAACGGAGCAGGCCATGACCGTATAGCCATCCTCTCTGAGTCCGCTCTGATGGCTATTGTCAGCAATAAGATCACCACTAAACAAGTGCTCATTGCTCAGCAAATTTTATCCAAGGTCTGTGTGAAAGCCCACATAGGAATACCTGACAATGAGGCAGCAGACAGAGCAGCAAAGAATGCTGCCCTGGCCTTTCCCGCTCGTCTCAACTCAGAAGTCCAACCCTCCTTCCAGAGCTACAAGAAAACTCTACGCTCAAATATTATCACGATTTGGCAGGAGGAATGGTCCTTGAGTGTCAAAGGTAGACCTGAGTATAATTATATTCCTAAGATCACAACGGTCATGCTGAATCTGTCTACATATGTCAGGGTTCTCCCCAGGCCCTTTTAAACGGGCGCACCGCCCAGCTGATTTTGGCGTCGCCCGGCTGAAGAATACATGAAAAACTGCACAACACTGCATAATATTTTATTTGTTTTTGTTTTTAATTTTTGTCCGTCCAGTTATTTTAGCTTACCGCCCACCTGATAAAATTTTCTGGGGAGAACACTGTATGTGGTCGAGTTCGTTACAGGTTATGGACCGTTTCTACAATACCTACAGAGGTTTAAGCTAAGGGAAGATGACCCTTTGTGTCCTTGCAGCAAGGGGTCACATAACCCGGACCATATCTTGGCTGACTGTGAAGACCCAGTCATTGTAAAAGCACGGAAAGAGCTACATGCATCACTCAAAAAAAAAGGTTATGCCATTCCTTACCAGAGGCAAACCCTGATGAGTGCCAACCTGTTAACAGACCTAATGCAGTTTGGAAAGTCTGCAATCCTTGCTCACTATTTCTGAAAGGGGAGCTATTTCTCTAGCATTAGTTTCTCATTGAAATCACTCAGTATTGTAATAATTACCAATATTTCTTACTTCTGCCCAAGTCTATTAGGAGTAATATTTCATATATTTGTGTGTAATTGTGCGTAAATACGTGAGTATATTTATGTGTGTTTATGTATTAAAAAATGGAAAAAAAAAAGAAAGAAAGGGAGAAAACTATTGTTGTTAGACCACCCAAATTATGAGGAATGACATTGTATTTATAGTAAAAGGTGACTCGTTTATGTATCGTTTGATACCTTTCTGTAAGATTCAATATTGCTTGGACAGAATAGTTTTGTTTTTGTGATTGAAATTTCACCGTCGTTGTAACGCAAGGTTCTCTATAAAGGTTTATCCTTCCCTCCATGTGTCTGCCTTATGGTCCCCTGGACTAGGAGGGCAGGGACATCCCCCGAAATCAACCAAAAAAAATCACTACACTGGCATCCGTAGACATGGACACTTGGGTTTCAATTATAAAATTGGTGACAATTTTCCTATGCACTTTTCCTCATTTCTTTTAGCAAGTACATCCAGATATGGTCATCACAATTAACTATATAACGTTATCTCACCATAGGAGAAACCCACTATCCTATTCGAACCAGGAGGCCATTGCATTTGAAGTGAAGCAGGCGTAATGAACCCGATCATCTACAAAGTCGCATATTACCCAATGCAATACAAAACATCTGCGGAATTCATCTCGGAAGACTTTGCCATACAACACTATCAA
Organism: Rhysida immarginata; assembly: GCA_023313115.1. Classification (NCBI taxonomy): domain Eukaryota; kingdom Metazoa; phylum Arthropoda; class Chilopoda; order Scolopendromorpha; family Scolopendridae; genus Rhysida; species Rhysida immarginata. The sequence continues at coordinate 78,817 of JAHWFO010016826.1, forward strand.
AACAATGACATCAATAAATATTGACGGGACTGGAAGGCAATAACTGTGCATACAAAATATCAAAGCGCATTTTATCTCAATTCAAGCCATTGGCAGGCTTCTTCAACCACACTCGAATGGCTTGTTGTTTTTTGCCGTCTCTACTAACTACAAGAAAAACCACACACCTCATGTGCAAATCTCCAAAACGCAACAACCATTTTTATCATTTTGCCATAAAAGGACACACAAATGAACTGCAACATCTGTTCATAAAAAAAACGATCAGCTACAACAATGACTATACCATTAAAACATTGGTCATTGTCACAACGTCACGGCAACAAACAAAGCAACACAAGCTTAAAATAAACCAAAATCTTAATTTATTACCCTATCAATAAGCTAAGTAAAACGCAGTGGCTAGGTACAGTGCAACCTTGTACGCCTTCTGTTCAATACAAAGGAAGTGACAGTTTTTGTACCGCCATCTACCTATAGATTCAGATGCCCAGCTATCGAAACAAGCATCATGGCAGAATCACGTCGCAGTGTTTTAAGCACTTTTATCTTAGCTTCAGGCAGTTAATATGGGATATAATGAAGATTATGAATGGCGCCGATGACTTGCAAAGCAAGAAAAGATACATTTCCTTCAAATTTACAAGATTTGTATATTGCTCACTGCACGTAGATGTTCCTCCCCCATCAAGCATTCTTCTCCTGTTAACTCGAGTTAGCTGATTGTTTTGCTATCGACATTTTAACTCTGTTGCAATTTATTTCATGTAATCAGGAATAAATGAAGGAGGTTCATCTGTTTCTGATGGAATCTTTGTGCAAATTATTCAGGGCCACTGTGTGGATAAGTGATGTTTCCAATATAACATCTTTGATATTTTATTCTATAAGTGATGGATTTATAATTATTATAATTACTCATTTATTCAATTATTTATTATTATTATTATTAAGTGTCACAGGCTTAAGACCAGGTTTAATACATATTCTTCATTTTTTATGACTGTTAATAAAAATGCTTCCGAACGGGTGTTGAATCCGAGTAGTTGGCCTGCTGGCACGTTAGTTAGCCAATTCTTTGGCAAACTGCATTCTGATCAGATTTACGGTACGGAGGATACCCAACCCCAGGTGCATAATGAGAATTAATATTTTATACCAAAATGTCAGAGGACTGAACTAAAATTTCTCAAACTTTTAAATTTATTTCGCTCAATCCAAATTACATTTATTCTCTTACGGAGACTTGGCTCAATTCGTCTTTTACCGATTACATGCTTTTTAATGATTCATTCTCTGTGTATAGAGCCGATCGTAATACGACTGCTAGAGGAGGAGGCGTATTAATAGCTGTTCCTACGTCGATATCCTCGGAAAGGATTGATTTTAAATCCTCAATAACTTCGATTGACGTTGTGGGGGTTAAACTAACTTTCAAGTCTAGAATGAATAAAATTAATGCTGTTAAAAATTTACATATTTGGTCAATATATATCCCACCTGTTACTTCGAATAGGTTTTATCAACAATTTTTGGATGAACTAGCTGATTATGTCATCACATTAAATTACCCTGGCGTTTTCACCGGTGATTTTAATTTCACCGACTTAGACTTTAAACGGAATTGTAATAATATCAATATCACCAGGCGAAGAGCTACTTCTTTGTGGGCAGAACATGTAGGTGTACAAAGTTATAATAAAATCCTGAATTTTAGAGGCAATACACTTGATAAGGTTCTCGCTTCCGAATCTGTGTTAGTTAGACGAAATTATCCGCCTCTGGTGATTGAAGACCAATTTCATCCTGCCTTGAACATCATTAGTCGTGTCCCATTATTGGATTGGACTCCTTCAAGAACTATCCCTCGTCGAGATTTTAAGAGGGCAAACTTCTCTCAGATATACAATGAGCTTTCGTCTACTGACTGGTCTGTGTTAGACCCGATTCAGTCTGTTGACCACCTTTGGAGCTGTATCGTCGATCGTATCTCCTCTGTTCTGGACAATAATGTTCCAGAATGTAAGCAAAATGTATTTAGAACGACTAGATATAGGTTTCCGAGCTGGATCTCTAAGACAACAGTGCAATTATGGGTCCAGAAACAGCCTTGTCATAGTAAATATAAACGATCGAAATTGCCTGCGGACTATGAAACCTTTAAAATGGCTCGAAAGGAATTTAAATATGCCTTTAATAATAATTTTGCCGAGTTTCATGAGTCAACTGAAATCACCCTTAATGTACAGGCTTCACCTTCTGGAATGTTACTAAGAAGCTGTTGGGGAATAATTCTTCCAGTAAGCATTGGTCAAATAATTGTTCAGCGAAAGATATGGTTTTGCACTTTGAGAAAATCATGAGTAACGAAACGGATCCTCCTGCTTTGGACTTTAGTTCGTCTTCTTATTGGAATCGAATTCATGGAAAATTAAAACTACCAGAAATTTCTCCTACCGACATTTTAAAAATCTCTTTGAAAATGTCAGCTTCCAGACTCGAACACTCTAATGGTATTTCTGATTGTGTTTTAAGGGCTGCTTGCCCGCGATACTCTATCCCATACATAAACTCTTTAATTTATCTTATAATACTGGTGTTTATCCTAGAGAGTGGAAGCAGGTAAATATAATCCCAGTGCCTAAAACGGCAAGGCCTTCTTCATCCTCGGATTTCAGGCCTATTACCATAGTTCCATTCCCGGCAAAAATTGGAGACGTATGTTGCTACACATTTGTCGTCATACATAGAGCCCTACTTGCTGCAAGAACAGCATGGTTTTCGGAAGCATCGATCAACTTCCACTAATCTCGCCTGCTTTCTTCATTACTTGGTTTCCAATATTGATCAAAGAAATCAGGTTGATGTGCTCTATTTTGATTTTAGCAAAGCTTTCGATAGTATTAATTTTAAATTGCTGCTACGGAAACTTGGTAGGGTAGGCCTGAGCGACAATCTTCTTAACTGGTTTACCTCTTTACTTGTCGACAGGTGTTTTGTGATTAAAGATTTAAATAACATCAGAGTTAGAGGAAGAATAAGGAGCGGGGTTCCCCAGGGGTCTCCACTCGGCCCGGTTCTCTTTAATCTTTTCATTGTGGATATTGTTGATTATATAAAAAGTATCCAGGTGAACTTCCTACTTTATGCCGACGACCTGAAACTGTTTTCTGCCATTCACAGTTGGGAAGACTGTCATATTCTCTCTGAGGCGGCGGTTTCAGTCCATCAATGGGCTAGTGACAACGGAGTTATTTTGAATGTTTCTAAAACTTTTTGCCTAACCTATTCTAGGAAGGTGGTCAATTTTATATATGACTATAACTTGCTACATAATAAAATTCAGCGATATTTAGCCATATTGTTGTTGTTACAAATAGCTGTTGTGATAAGCCATGACATCAATAGCCTGAGCACACATACCATAGGATGTAACTCAATATGGCTAAATTACCGTATATACCCGCGTATAGGCCGAATTTTTTTTCCCAAAAAATGACTCCTAAAAACCACATTCGGCCTATGCGCGGGTCAGAGTTGATGAAAACTCTTATAAGTGGAGTTTACAAAAAACTAAGCAATAATTTTATTTATTAATCCGTTTAGATTTCATTTATTAACCCTTTCACTGCATAAATAAATTTCTGATAAGATAAAGTATTATGAGAATCTCTAATAAAACTCTCTGGCGGCCATATTGGAGAAAGTATGAGAGGGGGAGGGGCTTCAAACGAAACCAGCGCATTTTTACGTGTTCTGTCATTCCAATACATACAGTAAATTAGTGGTGTGCGATCCATCGATGGTTTTGTTCGTCGTTCAATGGAAATTTCGATTGTTTTCAACCATCGAACGATTTTTACAAAACATCGATTGCCAGCGATGGTGGTTTACAAACCATCGACGGAAATTTCGATTGTACTTCGATGGTAAATGGTTGGTTAAGTCAAATCACCAATCAGTCACTAGACTGCGTTAGCTAGGAAAACTGCTAATTAAATACATTAATCTAAACAGTATTCAAAATGGAATATCGAAGCATCGAAGATTCAAGAAAACTAAAAAATTCGATTTCCAAACAGTTTGAACATCGATGCTTTAAGCCTACTGAAAGATGATCGAAACAAAATTGAAACCATGATCGAAAAATGGTTTATAATATAAAATACTTGAAATAATTTTTTGTATCTGCTACGCATTGTAAAGATTATATACCGTTAAAATTTGATTGAATTCCAACAAAAAGTTTTCAAGTTAATCATTCAACATCATAACGCGTTTACTTTTGAGTACTAACCAGCACTCGTTACAATTTTCACTGCGTAACTCGGAAACTTCTCGTTGGAATTCGATCAAATTTTAACGGTATACACAGTCTTATGTACCCTGTTATTCCTCCAAGTTTCATTAATCTAGGCTTTACAGAACCTGAGTTATTATTTGGAGTTCGGTCATTTCCCCCAAACTGCCGCATGCCTTTTGAACATCGATAGCCTATTATCTCAAAGCGCATAAAATTTAATATATCTTACAGCACATTGTATTAATACATACAAATACATTAATAGTGCATCATGTCACATCTTTTTCCTAAATTTTCCATTATAAAAAGCAAATGCAAAGTCAAATCCCGAAAACAAGATGGAGACGACCATGTTAAACTGTCACTTGTGTTCTTGCCAAGTGCGTCTTGAAAATCGTCCAAGAATGTTTTAATAAAGAAAGTTAATATGGTTATAATTAAAATATATTATTACATACACAAAAACAATGATTTTCTTATTATAAATTTTATGATTTTGTAATAAAAAATTTTTTCCCTCATGCGTTGCATTTTTTCCACGGCCTACGAGATAGCATTTTACTATCTCGTAGGCAGTGATTTTTTCCCTTGTTTTTGCCTCGGCCTATGCGCGGGTCAAGGCGTTTTTCCACTTTTTGGGCTCAAAAACAGGGTGTCGGCCTATACGCGGGTATATACGGTATTATTAGTAGTATTCATTTTTTCAATAATACTCGTTTTTTACAGTTAAAACTAAGAATTTTACAGTTTCTTCACCTAAAATTTAAAAATTTAAAACTGACATAAAATGACAGAACAACAATAATTGCCGTATAATCATGAGTAATGCACACGATTGCAACAGTGCTTGGGAATATACAGCCAATTGTGTGGAAAATTATGCGTAAATTTCTTTTAATTATTTTTATTACTTTGTTTGATACCTTCAAATATAAATGCCAAATAAATTATAATAATAAAAATGAAATAAATTATGACAAAAATCACTTAATATCCATCCCATGTCTTTGGAAATCCAAAAGATGAAATCCAGTGGATGCAATACATTGTTCTTGTTGGGATGTCCATAGTAGAGCAAATGCTAGATGGTCATTGGTAGAGACACAAGAAATTAATGGAATAGCTGGTCATCCAACCGCTTTTAATGTTTGCGCACCCAGGGCCTTGTAAAAAGATGATTTTGGGTATTTGGGAAGAAAGATAGCTGAAGGCAATTTAAGATCCCTTGGTACACCCCTCCACTCTGTGACAAAAGAAGGATACTTTCACACAAACATCCGTGCTCAAGTGTTGCTCTATGAGTCTTAGATATTTAAACATACAGGGCAAATAAGGACACAAATTCTGTGTTTATAATAACAACAACAAACAATTTATTTAAAGGAAAACTTATGAAATATGGGCAATTCTAGAGATATATAATTTCAAATATTAAAAACCTTCAAATAAATTAAGATGGCTCGGAGAGAATGAGTAATGAAAGTGTTTTGTCACTGTAGCTTCTTTGATAGTCTCCGGATCGTCTAACGTTCGTTGATGTGGGATGGTGGGCTGGTCTCCGATGAGGTCTCCACGTTTAACTATCTCCTCATTAAAAATGATTAATAATGTATAATAATTATTTATTTTGGGTTGCAATGATAAACTTTAAATATGCTAAGTTTTCTATGTGATGGGATTTCTTATGCTAATCTAATAACTCGATTGTTCAATTAGTTTGTCAGTTTCCTTGTATTCGCTACTACCATAGATAGGAATCTGTTGTGAACTTCTGTTCTCCTTAACAGGCTGGTTCCGACTTTCGCGTCTTGTGTCCTTCCACAGGCTGATTCTGGCCATCTGTCCTCTTTGACAGAACAATACCGACTGACTAACTCGAAAATCTTTCTCCACAAGAATGAAAATTGAGATGATTCTTGGGAATTCTATAAAAATTCTGCTAATTGGTTAAATTAGGGAAAACTCGACCTCTCGATCACTCTTGAATCAGGTGATGCTAAAATGATTCATGAACTTAAATCCAGTGTGGGAGAAAGTTATATCTAGAGTCTACCTTCTTGTGTGGCTGTCGCAATCTAGCTCTTTGGCAAACAAATGATTTCATCGGTGAAACTGACTCCTTGCGTACACCGACTAAGCTTTGTGTAGAATTATACTTTTGATTTCATAAAATTTCTAATTTAACATTTAGAAAATTGTTGAAGTCTTTATCAACTGACTGATACTTAATTGACACTATCGGAAAATATAAAGATGTGCACTTCTAAAGTCACCTCCACATCAGTAATTAAATTCATAGCTTCATGATGATATTACAATACTATAGTTGCCGCCACGTAAGTTGAAAGATCTTTTTGACATGCACAGCAAGTCTTCTCATCAATAGTCTGGATTTTACCCATGATGTACTTGTTCTACTATAGTAATGTTGGAGATATCGTTGAAACGTAGAAAGCCTATTAAAAGTCATAATATAAAACAAATTGCCTTCGTGTAGACTATTCTGAGTCATTTTTTAATTAATTAATTTCATTTATTAATTTCATTTATCTATTTAAAAGAAAAAACGAAAATCGAAACTAAATATAAATACGAAAACAATGTTTCGAAAACGAAAGCTGACATTTCATGGAATAGCTAAGCGATTTACTTCCCGTTATTGGCTGGCATTAGAAATGACGTCATCCTGTCGTTCAACTTATGTGGCGGCAGCTATAAATTGAGAATAAACTGGATGAATCATCACTCCTAATATCAAGACTTTCTTCAAAGTCAACAACAAGTGATAACTATTTAAAAATACAGGGTTATTATAAATGATTTCAGTTTTGAAGTCTTATAGCGTAAAACCCGATGAATGATTTATAATCGCCCTGTAGTTGGAAAAACCTTTGATCTATATTAACTGTAGTTAGTAAAATGTGGAAGATGTGTCTGGTGATACAGGGTCTCACAAATGTCTAAAGACTGCTTCAATAGTAGATGATAGTCACTTTTATGGCACAGTAAAAGAAATTTAAATTAAAATAAAATTTAAAACAAACATAAGTATAATTAACAGGATGTTTTCGAGAATTATTTTCCCTCATTCCCATTTCTAGAAATCAGTTTTTTTTGCATTAATCAATGATAACTGTTTATAATCAATACTATTCTATAATAAGAAGAAAGAACAATATATTAAAATTCATCTTTTGGATTTCCAAAGACTTTTGGTGATTTTTGTTATAATTTATTTGATTTTTATTTTCACTATTATAATTTGTTTAGCATTTATATTTGGAGGTATCAAACTAAATAATAAAAATAATTAAATTTTTTAATGTTTTTTAAATTTTACGTGAGGAAATTGTAAAATGCTTAATTTTAACTGTAAAAACAATTATCATTGAATAAATGAATATTATTAATAATAATAATAATAATAATAATAATAGAAGAAGAAGAAGTAGTAGTAGTAGTAAACAAAATTTTCATAATAATGAATCCATAACTTTTTGAATAAATGAGTAATTTTAATAATTATAAATCCATTACTTAATACATCATAGCCCACTTATTATGAACTCTCTTAATATGAAATTCCATTTAATACGAAAATTATTCTCCTCCCCGACCCCATTGATGTAATTTACATATAATATTGCCCCAATAATAAGAACATTTTTTTTATGAATATTCGGTTAATAGGAAAAAATTTTGGCTAATTTTTTTTTTTGTTTAAAACAAGGTTTTTTTAAATATAAGACTAGGTTTTTTCGCAAAAATAAGGTGTCAAAAAATGGGGGTCGTCTTGTAATCGTAATCTCAGATTGGGAAAAATATTTGGTCTAACCCCCCTCCTCCCGATAGAAGTGGCCGTTAAAAACCTGTCTGTCTTAAGCCTAAGTACAAGATCAACAATTTTCCATAATAAACATGTAAAAATGATCACATCCTTTATTTTTAAACGTATATTTTTAATATTACAGTTCATAAAGGTTATTAAAAAATCATTATCGGTAATTTTGGATAGAACAAAAAAAAGATCGAACTACTTCGTTTTAGCATCACATACGAGGGTTGGGGCATAAGTCATGGCAACTATTTTTTTTCTCATAGCTAAGGGATGGTATCACAAAATGTCATATGTCTCGAGGAAACCGTTCATTCCTAGTATATTTCCATAACACCAGATGGCCCTGTGATTTCCTTTTGTTGCATAGAGAACAATGTTAAATCGACTTGACATCGAGAATTCATCTCTTTGTGTAAAATAGGCTTAACTACAATTCCTTTTTTCAGAGTTTTTTGTTTTTTCTGACATGGTTCACATAGTCACAGATATGTGACGATGGACTCTACAGTCACTTCTTGTACTTATAATTCAGTTCCTTGATCATGCGAGTTCTTCCACCATGACCAACAGCGATGTGAGCTTCGTGTATAACGTTGAACAGTTCATCAAAAGAAACATAGAATTTCTTGTTTTTATAACTTTATAACTTTCTCTTCACCTCCTATGTTGAGAATATCATAGCGTTTCAACCGCCTATAGTGAACTGTTTGTTTTACTTTAACACTTTTAGCTTCTTTCACTTCATTCAACAGAGAACTGTATCTTTCACTCACGAAATAATAGATCATAAAACTTCTTCCGCATAATATCACTCATTTTTATGAAAAAAAAAAGAAATTAGATTGCAGCCTCTCACACCTTTCTGAAACAGAAACAGAAACTATATTATAGCCTCTACACTCGCAAGAAGTTCTCGTGGTAGAGACGCGAACAGCTACGAGAGTCACGAGCATGTTAGGTCTTGCAAATTACAAGCTTGAACAACTCATCGCTTATTCGGACTTTCACCAACTGGACTTGGTGAATTTGTAAAAGCCCAAAATGGAAGCGTTTCAAAGCTTTTTTCGGACTTTTACCACCTCACTATGGTAAATGCTAGGATTTACCGGTAAAACCTAGGATTTTCCGGAATTCGGGCTTTTATGGTAACATATATAATGCAAAGTCAGAGTCAACAATATCTCTATCAAGCAAAATGTCAATTTCAAAACATGGGAAAACGTGCATTTCGATCTCAAACGTGGTTTCTCATTTTTGCACTTTACTTTTAAAGCGTAATCTTTTTTATACACTTAATAAAATTTTCATGCTAACTATAAATTTAATGTCTATCTATAAAATCGTCACAATTTGGGGAAACAAGAAGCCTCGCAAGAAGCAACAGGGCCACATGATCAGCTAATGCGGGGAAAAAATTATATTAAGAAAAAAAATAACATTCGCTGATATAATTAATTCTCCATATCACCCATGTAATGTGCTCAAAAATAATACTAAAAATTTACGGAGGAGGGGAGAGAAAAAAAAAAAGACTACAACGACAAATAAAGTGCTGAAACATCGACGGATAAAGAATGTTTAAGACTCGCAGAAGTTGCTTAGTTTCATATTTGCTGAATAAAATTTAGTTTTAATTAAAATTCCTTAATAAATTATATTCACAATGCACAGTTTTGAGTATTTTTGATGATTTAGTGCATTTTCAGGCAGTTTTAGACTGTTAGGCCTGATCGCCTACAATGTGTACATTCCGATAGGCCTAATTCGCCGGTGAATTTCCTAGACTTTTGAAACGTTGTTTGTTGTTTTAACACCGATCCTAATTGAATTTTCCTGCAATTTCTATCACTCTTCTGCTGAAGTAATAATAATGCGCAGTTATAAATGAATTGCAGTTATAAATGCGCAGTTAAATATGAAGATAAATCTTTTATATTTGGTAAACATAAAAAAAGACGACCGGGACAAAATCTTAATATAATTACATTAATAAATAAAATTATAATACAATACTGACTTTAATTGGATAATTGTGAAATCTTTTATTTTAAAATAAATTTTAAATAACAGTCGTCAAATGATTTAATTACACACGTGTTGGAAAAAAAAAAAAAAAGACTATGAATCCGGTAAAACCACGAATCCGGGAGGCTTCAGGTCCACAGCATTCCGGATTAGTGGTCCCCCACTGTATTTAGATGAAACTTGGATCAATGAAAATCACACGATATCAAAAACGTGGCAAGATGATTCATTATCAAGTTCATTCAAACCCAAGATTGGTAAAGGAAGACGATTGATAATTTTGCATGCTGGATCAGCCTTTGGATTTGTACCAAACTGCTTGCTGTCTTTTGTCTCAAAAAAGTGGTACTGCAGATTATCATGATGAAATGAATGCTACTGTGTTTAAAAAGTGGTTCCAACACCAGTTTCTTCCCAATATTCCAGCAAACTCCATTATTGTTATGGACAATGCACCATGCCATTCTGTCTAGACTGATAAATACCAAACTCCAATAACTGCAAAGGCGATAATGAGCTAATAAAGAAGCATAAACTGAGCAATGTGAAGTACGAAATCGACAGTCTGGCTGAGCAACATAGTCACAAAATTCTTTGATTGCCGCCTTATCACTGCGAACTGAATGCAATAGAACTGATATGGACTCAAATAAAACACTACGTTGCAATAGGAAACACGACTTTTAAGATGTCGGATGTTGAAGCCCTTTTTAATGAAGCAATTTTATCTGTAACTCCCGAAAGATGGAAAAGTTGTGTAGATCATGTAAACAAACTCATTGACGAATAGTGTGTGCGAGATGGATTAGTGGTCAAAACTGTTGAACAGTTAACAATCAATGAGGATGAAGGTTCATCAGAGTCAGAACAATCATCCAGCTCAGACTCTGAAGTCAATGATGAATTGTTTGATATGTTAATCAACGAAAGAGGGGGAGTAGAACCTCTTGAATAATGTTATTTTTTCTGTTTCTTTCTCTGGAATTATAAATAGACTCTTATTTTTTTTCATAGACAATTTTGTGTATAAAATAATTTAAATTTTCTTATTGTCATTTTTATTTATTTATATTTTTTTAACTTTTTGTTTACTTTTAATAACCTTTTGTAATTGCTATTTGGTTAAGACAAGAATTGCAAGAAACCATTAATCCACACCAAAATTTTATTCGAACGGATGCGCATTTCGGCAGCCAAGCTGCCTTCGTCAGCGTTACAAGGAATTGAACTGTACAGAAAGTTCTGTTCAGATGAAGCAGAAGAATTACAGAGTCATATTTATAGAGAGAAAAAAGTAGATACCATCCAATTACAAAATAAGTAAATAGCAAATAAGACCCAATTGGTCAGTCCAATCCAAGTACGTAGTTTGTGCCTCCTGTATTCATTCCATTGGTCAGTTTGGGAAGATGAAGTAGTTTTGCCACTTCCTTCAGTTGTGTCATGTCCAAAGGGCCTGTGTCTTCGCTGGTGATGGCATGTGACTCCAAGAAGTTCAATAGCCTCGGGTCACTTGTGCTGAATAGGATTTCAAAATCTTCTGTGCTGTAGTCATGTTTCCGGTCTAGAACGTGGTCCGCAAATCTCGAAACAGCAAATTTACCATTCCTGATGCTTGCCAAGTGTTAATCTATCCTAGTTTTTATTGCTCTTTTCGATTGCCCGTAATAGACCGCATCACATTTGGAACAAGGTAGTTTGTAGATTCCTGGCTTCTCTTCTTGAGGGATAGTATCCTTTGGGTTCATTAACAGTTTTCCTGTTGTGTTAGAGCTCTTGTAGACCATAGAGAGCCCAAACTCTCTTGCGATCTTCTTCATGCCTCTATTTAATTGTCTATTGTAGGGTAGGGTCAACACCTATCCTGGTGATTTTTCTTTCTGCAGTGTGGTGATGTTTTTCAGGATCATTTTATGTTTAACTTTCCTGGTAATGCTATTCACTATTTCTCCAGGATAGCCTTTGAGTCTTGCGAAATCTTTAATTGTTAGGAGTTCCTTACTTCTACTTTCTTTGTTTAGTGGAATGACATGCGCCCTATGCACCATATGGTAGAATGCTGCTAGTTTGTGTTGAGGACAGTGGTTCGAATCATGCTTTATGAATTAGGCACAAAGTTTGCTTTTCTATAGATGTCATACTGTAGTTCTTGGCCAATTCTTGTCAATTGTATGTCCAAAAATGGCAGGCTGTCATTTCTCTCATCCTCCCTAATGAACTTGATATTAGGACACAAGCCATTAAGACTAGCCATGAATAGCTCAATATTTTCCTTTTCAGTATTAAAGATTGCGAGAACATCATCCACGTATCTCAGCCACACGTTAGGAAAGTATTTAAATTCATTCAATGCCTGGTTTTCTAATTTATGGATGTAGATATTGGCCATAAAAGGACTGATGCTACTTCCCATAGGAGTACCATCGGTTATCTTGTATCATTTATTCTTGAACGAAAAAAAGTTGTTGAAAAGGATGAGTCTTATGACTCTCGTAACACCAGCAACAATCCCTAGAGGCCACTCGTTCTCATCCATAGTGTCCTCAAGTACCTCAATGGCTCTTATAAGCGGGATGCTCGGATATAAGGACTCGATGTCAAAAGAGACTAACACCTCCTCGCTTGATATCTGAACATTCCTTAGCTTCTGGCACATTTCAATGGAATTTTTAATAGAAAGATCCTGACCACTTAAGTTTAACTTCCAAGAAAGTTTTTTAACATGAACTTCCCTAAATGGTCAGTAGGCGAGTTGATACTGTTCACAATTGGTCTCCACTTATTGCCTTCTTTGTGAGTTTTAGGAAGGCATTACAATCGTGGCAAAACAGGATTAGTAGGAAGTAGATCCTTGGTTTTAGTGGTACCAAAGATAAGTTTGCATTTTTTGATGCAATCTTTGACTTTTAAGACTAAATTATTTAAGGGGTTGTTGCTGAGCTCAATGTATGGACCCTCATCCAGCATTTTTTGAATATTATTAAAATAGTTATTTTTATCACCTACAACTACATGGTTTGATTTATCATCTTTCAGGTAAAAAACATCTTTCTTATTCAGTTGTTTGATGACAGACTGATAAAAAACGAGGATAGACGAACACTTGGCAAGCATCAGGAATGGTAAATTTGCTGTTTCGAGATTCGCGGACCACGTTCTAGACCGGAAACATGACTACAGCACAGAAGATTTTGAAATCCTATTCAGCACAAGTGACCCGAAGCTATTGAACTTCTTGGAATCACATGCCATCACCAGCGAAGACCCTGCCAAGTTACTGAACAGTGACGCAGGCCCTTTGGACATGACACAACTGAAGGAAGTGGCAAAACTACTTCATCTTCCCAAACTGACCAATGGAATGAATACAGGAGGCACAAACTACGTACTTGGATTGGACTGACCAATTGGGTCTTATTTGCTATTTACTTATTGTGTAATTGGATGGTATCTACTTTTGTCTCTCTATAAATATGACTCTGTAATTCTTCTGCTTCATTTGAACAGAACTTTCTGTACAGATCAATTCCTTGTATACGCTGACGAAGGCAGCTTGGCTGCCGAAATGCGCATCCGTTCGAATAAAATTTTGATGTGGATTAGTGGTTTCTTGCTATTCTTGTCGTTCCGTGTCCACAGTGTCTGGCTCCGTTTCTTCCTGCTATTTGGTTACAATACAATTGATTGAATGCATGTTTTCATGTGTAGGAATTTTTTTGGAAAAAAAAAAAAATAAAGTCTGAATGGCTTTGATGTATCAATAGTCTATGACGAATCCTTTGATATGTTACTTGACAAAGTAGGGGGAGTAGACCTCTTGAATTCTTTCTCCATTTTTCTTTTTTTTGGATTGATAAGTAGACTCTTAATATTTTCATTTGCAATTTTGTAAAATTTTATTTATTTTAACTTTAATAAACTTTTGTAATTGCTATTTGGTTGAATGGATGTTTTCATTTCTATGATTTTTTTTTTTTCCACATTAGGAATATATAAAAATTATAGATTTACTAAACCATAGTTTATCCGTATGAAAAATAATTAGACAATTTGTATTAAAATAAAAAAATAAAAACTAGCTGAAAATCCAATTTAAACTGCTTTTAGCCTACAAAAAAAAAAAAAGATTGGGGGTAGGAGGGTGGAGTAGGGGGATTATAGTCAGGGTTAATCCTTTGGTTTTATTTACTGTGCTTTACTGTCTAACCCTTTCGACCTAAATTAGTTTTTTGCTTTCCAACTTGGGGATGGGGGTAGGAGAAGAGGAGCAATACCCTTCCCTCCCTTACTTTAAAATGGTTACATCCTCACACCTCCCATAAGAAATGGTCATCTCTTGTGTCCCCAACTGTAATTAATTCCTTAAACTAAACTGTCTCCAACATAACAGTACTCCGCTCACAATAGGGACGTCGATTCCAGCATGTGCCTCACGGACCTAGACTCAGGATTTAATCCAGAGGGATGAAGCCAGAGTGCAGGCTTTGCTTATTTGGGGTTGCCCATTTCCCTGGAAGGACGCATCTGGAGCTCCCGCATAAAATATTCTTATTCCACAAATCTGCTCGTAAGTGCGATGTGCTCGTTTTCAAGTAATAAGTGAGGGGAAGAGCACGGGAACCCCGCCCTAGCGAGCTCCACAATGTTCGATTGTCCCCAGAAGCAGTGCGCGCAAGTATCTTGGGATTAAGCGTTTTCACAACTTAAAAGCGTGCGTCAATCTTCCAGCAGGATACCCAGACGCACAAACTACCTGGTCTGTTGCTCAGCTATGATTTTGGTGTCAAGAGGCTACGTGCCGACGTTACCCATTAGAGCAGTCTTATTAAGCACCATTTAACGCTATACCAAAATAAAGGAACATTATAGTCTTGTGACACAGTCACTATGCAAACACTGAGCCTCTACAAGAAGACTCGCTTTTTACCACACAAAGTGCATACTATAGAACCATCAGGCCTCCACCTATATTCGGCGCTCTGTAAAACAGTACTGTCAAGCATCACATCCATATGAAAATTAGGCGTCCACAATACTACTCAAAGGGGGGGGGGGGTTACATTACGAGAGAGAGTCTAGGTAAGAGGTTGCCTTAAGCACGTTGAACAGAGTTCCACTTCGGAGGCCACTTGTCGGCGCAGAGAATGCAAAAATAAAATTGTCACTCACCAATTTGCAGTCTTCTCATTTGTCTCTGCTTACCACACCAGGACACACTCTGGCAAGTAGTCTGCGTGCGAAGAGGTGCTGTTGGAGTAGAAACGTATATTTTTTTACACGTTTGAACCGACGACCGCCATTAACTTGTGAGAGGAGTCGGCTTATCTGCAGCACCAAAATTCATTTGACAAAGTTCTACTTCGTTTCATTAATTCTCACTAATAACGTTAATCAAACTGCACAGAAAGAATAAGAAATTGTGCATAAATGGTACAATTGCGTCTGATACAGTACATTGTGCGTAATGCTATCTTCATTCTGGCTTCCCAGGCTCCTGCCTGCTCTGACCAGAATCCAGCTCAAAAGTGAAAACAATGAAAGAAAAAAAAAACAAACAATATTTCAATTTTTCAGAACAACAACAATTTCTCGGAAGAAAAAGCAACAATGCTTTGCTGGAAGCAGGCCTGATCTTTTCAGGAAATCTGTTAACAATGCCAGCCTCCAACAAACAAAAATAATACGCCCGACGTTACAATGCCATCGGCGCAACAATAAACGGACGCCGAGGCAACAATTACGTGACCGAAATTCACACAAATAAAACCCCTTTAATCCCAAACCACACTCAAACAATAGCAAATCACACACTACACATATGAATGAGGCAAACTGCCCACAAACCCAAGCACACCACAGAGAAACGCCACGCCCACCTTCAAGGCTTCAAAACAAAAGAGTGTCTCGATAAAAGAGCATCACGTTAAATAGAGCAACGCTCCTGATTGTCCTGTTCCCGTCGTACTCTGCGGCACCCCAACTGACATGGAATGTCACATAAGCGCGACGGGAACCTCAAACATGCCCGATCCAAGGCTATGTTCACCCCTTATTATAATACAAAAAATGCGAGACGCAAATCACACACACCCCCCCTACTAAAACAACAACCCATTCACACAAACCAAAAAAAACTTTTTACATAAAAAAAAAAAAACCCCAAAAAAAAAAAAAAATATCACAACGACAAAATAATAATAATAATAATAATAATAATTATCATGTTCTGTAAATTACTGTACTCTCATCCCTCTACCACTCTAAATTGCAGAATCCAGGTCGCCTCTTACTAAACAGTGCAGGGATTGGTTCAAAATCTGTTTGTTCGTCCCTCCACTTATTGTTTTCGCGACCCTAATGTTTTCACATGTTTATTTTAATTGGGGTTTCTACCACGACTGCTACCTCGACAGAACCAGTCAAGCATGCCACATAATGTTAGAATTAACTCTGGATTTTGGTTTTACAGTAAAATCCTGTTACAACGTACCTCATTTTAACGTACAAATTGAAAATCCCCAGCCGAATAAAGAGTTTCAGAATAATGTACCTCACTTTAAGCTACACCTTGGAATTACGTACAAATTTTACGTTCCCTTAGTTAAATTATCACTTCATTACAATGTACATCGTTCGAATGTATTGCTCTGATTGGTCGATACAGCCCATGTGAAATTTGCAACTGGGCCAATGGGCTAATAAAGCTGAGTTCACATTTCGTTGGTTGGTCAGTGTAGCATATATAAACCCGGAAATCTCTGCATGCTACTCAGACAGATGATGAAGAGCAATGACAATGACCTGGTGGCTGGAATACTGAATAACCAGATGGAAATGAAGTGGCATACAAAGCATAGAAAACCGAGGGATATTCTTGATGTCAACTTTGAAGACATTGGCAACGCTTCCTTCCCGGATTATTGGAAGATGTAATACCACCCTCCCCCTCCCCTCTCCCACTCTTCTGAGAATCGTCAATCTTATTTTTTGTTTTTTCAAATGTGGAAGAAGACCTCTTTGGGTTAGTCAGGCTTCTTGCCTATTTCAGTGTACAGGGTGGGCCGTAAATCGCACTCCAAAGCATTTAAAACAATTCTGATAATAATAAACGTTATTTTATTAAAACCAAGCTTAACTAATGAACTAAGAAACACGTTGCTGCTACAATCACAAATGCTTAAAATGCTCGCCATTTGCTGATTTTATTGTTTCACATCACACTTCACGTAATTCTTTGGTGAGCGACTTACGGCCCACCCTGTATTTCATGTGGAATTTATTCCAGAAGGGTGAGAATCGTGTAAGCACAGCTTACGTCCCACCTGAACAAAAACAAATGTACACTTCACTGTTTGATTGTAGATTGTCGCATGCTGCTCAGTCGGGACCCAATTTGTGCTGCAGTTAGATTGGAAAGCTTCCTGATCTGTAGCCCTTTCTTTCTGGGGTTTAGTATGAAACAGTTGTTGAGTTTTGTCCTGAAGGCAACTCCAAGGCCTTCATCTTTGAAAATCTTGGCCAGTTTGTAGGCTTCAGGACCAAAGTAACTAAGTGTAATTAAATCGGTTTTCTTTTCTGGTTGGACAGAGTATTGATCTTCTGATTTTGCTAAGGATTGAGGTGGCAATTTTGTCCAGGAAGTCATTTAGTCGGGTGGTAGCTATTTCAATATTCTTGGCGGCTTCTGTGATAGGGTATGTAAGAGCTCTTCTGAAATTGTGTTAAGGCGACTGCTTTGTGATGCGTAAGGTGGTTGGAATCGAATGGGATGATACTCGCTGTGGTGGAGGGTTTTCTAAATATTTCAAGTTCCAGTTTTCGTGCTTGGGCATTACTGCAGATATTGATGTCCAAGAAGCTGATGTGTTGATTAGTTTCTTTTTCCAAAATGTAAGTTAGAGAATGATGAGTCATTGAAAGTTTTTAGTATGTTTTTCACAAGTGCTTTTGCGTTCGTCGAAGACGATCAGGGTGTCGTCCACATAACGTTTATAGAGGACGATTGTCGAATCTTGTATTAATTTGTCAACCTTTGGTTCTTCGATATATTGCAGAAAGATTTGAGACAACTGCGCTTATTGGGGAACCCATGGCAATTCCTTTTGGGATGGCAAAAAATTCATTGTTGAAAGTAAAGTAGTTTTGTAGATTTATTTTTAATTTGGTTCCATTCACATTCATTCTGTGACCAATTGTGGAATGAAGCAACGTAATTTACCATTCCGAATGTTAACAAGTCTTTTAAACTATTTTTGGTTCATTATTAATCTAATGTTAGAAATTATTATTATTATTATTATTACTACTAAGGCCGATGTTATTATTAACGTATTGTATTATTCTTCTACTTCACAATTGTGTAATTAATTTAACCTTATTTTTATCTACTTTGTTGTTTATTTATTCATTTATTCATATATTCCAATCATTATTTCATCCTCTAACCAAAAACTTATTACTTATTACTATCAACTTATTACTAACCAAAAAGATGCACGCATAAACAGTATTATGAACGAATCTCTCACATTGTTACCCCACTCATTCTCGGGATAACGTTTATATAGCAATATAAAGCTTATGAAAAGCAGTTCGCAGTTCATTCACTTTTATCTATTTCGATAAGTTTAGCTAGTAATTTCTTCCAACTATCCCTCCCCACTAGCAACTTAATGGATCACAATGAATGTTTACATTCCAACCAAAATGACCATACCTCCCTCCCCCACCTCCAGCCCTCTTCTCCCACAAATGTAACAGAATCACTTCCCCTAAATGACAGCCATAAATCTCCTCTCCCCCAATCATGGTGAAACAGAACTCTAAATATAAACTTTTAAAACTTCATTTTATATAACACGGCGCACTTATATACGTTGCTCTACTTGGCTCCCCAAACTCGAAACTTTGTAAAAAAACTAATCAATCATGTATCAACAATATTTCCAGCCACAAATGTTATAACTTAAGTTCACATCCCCTATCCCTTCCCCCTCATCTCACTGCCAACCCACTGCTGACCAATCAGGAACACAGGTCTCAAACCGAGGCTAACCAGCTAACTCCCCCTCCCAAAAATATGAACATATATATACAGGGTTTTTCATAATTGGTGTCCCGTCTTTAGGTCCAAATAACGGCTAAAGGGGAACAGGTGGGGGGAAAATGAATATTGATTATTTGGTTTTGATGTCCACTAATTCCGAATAAGAACATTTCGCATCCCTGGGGGTGAAGGGGTAAATTTTGAAAATTTTAATTTTATAGGGGTAGGGGTTTGACCTCATGTGTTATTTAGAAAGTTGTAGAGCATCATGTAAAATGTAAGTTTAGCAAAAAACCCGGTGAAAAAATCTCATGCCCTGCCTCCTTTATGGAGTGGGTAAAATGAAAGATATGGCTAGCCGATGTGGACAAAAACCATACTTATTAGAAAACAGTAGGGCCTACATTTGGAGTGGGGTCAAGACCATTAGCTTTTCAGTGTAACGACTCATTCATTCTCATTAATTTTCAAATATACTGTTTTCTAATAAGTAATAAAGTTCTAATACGTTTCTAATGAGTTTTTCTGTTTTTGTCTACATTAGCTAGCCATACCTTTCACTTTACCCACTCGATAAGGCAGGGGATGAGATTTTTTTCACCGGGTTTTATGCTAAGCCCACATTTTACATGATGCTCTACAACTTTCTAACTAACACGTGGGGTCTAACCCCTACCCCTACAAAATTAAAGTTTTCAAAATTTACCCCTTCACCCCCAGGGACGTGAAATGTTTTTATTCTGAATTAGGGGATATTAAAACCAAATAATCAATATTCATTTTCCCCCAATCTGTTCCCCTTGAGTAGTTATTTGGACCTAAAGAAGGGACACCAATTATGAAACATCCTGTATAGTTTCCTTATTACTTGTAAAATTTTGCTCTGTAAGTTTATTTTCTATACTTCTAAAAGGAATTCCACTTTAAAGTTGGTGGCCATTAGAACAAACATCAAAAATGCTAGTATTTTTATAGATTTTAACATGTTGTTTTAATTTAATATTTTCAAAATTAATGTTAGAATCATGTTATGTAAATTTTTTTAAAATTTCTGTAAACCTAAATGCAAAAGCAACATAATAAACAGTTATTGCATAACTGGACCAATCATTATTTCACCCCCTCCCCCTAAAGTGTTGCCTTTTTTTCCTGCTTTGCCTCGGCCTATGCTTGAGTAATGGTGTTTTTCCACTATTTGAGGTCATAAATTGAGGGTCGGCTTATGCATGAATATATACGGTACTTGCTTTGGTCCATGGTGGCAGAACCATTACCAATTCACACCATTAATGAATTCTTCACAAATTTAATGAAGATGTAAATTTGTAACCTTATCGCCCAGGGGCCACTCCTGATAGCCAGGCAAGGCCAGCTACTGGTGGATTTCTTACTGTAGGTTCCCAAGCCTAGTGAATGTGGGTTTCTTTCCAAGGATCCCGAGCCTATTGTTGGTTTTTTTTTTTTTTCCCAAGGATCCCAAGCCTATTGTTGGAGTTTCTTTCCAAGAATCCCAAGCCTATTGTTGGGGTTTCTTTCCAAGGGTCCTAAGCTTAATGTTGAAGGGTCTTATCATCGACTCAAAAGTTGTTCTATAATGTTCAGCTCCTTTACCATCCTTAAATTGCTCTTATGGGAATGAAAGTTCATATAGTGGCATGCTGACTGTTTATTGTTCCTGACAGTGCATTTAGGAGAGGGTTTTGAAGTTGTTAAATCAATTTCTATAGTAAATGGCACAAATGGCTGTTGTAAACTCCTATTAAAGAAGAGTTATAAAAAAAAGTGTGCTCAACTTGACCTTAATTTGACTATGTGCCTAAAACTCAATTTACCTTGTTTTCCTTTTTTTTTTTTGGTTTGTTTTTCAATTGTCTTTTATATAGTATGCTTAACTTGAATTGCTGTCAATTATTCTGAAACAAAAACAATAAAAACTTTGAAAAGTGTATGTTGGATTGGTTTAAAAATTGAGAGGTTTCTTTTACCTCACCTTTAAATATTGAACATTGTCTTGACCATTTAATAAATTTAGGATACAAAGTCATAGCCAAAGTTTTTGTTGTCATGACATGCACAAAAAATGAGGGATAAAAAAGCACGAAAACATAATGAAGAAGAATAAATGTAGATGCTAACAATTCGGCTGTCCAGGACAAATAAGTTCCCTTTATATCAATCTCAAGAAGCATGCCTCATTTCATAGCTAAGCAGTTTTTGAAGTACATTTTCTTGCATTGAAGGAATCGACACCAAGCAAAACAAGATGATTCCTAAAGCAAAAAGCTTGCTCTTTCCAATGACAATAAAAGATCTTGATTGGAGAAAAAGATTTTGTGCCATTTGATTTTGAAATTAGGAAAATCGGCTGCAAAAATTTTAAATGGCAAGTTCAAAGACATCTCTGAAACTAAGCAATCCTAGCAGCTGATACTTTGGAAGTTTAAAGCCAGTAGTGTGTAGAAGGAGATGAAGCCAGAAACTGTGGACACAGATTAACAAGAACAACAGGAAACCACTATTCCACATCAGATGTTTATTGCAACGTATGCGCATTTCAGCAGCCAAGCTGCCTTCCTCAGCGTATACAAGAACTTGATCAGACCAGAGAAGTTCTGTTCTGATAAAGTAGAAGAATTACAGAGTCACTTATATAGTAAAAGACAGCTAGTTACAATCCAATTACAGAAATAAATGCAAGTACATAAATTGAAACTACAGGTAGACAATGATCAACCAATCAGGAGTC
Organism: Rhysida immarginata; assembly: GCA_023313115.1. Lineage (NCBI taxonomy): Eukaryota > Metazoa > Arthropoda > Chilopoda > Scolopendromorpha > Scolopendridae > Rhysida > Rhysida immarginata. The sequence continues at coordinate 100,775 of JAHWFO010016826.1, forward strand.
ATTGTTGTCCATGGTACGTTTATTCTTTTCATAGGTCAGTTTGGGAATATGTAAAAGTTTTGCCAAGTCTCTCAATTGTGTCACGTCCATGGGGCCCAAGTCACTGTTTAGTAAATTAGCAGGTTCTTCACTGGTGATGGCATACGACTCCAGGAAATTCAACAGTTTCGGGTCACTTGTGCTGTAGATAATTTCAAAGTCTTCAGGATTATAGTCATGTTGGCAATCTAGGATATGGTCAGCGAATCTCGATACTGCAAAATTTCCTTTCCTGATACATGCCAAATGTTCACCAATTCTTGTCTTGATTGCTCTCTGTGATTGCCCGTAGTAAACCGCATTACATTTGGCACATGGTAGTTTGTAGACTCCTGGTCTATTTTCCTGTGGAATTATATCCTTTGGTTCTTTATCTGTTTTTTAGTTGTGTTGGAACTCCTATAGACTATAGTAAGGCCAAATTCTCTTGCGATCCTCCTCATGCCCTTATTTAGTTGTTGATTGTAGGGCAAGGCTAACACTCTTCCTGGGATGTTTCCTTTCTGTAGTTTGGTGATGTTTTCCAGGTTGATCTTGTGTTTTACTTTTTTGGAGATGCTGTTAGCTATTTCTTTCTGGCAACCGTTCAATCTGGCAAATTCCTCGCTTGTTTTAAGTTCATTTTCTTTGCTTTTTGCGTTCAGAGGGATGACATGCGCTCTGTATACCATATGTCTAAATGCTGCTAATTTGTGTTGGTAGCTATGGTTAGAGTCATTTTTAATAAAATTTGGGACGAAATTTGCTTTCCTGTGGATGTCGTAACTTAGTTCCTCTCCTGATCTTGTTAATCTGATATCCAGAAATGGAAGGCTACCATTGGCTTCTACTTCATTAGTAAACTTAATATTTGGGCAAAGATTATTAAGGTTGGACAAAAAGGTCTCGACGTTTTCTTCTTTCGTATTAAAAATTGAAAATACATCATCCACGTATCTTAGCCAGACATTCGGAAAATATTTGAATTCTGTTAAGGCTTGGTTTTCTAATTTTCTTATGTAGATATTAGCTACAAAAGGGCTGATGCTGCTTCCCATAGGAGTACCATCGCTCATTTTGTACCATTTGTTGTTAAAGGCAAAAACATTGTTGAATAAAATAAGTCTCATGACCTTTATAACCTCACTAACAATCCCTAAGGGCCACTCATTCTCATCCGTTGTCTTCAAGTACTTTGATGGCTCTTATAAGCGGAATGCTCGGATATAGGACTCAATGTCAAACGAGATTAACACGTCATCACTTGATACTCGAGAATTCTTTAGCTTACGGCACATTTCTATAGAATTTCTAATTGAGAAATCTAGACCAGTAGTGTGCTTGATTGGCTTGCCAAAATACAAGCTTCCAGAAAGTTTCATTTCCAAGTTATAAGCAGCAAAATTTTTTTTGGGGGGGGGTTCATGCCACGGGCCATAAATTCAATTAATGCACAAACACATGTTGGTATTCCAAATAGTAAATCCTTTCCTAGATTTCCAAACTGAGCTCCGGCCGTGCCGTCACAATGAATAAGAAAACGATATCTCACCAAACAGAAATCGCAAATGCCACCTCATATTCCATGTCATCCAGCAAGTTATCTTGGATGGTAATCTTTCAAAATGAGCAACATTATCTTAGTCCAACAAATTGATGAATTCTATACAGATGAGTGAATTGCTGGTAAACTCTACACTGATTATTCAGCTAGAATAACATGTCCTTCTCTCTCTAACAACACCAATTTCACGCTGTGCTTCTCGTGCAGCTGTTTTTCTTTTCTATGGATTTTTGTCGTTACAACAATTATAATTTTACTGCATCTCCAAAAAAGATTGCAACATCTTCCATCGTGTAATGAAAAACGGAAAATAAATAAAACGAATAATTAACTAAAAATTTAACTGAGTAAATGCTTACTAATTCAAAACCATATCTTGAAAATATACCCCCTAAAACAATAATATATACAGATATTAAGTATTACATATGCCCCTGTTTAAAACAAATAACACAAAATTATAGTAATATCGGAAAAAAAAATCCAAATAAAACAAGAGGTCCCAAGTTCAGATCAAGAATATCTCCATTCTACATTGCTTGATCCTTCCCAGTGGTGCACCATGCCCTGTTGTAATGAGTCCACTCTCCCGTCCGTTACAGATTTGGTTGCTCCGAATATATCACACGTCACTCCATTTGACTCCCTCCGTGGTAACATACGCAGGGACGGGATTGCCAATGATCAAGAACAGCCCTAACTGTCGGGATTAGATCATTCCGCCACTGGACTTCCTTCTCAGGCTCTCAAGGATCCACCCCATCCTTTCTGACCCCTTTCATGGGGTAATGTATGGTTTAGTTTTGCATTTGTTTCCTCCTCTTTCCATTACCTTGGACTGCTGGTACTACTATGTCTTGGGTAGCATCCTCAGGTGCACCATCATTCATGCAAGCAGGCTCACTAGGCACCACCATTAGAGTTCCGCGTTGGAATGACAGACCTTTCAATATGTCGATTCCTAGGATGCTGTCATAAGGGTGGTCAACGAAGGAGTGAATTAAAAAAAAGTATACATGGGTGTCTCCTGTATAACAATATCTATGGCGATGCCCTGTATACACCCTCTGTTGACTTCCTTGATGGTCGTGTCCATCATCCTGTATTTAGCGTGTGGGATGTTACCACACAGCTCGCTATCAATGAGTGAGACCTGTGACCCCGTGTCAACGAGCATGTCAAATAGTTGGCCTTGTATATGAACGCTGACACAGTACAGGCTATCTTTCCCACTGCTAAGGACGATAGACTTGTCGACCGCCATAGCATTTGCAGTGTTTTTCTTGGTACCCATGGCATGTTCATGGGCAAAGTGGCCCACTTGCCTGCACTTAAAGCAGGAGAGCCTGCTCCTAGCGGGATGACTAGGTTTAGTGCCTTCTTCGAGCAGCTTAGCTACCGGATGTCTGAGTGCCTCTACAGAAGCTTTGAGCTCCTTAAGTTCCTCTTGGCAAACACAGCTCTCCTTCTCCTTCCATTCCTGTGCTTTAGGTGGTGTCCTGTCTCCTTTTTGGGACGACTTGGGACAGTCCTGGGCGACAGCGGCGGTCACCAAAGGCTCATTCACTTCAGCGCTGCTGGTTTCACAATGGTGCTTTCGCTCCTTGTCCTGAGAATCCAAAGCGCATTGTACTGCTTGCTGGTACGTCTTTGGAGCTGAGACCATCAGCGCCTTCTTGTGAATCAGCAGGACGCTATTTTTGAAGCGTTGAAGGAACAGTGGCACTCTGCTGGCTGCCCACTCTGGACTAGACTGAAGGAATTAAAGCTTGAGGCTACTGGGAAACTTTTATACCGATTCCTTCAGTCACGGCACAATGTCATGCAGCTCTTTTGAATAGTTCTTTTCTAGCATAACTCTTCCAAAAATCTGGATCAGATGGGCTCAGAGCACCTCATAATCTTCGATACCAAAGAGGTTATTATTCAGCGGCCTTACGTGCCGCGTTACCTTTTAATTTAGCTTTGGCCACTGTAAACTTCACCTCTTTTGTCCAGGAAGATACAGCACAAATGCTGTCTATGATGCCTAAAGGCCGGTTTCCATTTAGCATCGGTCTGGCATCTTGTCATATGCGGCGTCCTTTTTTGCAATAGTCGCCTGTGAGATGTGCCCTGATTAGCACGCGAGCACGGTCGCTTTCCATTTAGCGACTTTCAACCGTTATCCTGACTCTGGTCTGATCTGATTGGTCGAGTCACTGCAAACAATTGTCGCTCTCTCAAGGTGATGGAAAAAGAGGATATGAACTACTCCGATCACGTTCACGCTTTGAATTTATTACTATATCATTTTTACTTAATAAATAAATGATTCACCAAATTTTTATAACCTGTTTATTAATAAATTCACGAGGGAAAAGTCGCGAGAACCAGTGTCGGCGAACAGCAGCTATGGCAGCCATGATTCTCCATCTGAATCGGCGAAGACAACTACCCAGAATCCATAGCGAAGTAGATCGCACCTGATTGGCTAGATCAAAAAGACGCATGAAAAAGACGCCTAAAAATCTAGTCATGCCAGATTTTGAAAAGACGCGTGACCGACGCCGAACAGACGCAGACGCTAATTGGAAAATGAGTGCGTTTTTCAAAAATTCCAAAAAAAGACGCAGACGCCTAACAAACGCCGAATAGATGCTAAATGGAAACCGGCCTTAAGAATCCGGTGATGTTAATGCCCGAATCATCACCGGAAAACATAGGCACTATCCCTGTATAGCCAGCAAGGAGGGGCGTAGGGCTTGCTTCTTTTTTGTCTCTTGGTGACATGATTCCTCACCAGGTAAGAATCAATTCTCCCCCTGTGATCCCCAGCTTCCCCAAAAATTCGGCACTTTCCGGACTATCGAATCCCTGTTTGGGTGTCAAATAAGTGATGTCCCGGGGACGACATGGTGGGCACCCTAATTCCACAGCCAATTAGACCACTAGAAAATTCACCCTCCTCGGGCTGCCACCAGGGTTTGTGGACTCGGATGTTGTTTGGGGAAGCAAGCATCAGATAAGAAGTCAAAATAACATTAATTTTACTTCCAAGTTATATTATGAGTTTTACATACTAAGATTGGGGCCCCTATTAAGTATCAATAATATGAACAAATCTCATTAAAACAATAGAAACAATTGCCATTAATTTCTTCAGTTCAATAATGTGTGTACATAAACGTAATTGATTAAAGAACCAGTTATTTAGAGTATACGTCTTGATTCTGCCCTGATACACTCTTTATCAACTATGCCCTTATTAACCCAATTATTGCCGACCGTATGGTCCATAGGGCTCCACGTGATAGTACTGTGCTTTGAATGGAGCTCTAACACCACGACGTGCAGTGCCTATGACTGCCCAGTGCTAGAAACTACCCTTGTCACCCATTTCACCAGCACTGTGTTACTACACTTGCAGGCTGTTCCAACCACTAGCAATGTTGCGACCGTTATGCTCAGACAGCGTCGTGTGCTCCTTTTATTAGCCCAGGGGAGGAGTACTATAACCCCCCCCCCCCCTATATTCTGCCACAGAATGCTTGCACACTCTACAAGTAATTCAGTTGCTACCCACTCAGTCACTACCCACACTCTACAAGCAAACTCCGAATGGAAAGGGTGTGTGTGGGGGGGGGGGGGCATTTTGTTCATGCCATGAGTAAAACTTTAACACATGTTGGTGTTCTAACTAGCAACTCATTTGCTAGATTTCCAAACAGAATTTTCACCGTGCCATCACAATAAATAAGAAACCTGTTTCTCACAAAACAGAAATCCCAAATGCCAACTCTAATTCCATATCGCCCAAAAAGTTATCTTGGATAGTAATATTTCAAATAAGCAACGTTATCTTAGTCATCCTTATTATCCAACAAATTGATGAACTCCACCCAGATTGAGTGAATTGCCGGTAAACTCTAGGCTAACTATCAGTGCACTCACAGAGGTAACAAAGGCTGACAGGTGTCTGGCAAACCCTGTGGAGGTGCTGTCATGCTCTGCAGGGATCTAGGGCCAATTTGGTACCGTTTAAAGGTACCTTCACAAAATTATTTTAAGTGGAAATGGTATCTTCACAAAATTATTTTGATCAGAAACTGTATCTTCACAAAATTTTAACTCGTGTTTATCATCGTATTACCTTCAAAAATGGGCTTTGATCAATGTAAATAATGGCAATTCAAATTAAAAGGAAGATTTTTTTTAAAATTAAACCCAATGTTTTATATTTTCCATTAAAAATTTTCACAAAAATCTAGGTATTTTCACAAAAATGGGTATGGATTTTGAAATTGTAGATAGACCTCTGCTCTGCAAAAATAAGAGAAGAGGCTGTCATTACTGTTGTCTACCCCACCGTTTGATTTTTAGTTCTTGATGTTTACATTTTGGAATAAGGCGGTTGCCTCTAGATCTTGTTAATGTCCATTATTTTACTTAGTATAAGGGGTTCCTGTTTAAGTTAATTGTTATTAAATATACAAAGGGTATAATTGTTACCCAAAGCCCTCGAGTTCGAGTGTGTTCCCTCTAACTAGGCCCAAAAAACCCGTAGATCGGGCTCGCCTGGGAGACTCAAGTCGTAGATGCGCCTTTAGCAGGCACACGAACATGCGACTGCCGTCACAATTGCAACAACAGAAGAGACTTAAATCGTCCATCGTATAATGAAAAACAGAAAATAAATAAAACAACTAATTACCTAAAAATATAATGGAATAAATGCCTTAATAATACAAAACCATATCTTGAAAATATACCCCCTAAAACAATAATATATAGAGATACTGCATGTTTAAATGGGTCCTCTACAACATCGAATGAAAAAGAAAGATGCTTAGAGTACTTAAGACATCTGTTCAGAGTACTTAAAAAAAACAACAAAAAAACAAAGAAACAAAAAAAACAAACAAAAAAAAACATGTTTACCAAATGAAGATTGTCAGCTTGGTGGAATAGGAAGGGTATGTTAAGACACTGAACTGACTGGAATTAGTGTGAAAAAGGGTGTATTTGATCAAAATATTTTTTACAAATAAACAAAATAATGTTTGTTCCATGATATGAAAGAAATCATTGTTGATTTTTATCTGATTTTTTTTATAAAAATTAAAAAAAATTTAGTTGTAATGCTTTTTACACTGTTAAGTATTTATAAGACCTCCCTTATTATCTTCGAAAAAATGCTTCTATCATCGTTCGATTTCAAAATTTGCATACTCAAATAGGTGTGAACCAATAAAAAGTGCTGCTTTGTGGTATAGAAATGCTTAAGTACAATGCCTCGAGATAAAGAACTATCGGAAAAATTCAAATGGCAATGGAAAATCGGAGACATACACCAAACAGCCAAAACATTATGACCATCACAACATTGGTGAGTGAACCCATCTGTATCACATGGAGGGCATGAAATTAAGTGGGAATGGTATTTAATTGCTGCTGGAGAAGGTAAGGAATCAGTCTTGCACTTAATTTTCCAAGTGATAGGAAAGGCTGCTGATCTAAGCGAATTTGATAGAGGGCAGATTGTAATGGCCCAAAGACTCGGAACGAGCATCTCCGAAACTGCACGACTGATAGGTTGTTAACGATCTGCCATTGTTAATATTTATGCAAAGTGGATAAACGATGAAACCAGCAGTAGATGCCAAGGTGTCGGACGCCCACGGATCATCAAAGAAAAAGGACGCCGGAGACACACAGTTGCTGATAGCCCAATACAATGCAGGTCCAAGTGCAAGTGTTTCGGAACACACAGTTCAGCGTCCTGTGTGACCTAGCATCATTGTCAACTATGCCTACAGTGGGCCCGGGAAGATCGAGACTGGACAATGGATAAGTCGAAGAGAGTTACCTGGTCGGATGAATCACGATTTCTTATTCATCATGTTGATGGTCGTGTCAGGGTACGCTGAATTCCAGGCGAACAGTTGCTCCTCTCTGTACAGCAGGCCATACATAGGCTGGGCGGCTCTGGGACCCGTAGTTGTGGTAGAACGGACCATGGAGCACATTTGGGATGACATGGAGCGGCAGCTTAGAGCTCCAACATCACCATGTCGGCATATCTCGTGACTGCTGCTTAGACATCTGGTACAACCTGTCTCCAGTCATCTACCAAGAACTTGTGGCATCCATGCCAAGGCGAGTTGCACTGTTTGCAGGCCAAAGATGGCGCAATGCATTATTGAGTAGGTGGTCAATGTTTTGGCTCTTCAGTGTAGCTATGGCAATAGGAAGATCCAAGACTGCATACACAATATTATTGTTATCCAAAAATGAATATGGCACCAAGAAGAGGACTGGAAGAAAACCTGCCCTCTCAGGGACTTAAGGAGAATTGCAAGCCTTGCTGTGTGCAAATCTAGGTCCACTTGTGATTTATTCTATATGTTTTGAATTCTGAATTAAAATAAATTAGTTGTTTTGGGAGGGAGGGAAAAATGCACCAACATTAGTTCCCTTTTAAGTAACTACTGTGTTAATTGTTTACACAGTGGTTAGTACAGTGCAACCTTGTACACCTTCCGTTCAATACAAAGGAAGTGACGCAGCTTTTTTTCTCAGCGAAAGAAGCAACATGGCGGGTTGGCATCGCATAGTGGAAAAATGCAACGTTTTAAGCACTTTTATCCTAGCTTTGACCATTTAATATGGGATAGAATGAATGTTATGAATGGCGCTGATGATTTGCAAGTCAAGAAAAGATATATTTTCTTCAAATTTACAAGATCTGTATATCGCTCACTGCGCTTAGATGTCCCTCCCCCCCTCAAGCAATCTTCTCCAGTTAACTCGAGTTAACTCTGATGGCTTCGCTATCAACATTTTGACTCTATTGCAATTTATTTCCTGTAATCAGGAATAAATGTAGGCGGTTCATCTGTTTCTGTGCAAGTAATTCAGGGACATCGCGTGAATAAGTGACGCTTCCAATAGTCTTTGACTTATTTTTTATTTATAAGTAATGGATTTATAATTATTATAATTGCTCATTTATTCACAAGCTAATAGATTCATTATTATTAAAAAAATATTGTTTTCTTATTTTTATTATAAATATTCATTTATTCAATAATTGTTTTTAAAGTTAAAATTAAGAATTTTAAAGTTTCTTCACATAAAATTTAAAAATATTAATTTTTTGTTATTATTTAGTTTGATACTTCAAATATAAATGCCAAATAAATTGTATTAATAAAAATAAAATTCAAATAAATTAAAACAAAAATCATTTAATATCCACTGGAAGTCTTTGGAAATCCAAAAGATGAATTTTAGGATACAGTTCTTAGTTTTTATTATAGAATAGTTTTGATTATAAACATTTACCAATGATTAACTTCCAATTACATCCACGTGAACTGTGCAATCAGTCATTAGTATCTGTCTGCGATTATGGCTGGCTACACGTTTGGTGAGTACACCAACACTGTATCAGTGTACGACGAAGTGCAAGGGAACAGAAGAGCTGCCTGCCGACTTTATCACGAGCGATTTGCACATCGTCAGCAACCAGCATACACAAGGTTCGCTCCACCACATGTCTGTCTGGCGAGTGTTGCATGAACAGCTATTCCATCCATACCATCGGCAGTGAGTTCGAGCATTGGGGCCAGCTGACTTTCCACCTCGTGTTACGTTCTGTCGATGGATCCTACGGCATTGTGTGCGGGAACCAGCATTTCCCAGATTGATTCTCTTCAGCGATGAAGAATACTTCTCCAGAGACAGCTTTCTCAACAGCTGGAACATGTACCACTGGGAACGCCTGAACCCACATGGTACATGGCTAAGGTGTTTTTAGCAACGTTTTGGAGTGAACGTATGGGCTGGTATTGTCGACGGACGTCTTATTAGACCTTACATTCTACCACATCATCTCACAGCAGCCACGTATTTTATCTTTCTTCAAGAAATATTGCCAGACTTGTTGGGCGATGTATTTCTGGACACCCGTCGCAACATGTGGTTTCAGCCACCCCATTTCGCGCACACTGTCTGGGACTATCTTGGCGAAACATTTGGTGAATGACGGATTGGGCGAGGGGTTCCAGTGGCATGGTCACCAAGGTCACCGGATTTAAACGCACGGGGCTTCTTTTTGTGTGGACATTTAAAGAGCATCATTTATGAAACCCTGGTGGAGTCAGAAGCGGATCATGTAGCACGGTTGGTGGCAGCTGCTGAAGACATAAAAGACACTCCAGTGCTAGTCGGCAGAGTGTACAGCAACTTACACCGCAGATGCCAAACATGCATTGAGGTTGGAGGCCGTCAGTTTGAACAGCTACTGTAACTGCAGTGAAGGCTGCATATGTTCACTTCTGTAACTCATCAGTTATGCATTTCCCTACTAATATTTATAGGACATAAAATGCTTATTATGATCACTTGCATAAGTACTATAAGTTTGTAACACTTTGACTGTTACACCCTGTATATTGCATCCATTGGATTTCATCTTTTGGATTTCCAAAGATTTCCGGTGGATAGTAAGTGGCTTTTGTTATAATTTATTTGATTTTTATTTTCACTATTATAATTTGTCATCTATATTTGGAGGTATCAAACTAAATAATAAAAAAAATAAATTTTTAAAAAATTTTTAAATTTTATGTGAAGAAACTGTAAAATTCTTAATTTTTAACTGTAAAAACAACTTGTTTATTATTGATTATTATTGAATAAACGAATATTTATAATAAAAATAAGAAAATAATATTTTATTATAATAATGAATCTATTAGCTTTTGAATAAAAGAGTAATTATAATAATTATAAATCCATTACTTATAAATAAAAAGTAAAAAGTCAAAGATGTTTTATTGGAAGCGTCACTTATCCACTCAGTGGCCCCGAATAATTTGCACAAAGATTCTATCAGAGACAGATGAACCACCTTCATTTATTCCTGATTACATGAAATAGTCAAAATGTTCATAGCGAAGCCATCAGAGCTAACTCGAGTTAACAGGAGAAGAATGCTTGAGGGGGGGAGGGACATCTATGCGCAGTGAGCGATAAATGGATCTTGTAAATTTGAAGAAAACATATCTTTTCTTGACTTGCAAATCATTGGCGCCATTCATAATATTCATTCTATCCCATATTAACTGGTCAAAGCTAAGATAAGAGTGCTTAAAACATTGCATTTCCCCACTATGCGGCACGATTCCACTATGTTGCTTGTTTTGATAACTGGGCAGCTGAATCTCTAGGTAGATGGCGGTACAAGCTGTCATTTCCTTTGTATTGAACGGAAGGCGTACAAGGTTGCACTTACGTAGCCACTGCGAATTGTTTAACTTAAGAAAAACTTGTGCTTTGTGTAGATTTTTGAGATATGTTTATGAATTGGGGAAAGATGGTACAGTAGAGCCGCGCTTATCCTGACTAATTGTGACCGTAGATAGTCTAGAAAATCGAAAATCCGGATAATCGATCGCATAAGATAAAAATGACTATTTCACAATCAATTTCTGTTGATTTATGCTGCTGCACCTCATTTACCTGCTTATACAGGGTGAGTTTTTTAAAAGTGGCCTGGTGAACATCGTGTAAAAATGAGCATGAAAAGAGATAAAAATGATCAAAGATCAGTGCAAATAACCTAGAGTAGGTGCTGGAAGTGTCCTCCATTGACCTCGAGGCACATGTGAAGGCGTGTCTACAGGTTCCTGAAGGCACGAGCAAGGGTTCCGCTGGAGTCGCCTGAATGGCTGCCTGGACGTTTTGTTGAAGGGTGGAGATTGTGTGCGGATTGTTCTGGTAGACCAAACATTTCAGTGCACCCCAGAGGAAGAAATCGCAGATCGATAGGTCTGGCGACCATGATGGCCAGGGCTGTTCTGTTCCTTGACTGATCACATATTCAGATGGGAACACTTCCCGTTTACGGGCAAGTGTTGTGTGTGCAGAATAGGTTGTTGTACCATCTTGCTGAAAGTAAACATTGGCACGCTTGTCATCAGTAAATTGTGCGGCAAACACGTTGAAGACGTTGTGCACTCTAACGGTCACTATTTAGCTTCATTGAAGAACACAGGGATGATGCGGCAGGTGGAGACAGCACACCACACTCCAATTCTTGTGAATGCAGTGGAGACTCCATGAACACATGCGGATTGACTGAAGACCAGTGAGTTGACGTAATCAGACAGATGGAACCACGCTTCAGCTGAGATGAACACATAACCATCCTCCAGCATCTCCAGAGCAATAGTGCTCAGAAACCATTCACAAAATTGAACCCTGGCTGGCTTGTCCACATCATGCAACTAATACACAGTGGTCATTTTGAAGGGGTGTAAGCGTAAATCCTGTTTCATGATCTTCATTGCACTTGACCGAGACAACCCCAGTTGCTGAGACAGCTGCCGTGATGACGTTTTGGGACTGCGTAGCCTGTATTCTTCAGCAGCAGCAATGGTTGCTGTCGTACGGACCGTCCTATTGTGCACTTTCTTTGCATTCAGTACTGATCTCGTTGCATTTCGCCATTAAGTTTTGCATTGCACTCTTAGCAGGAGGTTTTGCAGGCACAGCACCAACTTGAAACTTAATTTTAAACTCATCTGCACACTGTTTCCATGACCCATGCTGTGCATAGTGCTCTACCACAAAAATTCGCTGTTGCAGAGATAACACCATTTTAGCCACTTCGCACAAACGACTACCATGCACGCCAGTGTCACTCTCTCAACTGTGCAATATCAACTACGCAATATCACATGAATGACAAGTCATTTGAAAACTTACTGCGCAGTATTTCGCGCCGGGCCACTTTTAAAAAACTCGCCCTGTATATACTCAATTGTGTATAAAGCACCAATGGGAGGCCAGCGTCAAAACTTGAAACCGGATTGGCTATTGCATCAGGACTGTATCCAGTAGGAGAGCAGTATGTCGCCGCCCAGTGACGAGTCTGGATAACCGGTCATCCGGATAGACGGCGTTCGGATAATTGGGGTTCAACTGTACTTAAAATGATTTAGTAGCTTGAAGAGGAGCATTTGTATGTAACTTACATAATAATTTATTTATTAGATACTGAAGATGCAAGTGAGACAGATATGGTGAAGCAAGAAGAAGAATTTAGTGAACTTAAAGAACAGTATAAATATTTATTAATAAAAAAATTAATTTCAATCCTCATTTCGACGGTCTTACTACGAAGGGGCATAACTGAATTTTATTGAGTTTGAGATATTGATGAAATAAGATATTTTGTCGTGTAAATGATTCATTAAATTGAGAATTATTAACACAAACATATTATATTAGAGAATCTTACTAAAATTACTTCACTCTAATGGGCGAGTTACTAATCATTTACACTGTAAATTATCTTATTTCATCAATATCTCAAAATCAAGAAAATTCAGTTACGCCCCTTCGCAATACGACCGTTGATTTGCTTTAGAAATCGACTTTTATATATTCATATCTACATAAAAACAGATTTTATCAAGACAAACTGAGTAATCTTAAAAAGCAGTTGCAGCAGTTGAAAGATGGAACTCACCCTGAATATTATCGCCGCTTAAAGAAACTTGAACAGGCTTATAAAGAAAGAGTACGTCTGGCTGATTTGTTCAAAGAATATGAAGTAAGGTTCATGATTAGTTTATTAAATTCTTAAAATTAAAAGTACTTTGATGTGAATTTCTAACAGTTCTTTCTTACCATCCTAGAAATCATGTGCTGAGCGAGAGTATGAAAAGGAAAAAAAATCAGCTGAAGTTGAATTTGATGTTAGAATTGTGAAATTGAATTAATGAAAAACCACACACAAAATTGTGAAACATTACCATTTCTGTCTCTCTGAATAGGAAAAAATGATTGAGCTCCAAGAAAACTTAATTGCTGAATTAGAAGAAAAGAAAAGAATGATTGAAAATGAGCGGTCAACCATTGAATTGACTGGAGGTGACACATGAAATTCCAATTGTCAGTACTGTATCTGAAGCTCTTGATCATCCTTCACAGCTAATAGAGAGTTAATAGGGTTGGAAATAACTTTTAACGTCTTTTAATTTTATTTCTTTAAAGTTGTATCCACGAAAAGATTGACATAATTTGTGGAGTTCTAAAATTAATTAGAAAAAAGGATACTCAAGAGATGAAATGAATTTTTGAAACATAAAATTTAAAAGTAACTTATACAGCATGTCCCAAATTAATGTATACACTCTTTGAAATGTTATAACTCGACAACAAAATGAGATAGAAATATAAGGTTTGTTGTAATTTATTCCTTAAACTTCCTTAGAATTGTACATGTTCAAAATGCCCACCTTCTGCCACAGTACACTCCCAACACTGACGTCGAACAGAGCAACGTACTGGAATGTAAGGCTTCCATTTATGACCTCGCAAAATTCGATGAATCCTGGATTTGGCGATACCAATTTCACGAGAGCATTGCCTCACTGACTTCTTCGGGGATCGAGCAAAAACCTCCATGACAACCTCCATGACAACCTCCATGACAACTCTCGTTATCAGTGGAACTTCTTTCTTCCGCACCGACCTTTCAACACATCTTTCACCGTTCCTCCGGCTTCAAACTTGTCTCCGAGTTTTATTGTTACCCTTGTTGGCGATGGTGTACCAAATTCAACCCTCCAACGTCGTTGAACTTCAACAACATTCTCCTCTTTCCAATAACACTTCAGTATCCACTTACGTTCATCGAATGAAAGTCTCACCGCCATTTTGGTTTATATACAAATGAACAACAATGAATGTGTTGCTATGCTTTTCCAGCATGTCTGTATTATACACAACAAACCTTATATTTCTATCTCATTTTGTTGCTGAGCTATAACGTTTCAAAGAGTGTATGCATCAATTTGGGGCACTCTTTATAAATATGAACGATTTTGTTTCTTTATTTGTGTTTGTTTTTTGTTTTTAAAAGTAGATTCAATGGAAGTAAAACCTGTCACCACCCGCAAACTAAGACGACGACCTAATGATCCACTTCCTCTTCCTGAGAAACGAAGAAAGACTTCCCCTGATATCCTTTTTCTTTTCTGTTGGAAACTTGTTCCTTTTATTGACCAACTAGTGAGCAAAAAAAAAAAAAAACCAATAACAAACCAATACCTTGTCTTTGTTTAGCTAAATTTGGAAAAGAACCTCCCAAGCTTGCGCAGTACAAAGGGCCAAATGTGACATATACGTTAAAGGGCCCTATTGCAAAGCTGCCTACAGGTGAAGCTAGTCATGTGAAATTTTGTGGAGGATGTAATGAAGGGATTGGAATTTGTTTCAGCGAAAAAGAGAAAAAAATATTAGTTACGAATTTCGCCACCAGAGGTTTTACGTTGAATACCTGTATAGTCTGTCCAACCTAACTTTGTACAGGATGTAAAAAAGTATAACCAGGTATTCCTGTGCAGGCTCCTGTGATTGGAGGAATCAGTTTAGCTTCCCCCTGATACTCATGGCAAGGCCAGATGAATCCCTATCTTTCTATCCTTTAATCCACTAATCAGTTATGCTCTCAAGAGATTCAATTGA
>JAHWFO010016826.1:116280-134861 GCA_023313115.1 Rhysida immarginata
CCCCCAAAAAAAACACGTAAATAGGCAGTATTTTTAATACAAATAGGCTTATACATTAAGTATTAGAATTGTTTCTGATGCATATTTGAAGTTATATCATTATTTAAGTAATTTGAAAAATCAAAAAACTGTCAAAAATATCATCCGGCACATTTATTAGCTGCATACAGATGGTTTTTAGAGTTTCTAAGGAGCTTTTAATTTGTGAGGGTGTTGCTTTGAATGTCGTATTTTCCAGTGATCTTCATGGTATTCTTCGCCGCCATCTTTGATAAGATCGCAAATTTCGTTATAGTTTAATGTCGGAGAAGTTAAAACTTCCGCATCAATATTAACAAACTCGGAGAATTTAGATCGAAAATTCAGCTTACTTTTCAGGATTTCCCACTCTTCAAATTATTCAAATTCGCTATCATCATCTTCAGGTGAGACTGCAAGTTCAGTTTCACTTTCATTGCATAGAGAGCACTTCTTTGCAAAGAGCAAGCACTTCTTCTGTCTAGGCTCTCTAGTTACTTATGGCGCCCTCTGTAGGCGACGGCGGAAACTAGTCTACAGTTAATCATCGATCACGGTGGCGATAAACATTGGCCAAATGAACAAAATGCAACCAGGCCGCTCACGCAAAAAATTTTCACTTTTTTAGTAAAATTTTTTACTACCAATTACAACTTCTAACTTCGTAAAATCCGAATTTTGTCGTAAAAACACTTCGTAAAATTTAAAGTTTATTATATGGAAATTAACAGGAGGGGGTCGGGATTTCAGAATTACTTCGTAAAATCCGGAATTTCGTAAAATGCGAGTTCGTAAAAACGAGGTTCTACTGCATTTATTGTAAATTATATCTTAAATAATTATCAAACAAAAAATACGAGGGTTGGGGCATAAGTCATGGCAACTATTCTTTTTCTTGAACGGATCACAAACGTATGTGTGTCGTGTGGAAGTTCTGCAGGCATAGTGTGTATGCAGAACAACAGATGGCTCTGTGATAGCTGGTAGTAGTGCAGCGAGGGCTGTGAAATCAGTCAGTTAGTGTCGTGCAAGATGGAAGTAACCAGTGTTGAGCAGCGTGCTTACATCAAATAGCCGTTCTCCGAGGGAGAAATGCGATGGAATGTCACAGTGAATTAGTGGAAGCCCTTGGGAATAATGCCCTACCATACCGTCCAGTAGCACGGTGGATAGGAAAGTTTCAGCAAGGACGTGTGTCAACCAGTGATGAGCAACGTTCGGGCTGATGATATTCAGCACCTCCCACATCGTTGGCAGCATGTGGTGACAGTAGCAGGGGACTACTTTGAGGGTCTTTAGGCCCAGGTTTGTCATGTCAACTTTGTGTGTACTGTGTTGTCATTCTTTTGCACCGTGAAGGCCATATTGCCCTTTATACTACCGTAATAAATTAGTGTGTTACGATATTTCAATGCTATTCATTGTCCACACGTGTAGTTAACACCTTGTCCTTTCGTCTGTATATGTCACATTTTCCAACCGGATTGGTATATTCAAGAAAAAAAGTAATTGCCATGACTTTTGCCCCAACCGTCATATATTGAATTAAATAGAGAGGTCCAAAGTATATCAGGAAAGTTCAATTTTTTATTTTTGCTTTCCATCATAAAATCATCTCAGATGTTGGAATTACAGCTTTTTTATAAAATTAACAATAAATGATTGTTGAAACAATGGTATATGACGATTTGTTATGGATATTTCGACTGTGGAAATATTTACATGCAGGGTGGTTATAATTAAAGTGACATCATTTAGGTCCTTCTAGCGGCCGTTCTGGTAATCAGATTTTGACGAAACTTGAGATATGTTATACAGACAATGGTGAAGAGAATTTTGCAATAAAAAAATTTATTTCACATTTTGACCACTACGTCAAAATATGGCGCTGGTCATGTAAGAAACTATTTGAGAATTTTTACTCAGACGTTATGCAAATGAGATGTAAAATAGAAAAGCTTTAAAATGACAGTGAAATTAAATGTAAAGTCATTCTTCACGATGGCTTTAGCTAAAAAGGAGCGAGCTTTATTGGTGAAGTTGTTTAACCAGAACTGCAATAATGCTTTTGCTACACTAAGAGAATATCGACTTTTGAAAAACTTGTGAAATGGGCCTATGTCCATTAATGGTTTAAAAAAAGATGATTAAGAAATTTGAAGAAACTGGTGAGTTGGATGTGCTGCCAGGGAGAGGACTGAAACGAATTGCAAATGAAACTGTGGAAGACGTTGCTGCTGCTGTAGTGGAGAGTGCTTCAATTTCCCAATATTCTTCAGCAAGTACTCGAGCCGTATCACATGATTTGTCTATTCCGTGGTCTACGGTACAAAAAGTTTTGTGTTCCATTTTAAAATGGTATCCATACAAGATCCAGGTGGTTCAAAAGTTGCTTCATGAAGATCCGGAAAAACACACTGATTTTGCTTGCCAGTTTCTGGCTAGAATAGCCGTGTATAATGCACGGCCATGGAACATTTTGTGGTCAGATGAAGTGCATTTCACACTAGATGAAGCAGTGAATGCTCAAAACTGTTGCATCTGGGGTACTGAAAAGCTTTTACACTCTGATTACGTGACTGTATGGTGCAGATTCACTTAACATGTCATGTCATTCTTGGCCCCTTTTTCTTTGAAGAGAACACTCCTCAAAGCACTAAAAGATGTTTAATCACTGGTGCTCGTTACTGCGAACTTCTGCAGCAGAAAGTCATGACTGCTTTACAAGAAAAACAAAATTTAGACACTACTGTCTTTATGCAAGATGGTAGAACACCCCACATTGCACGATGAGTGAAGGAACTACTTCATGCTCATTTTGGAGATGATCGGGTGATTTCGAGAACTTTTCCAACTTCATGGCCTTCTCGTTCACCGGACTCAATCCCTTGTGACTTCTGGTTGTGGGGATATTTGAAAGATAAAGTCTATGGAGGAAGAATACGGACTGTCCCTGAAATGAAAGCAAGCATAACACGCTGCATCACTGCGATTCCTCAGGAAACCCTTCGCTCTACTGTGGAACATTAAATAATGCGCTTTGAACATGTCATTGACACAAATGGAATGCACATTGAATAAATGCTCTGATTTTATAAATTTTTCTGCTTCTAACTTGTTTTTGTTATTATTCATGCACCATATTTTGACGTAGCGGTCAAAATGTGAACTATTTTTTTTTTATTGCAAAATTCTCTTCCCCATAATCTGTATAACATATATCTCAAGTTTCCTCAAAATCTGATTACCAGAAGGGTCTAATTGGTGTCATTTTAATTATAACTACCCTGTATGTCAATAAGGTTTGTATGTCATACCTTATTTGGTATTTTATTATTATTTTTCCTTTGATTTATTTCGATTTCTATATAAATAACACAGAAAACATAATAAATTTCCAAATTAAGCATGACATACACAACTCATTAAACAAAATAAAGAGTATGTCTTACTCTTCATTGTGAAATTTATTACCTTCTATGATTTTTTTTTTTAATATATAGATCGAAATATATAGAAGAAAACAAAAAAAAAATAGATTTTCAAATTAAGCATGACATGCACAGATTATAGAATGAAATAAAAATCCGTGATCACAATGGACTATAGAATATAAAAATAATGTTCTATAACAACCAAAATGTCTGTTCAGAGGGGGAAGCAAAATAAATAGAATATAATGGGTACTTTAAAAAAAGAACCCCAAAACTTAAGAGTAAACGTGGCTCCTTAAAAGACTTTTATTTTGGTTTAAAAATTGCGATATTTATTTATAAAATACAAAAATTCTGTACAAAAGAATGTTCTTTACAATATGATTTAATTAAGGAATAGGCATTGCGATCTCAATTACAAAAGAAAATATTTCTCGGAATAAAATAAAGAAATACTTAAATGTACGTTAAATACAGCAAAACACTGTAACGAGAAATATTAATCGCTACATTGAGCGAATTGAGATTAAATATAAAAAGAATTGAGACAGACCAATTCCTTATAAAGAATAAGGAAAAGAAATTTCAAATTCCCATTTAATGTCTAAAGAAAGACTGCAAAATAATAATTATTAATGGGGAATAAGAATTGAAATGTGCAGCATGGCGTCCCTTATGCATGTTATTGTTGAAATAGCATTAAAAGAAATTTCATTGTTACCTTATGGGTAAACCCGCAAAACAATGCTGCTCGGTAAAGAATCATGGCTGCCGCGAGAAAGTGAGAAATTCAATAAGAAACTAAACATCGAACGGCAGGGTAGGAGTAATTTGCAGAGCATTGGAATGAAAATGATAAATGGAAGTTGAATGTCATGCTGCAGGTTAGTGAGGATGTGGAGGACCAGAAGGAGGGACGACTGGTCAAGCCAGAAGCTGGAAGTGGTCTGTCTGAAATAAAAAAAACAGTAACCACGGAAAAAACATCAACAATAGTGGGACACACATCCTCGTGATCACGAAAATTATTCGCGAGGGACAACTAGCTGCAGTGATAATCACGTGGAGATTTTTTAATTAACATTTATTAAAACAATATATACTCCACAATCACTGTCTGCAAAACAGTAAAAAAAAAACCAAAGAATAGAAAAAATAGAATAATTAATTACAAATAAAATTATATCTATTTTTACATAAAAAATCTGAGTTTTCCCGAACAAAGCCCCGTGTAATTTTCTTGAACACAAAAAAAAAAAAATGACGGTCATTTGTACAGATAGAAGTTTAGGATACAGACGTTACATATAGAGGTTCAAAAAAAAATTGTCTAAGTTACAATAAACAAATAAACATTTATGCCTTTATTTATTTCCTTTCATTTTTGTGTGCGCACACGATATGGTTTGCTTTTGTAGCAAAAGAAGACAAAAGTATATTTCGCATTTTGGTATACCATAATTAAAATGTATATTAAACGTACAATACGTTAATAAATAAAAAAAAAAATATATATCATGTAGTAAAAAAAACAATGTGGTTACTGCCTTCACGTAAGGTAAGAACAAGCCCAAAAAATATCCTATTGTGATTTTAAAGCTAAAGTCATTTAACAAAAAATATTGCGTTTAGAACCCCTCTCATCCCGCGAAGTAAATAACTTTGCAATTATGAAGTTTAAAGTTTAAAGTGTAGGCCAGCAAACCAATGAGTTAAGTAATTTAATATAAATAATTACTTATCCTGCTCAGATAAGGATAACAAATCCAGGAATCTGCGTAAAGCAGGGGCAGGTAAAGGTTTAGTTAGTGCGTCTGCTGGCATGTCGGGGGAAGAACAGTACGTAGAATCACATTCTGAAGATTAATTTCTCGCGCGATGAAATTATGCAATCTCAAGATGTCTTGTCCTACTCTTCGATTCTAATGCTCCCAGACATGCTATGGCAGACGTTGAGTCAGTATAAATGACTGTGAGGAAAGAAACAAACTCCCCTTGTCCTAACTCGGTTATGAGGTTCCAAAGACATTTCAGTGACTTCACGCATTCGTTTATAGAGATTATTTCGGCTTCGCAGCTGCTCAGGGCGACTAAACGTTGCTTCTTAGATGACCAGGTTATGGTATTTATCCTCATTTTGATCAAAATTCCAGAGTATCCTTTACTCTGTGGGGTGACACACCAGCTAGCATCAGCGAATGCGCACAAAGGACCCGTAGATGGGGTAAAAACGTGTGATGTGTCGCAGGTGTGTTTAAGATAAGAAGCGATGCCCTTAAGAGCAGTCATATGCAAATGTGTAGGCGATTTAGCATATGTCGACAGCCTAGTAATTGCAAAAGCTATATCCGGCCGCGTGCAAGTCATTACATACATTAAGGAACCGCGAAGAGATTGGTAATTGGTAGAATCGACCGGATGTGAATCCGCAGTATCATCAAGGTTCACATGAGGGCTTAGTGGCATGGTCTTTGGTTTGATGTCTTGAAGGCCATAATCATGCAGGATTTGCTTGATATAATGTGCCTGTTGCAGATGAATTTAACCGTTCACTTGTGACACATTCATACCTAGCAGATGCTTTACCACTCCTAACTCCACGAGGTCGATTTCTTGTTTCACTTTGTCCATGATGGAGGTTAGGATGGAGACATTTGTTGTTGCTGCTGCCACGATGTCATCCACCTAGACTGTTGAGAGAATGGTGCACCCAGCATTGGTGTAGTAGAAAAAACAATCGTCTGCTCTGGATGGAGTGAATTTTAATCGGGTAAGAAGCTGACACAATTTTACGTACCAGCATCTTCCACTTTGTTTGAGGTCGTAAAGTGATTTACGCAATTTGCAGACGTGATTAACTGGCGTTGATAATCCCTTGGGTAGCGATAGATATATGGTGTGGTCTATCGGTGCGTGAAGATATGCACAGTTGGCGTCATACTGGCGCAGTGACATCCCTGTATTTGCAGCAATGGCAAACAGTAAGCGGAGGGATTCCATTCTGATGACAGGTGAGAAAGTTAACTCATACTGGCTCCCGTAGTCTTGTGACGAGCCGATAGCCACCAACCTTGCCTTGAATCTGGACACCGAACCATCAGGATTGTATTTGATGCCGTAGATCCATTTGCTCTTTAAAATTTTGACATTTGGTGGTGGAAGCTCTTAAATCCCAGACATGATCGCTGACACGACAGCTGCTAAGCTGCGAAAAATGAATATGGGCAGACGGGCCCGTGAGGTACAGGTAGGCAGTAAAATGTGGCTGCTGCGCATGGGGGGGGGAAGGAAGTGTAAATTTCCTTCAAATGCTGAGGCCCGTTTCGCATGATAGAGAAGTTAGCGTATTGAAGGTGGTAAGCGACATGACGTGATTACTGTTCACATAGACAGGCTCAAGCCGTATGCTATGCCGTCGCCTCGGAAGAAAAACTGTAAAGTTAATCGTTCTAAATCACACCTATTGAGAGGGGTACAGCCTGAGGGCTCAGAAGATGATGATGAACAGGATGATGTGTGCATACGCCCTATACATGGGAGGGTCTTATGACGCGAGACCGAGCTAGCGGTAACTCCCAAGTGGTGGGGTGCGGGGTTTTTGGACTCTCAGGGAATTGATGTAAAAGAAAAGGCACTATAGAGCCGAGTTGTTAATAGGTGGTGTATTTATTACTATTAAACATTCCAAATATAAGCCTATAACAATTATAAAGGGTACCGCAATTATAATAATAATAAAAAAAGACTTAAAACCAATTGATGAAGGCCCCGGGCCATAATATGAGCCCATGAAGAGCTCATTGTACATGGCAGATATAATTTAAGACAGCCCTCGTGGTTAAATTATCGTGATCTAAGGGCAAGCTATAATAGTACAATTGGACAGATGTACCATTTTCTTTGTGTGGGATCCTATGTGACATGTGATGTCAGTTTTGTTCTTAGTTTGTTTTTGTTTAACGTATAAAAAACTTGGTGGCAGTATAAGAGCATTAGAGTTCTTCGTGTTGTAATATTTGCTCTAACGCATTTTATCGGTATGGGGCAATAACCTAATACTAAGTTATTGTTTTAAATTAGTATTAAAGTGTTGTTTGTTGTTGTTGAGCTCTCCGACGTGGCGACAATGGGAAATGCATTGCGTTTTTTGCTATTTGTTGCTTTGTGATATCGGAGAAGGGATGCTGAGGTTCCTCATCGTTGCCTTTTATGGGAAATCATCAGTAGGCAATTGTTTAGGCTTTACAGTGAGCATTGTGAAATTGAGCAGCGCTGGTGAGATTATATTTTGAGCGCTTGGACATTTTTGAATGATGTTGAAACGTAAACATGGTTAAAGGAACACCGTAGTAGTCCCTTCTTCCTTGATGGGGGTTATATTTATTGTAACCTGAGTTCGATGTGTAACCTTTGCTTGCCCGCATTGTATATTATAAATTGTTGTGCTGTCTATTGGCATTTAATCTGTGTGCGCCCAAGATGAGAAATGGTTTCCTTAGACTGAATGAGTTTTCCATAAACTGATGAGTTTTCCGTCGGTATGACCTTAGATTGGAATATGGATTTCTATATGGTGAAGTAACATTTGTTTTATATTTCTTACCTGCTTGATGCGTGATTCCAGGAGTAACAGCCCAGCGAACTATTAAAGTTGTTGGCATAGTCATGTAATTTTGTCATAAATACCCTTGAATGGATGGCGTTCTATAGTTGGCATTTTAGAATGTTGGTGAATGTTGTGCATTTCTGCACATGACGTATTATTAGTCCCGACATTGTGGGGCCAACGAAGCCACTGTTTTCAATTAATAAGAAACGTCATTGAGACATTAGTTAGCGAGTGTGATTGTTGTTATGGACCTCAGTTTGTGGTGTTCTAGTTTTCATTGTGAAGCTGAGCATCATGTTAGGGAAGTCAGTCTAGCTTCTTGAATGTTGTGTAATGATGTCCCTGGTGAGGTGTCACTGAGCGGTAATACGGGTAATCTTCCTTATTTAGATTTTTATAATTTAACCGCAAGCGCTGTCTTAAATTATATCTGCCATGTATCAGATCGTTGCATATCAAATGTCGGATTGCAGAGGTCATCTTTAATTGCCCTCTAGAAAGGACACCTTCACATGTGCTATTCGAAATAACCCCCATTGCAATCCAAATATTGTTGCAAATGATTTGGCAGCTTCTCGAGCCCTCTCCGATGGAATCCATGGTCACGGGATTCAATAAACTCCTGGAATGCGTTTTCGACGTCTGCTTGGGTAGGAATGTTTTCCTCAGGAGAAAATTGTCCAGGCTCAGGAATAGATGGTAGTCAGTAGGGAAGAGATCCGGAGAGTAAGGGGTGTGTGGAAGCACCTCGAAGCCCAGAGCATGTAGCGTCTGCACAGACATGCATTGTCATGCAGCAGAATGACACCTTTGCGATGCATAAGTGCAGGTTATTGCTGACACAGCTTTGTGTCCTTACGATGCAGTTCACGACAGTAGGTTGCAGCGGTGATAGTTTCCCCCTGCTGCAGGAAGCTGTAATGCACTACACCACGGATGTTCAACCAAACTGTAACCATGAGCTTCCTGGGGTGCAACAGGGGTTTAGGAACTGTCGCAGGGGTTCATCAGTGACCAACTCTGGGATTATTAGCTTTTCCTTTATAAGTAAGTAAGTGACCATCAAACTTTTACTCACTGCATGATAAACCTACCAGCCAACACATTGTCTTCTAGCCACTCCAGATGTCATGAATAGCCACTTCACTTGATGGAAAATTGCACTTAGTTTTTTTTTTCTAAGTTACAGTTCGAACTTAGTCATTTTCACATCTACTGTTGAGATGGACATTATCCCTTTGGAACTTTGATTCAGATTCATCTTGTGCCACGGCAATGATGCGTTTCCTTGGTGAGATCGTTTTATTTTCCATTCTTAAAATCTAAAATGTATAATGGGATCTACAAATTATTGTCGTCAATCAAGTGATTTCTCTTTTCCGGATTTGTGTTACCAAGGCTTAGTCATTCATCTTGTAAAATGTATGTGGACCATGTACAAGCCATGTTTCTGGTAGTGTGCTAAGACTATGAAAATGAGACAGTCATGCAATTAGGACCTGCATCCTTTGTAAAATGTTTTATTTCCATTTTTTTCTATTCTTCACTTTGGCCTAAAAATGTAATTTGAAATTTTCTTTAGTGTTTTTGCTTCTGGCTGTCTCATTGCCTGGTATGGGCATTTAACATCTTCCCTTGAATAGTATTAGTTTGTTTTTAATTTTACTGTTCTAAGGAGCATGCAGCGTTTTCTTTTTTAATTGAAAAGAATAATTTCCTTATTGTTTTATGTTCTGTGTAGGCTTAATATATGGCTTACCTTATTAAGCTTTTGAAAGGAATTTTTGTTCAAATACTATTATTTTATAATTTGCACAATTTATATGTCCTGCTTTGATTATTTCATTAAATCCAATTATAGATTGTTGATATAGCTCGGTGGACATATGTGAATACATTGTATAATAATACAATAAAATGTAACCACTGAGCCTAAGCTCATAGGGTTTACGCTAAAACTAAAGCTAAAAACTAAATCTAAAAGGAGGATTAAAAAATAATAATATAAAATTATGATGGAAAAGGAAAAAAAAGAATCAAAATCATTATTTGAAGAGACCCATGTTTTTATAACTCCCCGCAGCTCCTTGACACGATACACGAGGATTTCTTTTACTTTCCCACTTACAAGGTAATTATAATCATCTAATGAAGAGTATATAATTATAATCATGTATTTAGAGTTTTTCATTTGTTGAATAATGAGCGGCCAGGCCGACATGAATGACCGCCCTTTAGGTGAAGTTCATCGTCACGAAACTTTCGTAATTCTTTCTTGCATAAATTTCTTAAAATATAATTTCGATAATATGATAAATCATTTACATATTTATTAGGTGTGTTACAATAATAAATTCAGAACATAAACGCGATGGGGCTGATCGATGTCAGCCGAGAAAATTAGGGGATGCTACACAGGATTTTTACCGATTTTAAATAACGCTTCGCTTAAATAAATATAATGTGTGTTTTAGTTCAGTGTAAACGGAGTTTAATTATTAAATTAAATAAAAAAAATATTATAACCTTGTTTTAGTCAATTTACCGTAAACTTTTTATTATTTTAATTCAGTTACAGAAAACAAGCTTGTAATATAAACAAATAAAACAAACGTAACAAGAGTAACACTTAACCGTCGTGTATTAATTAATTGCACTGTAATTAAACTAAAATAAATACAGTAATATTAAAAATATTTATTCTTCCGTATTTCTGTACTGAGGGGGTAAAATTGTATTAAATTCATTTAAAAATGTATTAAATCTACAACACAGCACTTCACTACACAGTATTGTTTAGCATGGAAAAATGGCAACGCCGGAAGTGTGGCTGGGCTTCAGAGGGCAACTGATGTCGCTACCGCCACCTACATAGAGCTTTCCTCGAAAGGGTTAATATATCTACTCAAAATGGGTCATTCCATGTCATTTCAGGCAGGCTTTGGCACTGACCTCTCGGAGTTGAATGAAATTTGGTATATACAATTGCCCTAGGAAGTTGGTAATTAATGCCAAATATTTTTTTTTTTCATTTTTATGGAAGTTACGGACATTTAAAATTTTCGAAATTTCAGTGGGGGCCTTATCTATGAAGTACTGTGACTTCGGTTGTATTTTACTTAGAAAGATGTGATTGGTGATATATAAAAGCTCTTTAACTGCAGATTCTATATGAAATTTTTAAAATTATGTTATGCAAGTACAAATATTAGAATGTAATAAAAATATTTTATTTATGAAATTTCTCAAAAGGTGGGTATTTTTTTTTTTCTTTAAATTATTAATATCTTACACATACTTTCAAAAAAACAATACAAAAAATTCAAAACTGTGTTTTGCTCAGTTTTGAAGATATTAATTTTTAAAGCTTGAGCTCCAAGCAGCAGGAGTCAGGTAGTAGGGACTTGACTACTCGTACAGGGAAGAGAAAGCATGTGTGACAGTCCATGTCAGTTGGAGTGGATATGGGCCCGGCAAGAGACATTTATTCAGTATTTTAGTGTAGATTTATTTTTCCTATTGTGCTTTTCTAGTATTATTTGTGTGCTGATTAAATCCTCTGCGTTTGTTTGGTATTTTTGGGGGAGGGGGTGTGCGAGTTATGGTGGTATCGATCGTGGTTCAAGTTTATAGATTTTGTTTTAATAAAAGCTGGTTGTGAATTACGAATTGGTGATTATTAGTTGTTTTGTAATGCGTGTGCATTTGTTCGTTATGTTGGGCAATCGTTTGTTTAGTTTAGAGAGTGTTTTTTCCTCTGTTGGAGCTGCGATTGTTGAGAGCGCTGTCCAAGAAGATCGGTGCAGTTTCCAGCAGAGGATTGTTACGTGTTTTTGTAAAAATATGAGTTTTGCGTGCGTCTTTTTGTTTGTTAGAAGAAAGTTTTTTGGTTTTTTTTTTTCCAACAAGAATTTTTGAGCTGAGCTAACGTTCACGCATGGAAGGGAGTAAAAATCCGACCATGTTCGAATGCTATGGCCGTGGAGCTAATTATCGTATGGCTTTAGATTCCATACGAGCGAGTGTGAACGTAATAGCTGTGGAACATTGGAACATTGGCCGATGGATGCGGAAATAGTGACGATGTCTGCTGCAAACGAGGGTTCTGTAATTCATGGAAAGAAATGCTGTCGCTTAGCGTAAACAAACATTAGATGATGTCCGAAGTTTTTGGTGAGTGACTTTCTCTATGCTTTTTTTTCGTCGCAAGGATAACTTATGACACTCTGAATGACATAGTTTTTCAACAGTACCGTCGGGCCTCCCGCTGAAGGTAGCGTCTTTAATTATACTTTCTCCTATGCTGCGTCTTCACGTGGAAAAGCGAAAGCAATCTCACCTGTTCAGATGGACACCTCTTGTGTTCTGTTGCTGTAAAATGTTTGGAGCCATACTGTTCTTAACTTTAATGCCTATAGTACATAAGTAGTAATGTTAACGCACTCATATAAGTGTGATAGGCCGCATAGAGAGGGATCGCCGGAAGCGGACGCAGACGCTTGAGCGCTGAGATCATACAAGCCTCTGACGCGGTGTAATACATTAAGCACCTGCTCGAGAAGAAAGTTACCACCAGCTCACCAGTGGCCACCGAGTCATTGAACTCCAGTGCCCACCAAGAAGGGGTTACTGTACCTCCCCCCTAGTTTCTCATAAAAGGAGGTACAATGTGCCTCTGAGCATTTATTCAGCGGAATACTTATTCTGGGGCACAAGGCTGTTGGGATCAGGCTTGCCCGCCCTGGATGAATGCTCTGCTCATGTCTCAGTATCGCATACCCTCAGTTGCAGGGCTGTTCATTGCGCATGATTGGGAATGCCAGTATGTTTTGTTTTTTGAGCGTTGCTCAGCGTAACGGTAGCCTATATGTCGTATTAAGGATTGAGGGGGGGGGGGCCTTTCGAATTTAAGTAAAGCTTTATTAAAGATTAAATTGTATTATTGTTGTACGGAATAGACAAAGATAAAATAGTGTACCCACTCATTTCAATTTGGTCCCGAACCCTTAGCGACCATGCCCCCCCCCCCCCGCGCAATTTGCATCACCGATTGTGGCATCAATACATACTGCGGGAGTGGGAACGCTACAGTTGCAGCGGGAGTCAGGTAGTAGGGACTTGACTACTCGTACAGGGAAGAGAAAGCATGTAACCTTGGAACCATTCGTTTATTTAAGTTTTATTATTTATATAAATAGTATTATAAATTATAATTACACAAAAAAAATAAAATCAATAGTAGCATTACAATAATAATTATATCAATAGGAAAAATGTGTCTTAGAACTTCAGATTTTTTTTTTTTCAGAAGTCAGAAAAGTATTGAGCACCTGTTAAATAAGATGATGATTTAGTAAGAAATAGAAATTTGCATTATGATGTCGAATTGTTATTAATAAAGAAAGTATATTTACTTTACACTTTCTCAGAGTCAATCACTTTGAGTTACCCTGAAGGACGAGATGAATTGCAGAGGCAGCTGAAGTTGATACAGGCTTCATTATACAGGGTGATTCAAAAGTTAGTGTGCAGTAGTGCATGGAAACTTGTACAGCACGCACATCAATGCACTTTCTGCAGTACGTCTTTGCTGAATGAATCGTCTCGCGTGGCATCTGGCCTGCACGCTCGCCAGACCTCACACCTCTCGATTTCTTCCTTTGGGGTGCCTTGGAAGGTAAAGTGTATGCAAACAATCTGCACACTTTGCCTGAACTGAAGGAGGAAATCCCAACTGAAGTTCAGCAAATCTCACCAGCCATATTGAGCAGAGTGTTTAACAACATGCAACTGCTCTTTTATCTTGTCATCAGGGATTGAATGTCCCTTAAGGTGCTTTTTCTTCTTTGGGAAGTGTTGAAAGTCGCAAGGTGCAAGATCTTTCTTCTTTGAACTGTAGGCGCTGCAACACCTCTAATGTGTGGCGATTGTTTGCGGGCGAGCGTTATAGTGTGACTGGTGTCAGTGTGTTATTTGTTTTAGTGCTGTAAAGTATTGTGTATGTTCTCCTGTTTCTGTGATGGTGTTGAAGATCGTTTATTTTTCGTTATTTAAATCGTTTGGAGTGGGTGTGGTCATTGTGGTGTGGAGTGTTATGTGTGGGTGTTGTTTTTGTTGTTTATCTTACAACACGTTTTGTTGTTATTTAGGAAATAATGGCATTGTTCACCTTTTGAACTTTAAGCTTATTTGTTTTAAGTTGTTGGGAAGCTGCAACAATTGCTTACGAAGTTGATCTCGAAGCTTTTGTTGTTGCAGCTCTTCTGTGAAATTGGGCTGTCAACAAAGGGTGGCGATTATGCGCTTTTGTTGAAGCGAGAATGCTAAAAAAAAAGAAGAGTGTTGTTGTGCAGGGAAGTCGAGACACGAAAATAACGTTAGTTGGTTCCCCCCCGGTTGTTTAGCGATGTTCTTTTTCCAATTAATTCAAATAACGCCGACAATTGTAGGAGTAGGAGCGTTATGCCGTTGGTAAAAGGACAGCCCTGATGAATTTATGCATCATCTGAAATGCGACCTCGTTGTTACAATCGTTCCATGATCTAACAAAAAAATACATTAGCGTCAACGTATGGGTTTTGGAAGAAGGAAAGTTTTGTTTATTGCTCCGTGCGGAACTATACTGCAAAAACGAGAAAAAATGCGGTTTACCATTGGGTGAGAACTTTCCATTTTCTTTGTGTTGTTCTAATTAAGAAAAAAAGAAAACTGTGATGCCGCTCTTTAATTTTACCACTGCGTGTGCTATATATATATGAACGGAGATTGTCTTGTGGAACTATTTGTTTCAAATGAACTTTCGCTGTCTGTAACTCATATGATTTCTCTTTTGCTGTATTAGCTTGTGTTGAGTAAGCTAGTGTCATATTTTATGGTGTGCTTGCATTTTAATGTAACCTTTTTTTTTTTGAGTTTGTTTAATGCTGTTTGCCTATGTCTGCAGCGTAGTAGAGCCCGACTGGTCACGTGGTTTGACAGCGAGTGTTTAGAGCAAGTCGGTCAGGAGAAGCAATACCATTGAGTAGTGCAAATACCCAGTTGCATTATGGTTAATTTTGTGATGTAACGAGTGGGAGGAGTGTAATAACCGGAGTGATAGCGTCAGAGCATTGTTGTTACAGAGTTAGGGGTTACTGCTATCTCCCCTGGTTCCTGAGTAGGGTGTACTGTATCGAAAGGCATCTGCGCCTGCGGACATTTGTAAAGGAGAGCACGATGCGCTCTGGGCTCCTCCACTCGTGGTTGTTGTTATAGACTATCACCTACGTTATGTTAGGTGGTTGACTTTGCTGTGCTGTAAACAGTAAAGACAGTTTGCATGTTCCAGCACATACAAATATCCAGACACATGCACGTTTGCGCTTTAGCCACGATTTCCTGGAAATCAATAGGGCGTTGCACATCCCTTTGCCCGAATCACAGCTTCCACCCTTCGGGGAAGACTTTCCACCAAATGTTGGTAGGTACTTTCCGGAATGTTCCTCCATTCCTCCCGAAGAGCGAGAATCAGTTCAGGTACAGAAAAGTTGGCCGATGTGATCTGGCCCGCAAGCGTCTTTCCAATTCGTTCCACAGACTCTCTATCGGATTGAGGTCGGGACTTTGTGCCGGCCAACCCATTTCTTCGACCCCTGAGTCCGCAAACCACTGCTGTACACGCCTCGCTTTGTGGCACGGAGCATTGTCGTGTTGGTAGAGAAATGGCCCTTTTCCGAAAAATTGCCACAACGTTGGAAGTGCACAGTTGTCCAAAACATTCAGATAACGGTCGGAGTTTGTGATTCCTTGCACAGGAACGAGCTGGCCCAGTCCGTACCATGAAAATGAGCCCCACACCATGACTTCTCCTCCTCCAAACTTGACTGTGGGCTCTGTGCACTCAGGTAAGAAGCGTTCTCCAGGTATGCGCCAAACCCAAACTTGTCCGTCGGATTGCCAGTGTGTAGCGAGATTCGTCTGTCCACATTACACCTTTCCATTGGTCCATTGTCCAGTTTCTGTGGGCTTTGCACCACTCCAGACGTTGCTTGGCGTTGACCCTGCTGATGTGGGGCTTGTGGGCCATTAAGGCCATGGAATCCCATCGTGTGCAGTTCCCGACGAATTGTCACGGTACTGGCATCGTTTGCAGAGGCGTTTCGAAACTCTGTGGCAATTTTTTCCGCCGAGGACTTCCGGTTGCTGCGGGTGACACGACGAAGCACTCGACGGTCTCTCTCCATTAGTTTCTTGGGTCTACCGGTTCGTTGTTGATCCCCGAGTCTTCCATTTCATAATGACATTGCCTACTGTTGACTTGGGTATCTGAAGAAGGCTGGAAATGTCACGCACGGACTTGCCGCATAGGTGACATCCAACGATGGTTCTACGTTGGAACTCACTGAGCTCTGCCGAACGACCCATTCTTGCCAATGTCCAAGCAGAATTGTCTGAACGTGTGGGAAGCTATTTAAATGATGTGCAAGTCATTATCATGTGACATTGGGCCAATCGATGATCTGTGAGGGGTGTCCGGATATTTTTGATCATATAGTGTATATTGTTGTCATTCGCGTGTCAGTTAGGGATGGGAGTACGTGGAATGCAAGATATAGCCAATTTTGATGAATTTATTAATTTTGCAACTTAATAGTTTAGTTGATGAGTTAATGGGTTTCATTTCTTGTTCTTCATTTATATTGATTATTTTATGGGGCCCCAAATTTGTTTTATGTATATTTAGTACTTTAAATATGGTGTATTACTGGAAAGTAAATGTTTTCTGTGTTAAGTACGTAACCGCCTGCTCTTTGACATAATTTCATCGTTATTTTTCCCTATGCAAGTTCAAACTACCCGCTCCTGGCACGTGCGTGGGTGGTTATCACTGTTGTTGGGGTACCTTAGGTCCCACGCCTCAGAGCACATCTTGACTCGGTTATTGGCTAATGGGACTGGGGCTTAGTCAGGGGTTCGGGACCTGGTAAGAGGGACAAACTTTGACAACAGGCATTATTACAAAAAACACTTATTTATTCAAGAAACATAACGGTTTTTGGTAACCTTACATCAATATGCACAATGTAACCCTACAACTAAGCTTCGTGGCGCTTCAAGCACTATACCGTAAATTGACAAGGGGCCCCTCACCACTTAATTGCTAAGTATTAAAATCATACATTACTACTGCGTTACATAAAGCCATAATTCAAAATCTATCATATCAGGCTAATAATTAAAAGGTCCAGTGTGCCTTCAAGCAAGTTCACCACCAATTTAGGGCAATAGCAAGCAAATTTTCGCATGGGCGCTGCAAGTCGGATTGACAACCAATACTGCAACAGTTTTATAGTCTTACCAGTATGGGAGGTTCACCCCGTTATACCCCTAGCAACGAACATTACACAAATGTCCTGTGCTCCTTTAATTTAGTCTAGAAGGGGGGGGAGCTGAAACATGGGAGCGCCGATCGCAAACAATAAAAGCCATAAACAAACAAAAAATGAAACATAATTAATGCTTACACATTAATAACTTAAAATATCTATCACCAACCAATTCCACTTGTATAAAGCTCCAGTTTAACACACCACTTCTTCTCCCACGCACTCACCCATTGCACAAAACAAAAGAGCATCAGTCGATGCTCTGTTTTCATTGAACCCATGTGACGCCCACTGACATGGAATGTCACAATAGTGCTGCAGAAGATGGTACAAAGCTGCCATTCAATCCTGGTGTCGACAACAACCTCGGACTTCCTCTCTGACGGGTTCATCCGAGTGGTCACACTTTGGTGCAGTGCATGGAAAGGGATGGGGATAATGTCAAAAAGTGAATAGTGCATTACATAGAGGACAAATAGAAGTATCAGATACAAAAACAATTTTGAAAATCTGTTAACAAATATAAAAATTATAGCTATGGAGGCATTACTTTTCGATCAACCCTCTTATCTTCTCTACATTTATTGAATTTTCTTTTAAAAACTTAATGAATTCACATTGAATACAGTACAGATGGTGGTTTATTATAAAAGTTTATAATTAAATAATAAAAGGTTATTTAATTTTTAAGAAGACAAAAACGATAGTTATGGTAGATTACGTTACTTTTATTGTATGTTCATTTTTTGATATTATTAAAGTACACATTATGTATTTATGCATTAATCACTGTAATAAATATTCATTTGAACTTTAGAAAAAGTTTTTGGACAATTTCAGGAGATAGAATATAGTGGCTGTTTAAAAATTTTACTGATCAAAAATTTATTTCACTTTTCACCTTTATTGTTACAAATTTATTTAATGTCATGCCTATATTGTTCACTTATTTTCAATAAACGGCAGCAAAAAAAATTATACGAGGGTGGGCTGAAAAGTAATGCCTCCATGGCTGTAACTTTTTTATTTATTAACCGATTTTCAAAATTCTTTTTGTATCTGATACTCACATTTCTCCTCTATGTAATGCACTATTCACTTTTCGACATAGTCCCCATCCCTTTCCACGCATTGTACCAACGCGTGACTAGTCGG
>JAHWFO010016826.1:144861-179008 GCA_023313115.1 Rhysida immarginata
CGATGTGATAAAATGGCGACGGGAAGTGGGAAATTCAAATGAAAAGTGAATAAATGTAATAAATAATGAACTGTACACTGTATATATAGGAAAATTAAGGTACTGTAATGTATATTATGCACTAATTTCGTTTGATTTTCATCAAGACGGAATGCATCACATCGAAGCAGTATCAGTTTTCTGAAATCGTTGTTGTCATGCTGTTTGAAAAAAAACCTGTAGTTACGCCGCAACGGTAGTTAAGCCGCACAGGCATTTTTGACAACTTTTTTATTAGATAAGCCGCGGCGTTATTACCGTAAATTATGGTATTTACAAAAATTACAGAACCAAAATATAAATGGCTCTAAATTATATAACAAACTTTAAAACTAAAAAAAAAACAACCAAAAAATGACATTCCTTTAAAATAGATTTATTCCCTAACACATTTACTGTTTACATCCAAATATTCGCAGTTTTCATTTTGATTTTATTTTCAACAGTCACTTTTATACACTTCATTACATTTTCAAAAATAATTTTTCGGTAAAATATTACAAAGAATGGGTATAATTAATCAAAAGATGTCTGAGTGAAATTAAACTATTTTGATTTGTTTGCATTACAAAGAACTTTTCATATTTGCTTGATATTAAAATTTGGAACAATGCAAAACAATTCAGTGGCTTAAAACACTTTAACTGGGGAATATTTTACCCCCCCCCCTCCCTCTTGAGGATCATTGGTGTGCCAGCAGGAGTGAAAAAACTGGGTAACTAACTTAAAACAGAGAACTCATTGGGAACTATGGAAATGTTGGCCAAAGAGGAACATATTTGTGAACGGCCTTTTTTGGGGACTGATATGCATAACATTAGGTTAGCCCTAACCTACCATATTTGGGGGGGGGGGGGTGGCTGTGGCCTGGTGGGCTTTCACTGAACACACAAATTCTGTGAAGTTAAGCAACATCAGTGTAGTGTTGTAATTATTTATAACGTGTGTGTTTTAATAAATCCTTGATAAGTGCTTGAAAAGTACTTGAAAATTTTTTCTTCTCAGTTGTATGAACCATGTATAAGCAAATCGGATGGTAAATAACAGGTAATTATTTTCTAAAATGAAAAGGTGGCTTTTTGATGATGTAATCATGCCTATATGCCATGCACCGAGTGACACCATCAAAATTATTCTTTAGGAAACCATTCCTGATGATAAAATAACACTTGCATCTTCCCATCACTAAAGCTGTCACGGAATGACATATGTTCACCTACTACGAAGATTGGGGAGAACAATAGGCTCCAAATGTTTGAATGTTGGAATTGATAAGAGCCATAAACAATTTTTTTTGCATTCATCTCTTCACATACAAATTGTTAATTTTACTTTGTAACAATGTCTAACAATTGAAAGTTGAATATAGTTAAAAATTTATATCTAACATTTGACAGCTCACACAGTGGTTCTGTATGCTCTGATCATTTTGAAGTTGCTGTATTCACATTTGATCTCTTCAGTTTAATTTGTGAAAAGTTTAAATATTTGCTGTAGTCTCTAGCTATTTTAAATTATTGCTATTCCTAATGTTTCTGAAATTGCTAGATTAATTATGGTCATGTTTTTTCCAGTGATGGAGAAATAAAATAAGGTTGTGTAATATTTAAATCGAATTGATTTTCGATATTTATTAATATTTCCATAGGGCATATGGATTATATTGTTTCAGTTGACTACATTAATTATCCTAAGTAAAAATCCTTTAAACCAGCACTCAATGGTGAGAAACGTTCAATGATGATTTGGAAGTGCGGAAAACCATTTGGACTATTTTCTGGATTAACACCCAGTGTTTTCCTATAATCCATAATTCTTATTCCAATCTAGGAATTATTTAGCCTCAGTGTCTCCTTACATTTGTGTAGCTCCCCTAATTTATAGGGTGATTCAAATTAGGGTATACTATTCAGAGGCCTGTAGCGTGTTGATCAGTGAGCCGAATGGCTTCAAAGTTGGAGGGCATGCTCTTTAGGGTATGGAGATGGGGTATTTTTTAATGTAAATCAAAAAAAAGAAACCAGCTTATTTTGGTGAAAATATTATTTTTTTTTGAATATCAATATATTTTCTTTAATTCTTTGTAGTCCTTTTTTTCTTATTTTTTCCTTAATGATGTTCACCTCAATTGAATTATCTTTTAGATGATAACGTTGTTTTAGATGATCTGCGATTGATCAACAAAGTGAGTATGTATGTATATATTTAATGTTCTCAGAAATTGAAATCTGGATGATAATTAACCAGTTTTTTAATTTGGTTCTACAAAGGGTAAAACATCCACTCCTATTAAAAAGCCAACATCAGGTAAGACATTATCCTGTTCCTCTTTGCCAATATTTTTAATATTCCATAATTTATGTAGAAAATAATGTTATTTAAAAATTTTGATACAGAAGTGTCATTGCCTAATGTAATGGATAACCCAGTAATTGAAGTCAAAGTAGAAGATGGCAAACTCTGTTTTGAGAAAAGATGGTAATTGCATTAAAATTCATTTTGTGCTGTTAACAAGTTTCCTCAAACTATGGAAAGGAAACTTGTTATTGTTGCATTATGTTGAAATATTAAATGTGTGTGGTATTTTGTTTTTGTTTTCTTCCATTGGAATTAAGAAATTGCAAAGAAGATTAATGAAATGAAAGTAATTAAATTACCTGCATTTACAAATTTATAAAATAGAGATAATAAGAAAACATCACAAAAAATGCGAGGCCTTTTGGTCTTTTTAATCAAGGACCATCATCAGGTAGAAATTTTTGAAAGTCTTTAACTGATTGTTTTCATCAGTTACAGTTTTAAAGAATATGAAATTTAAAGAGTTAAAAAAACATAGTTATAATCATAGTATTGTCCAGAACATTATTACATCATTTTGAAAATATCAACTGATTAGTTTCATCTGTATAGGTTTTAAGAAAATAAATTTAAAAAATTAAAACATCAGTTAAAGACTTTCAAAAATTTCTACCTGATGAAGGTCCTTGATTAAAAAGACTGAAAGGCTTCTTAATTTTTGTGATGTTTTCTTATTATCTCTATCTTAACTGCTACACATCACTTATATTTTTAAATTTATAAAATAATATTTCTTCCCCTGCAGTGCTTGAGATAACATGAAGGCCCTTTGAAAAGTTTAGCTTCCTATTTGATAGCTCCAGCAATTTGTGAGATACGAACATGAGCTGTGTATTTGATGAAAGCTTGGAATGTTCTCTACCAGATTGTTTCACATTTCAACATAGTCGCAATCTCTGCCCACACATGCTAAGATTAGTTTTTTCATTGGTGAAGAAATCTGGCATCTGTTGCGAGCACCAACGACACACTGCTGCTTTCATCTTCTCATCACCAGTATTATAATGACCTGTCAAAAGTCCCTTCAGCTTTGGAAAAAGAGAAAAGTCTCAAGGTGTGAGATCTGCGCTGTACAGTGAGCGTGTTAAAATCTAATGAAATTGGAGATGCTGCAATGAATCCTGTATTAGATTTGCATGTGAATGAGCATTTTAATGGTAGAGAATTTCCTCTTTCTCGTGACAAACCCACAGCAATCGTGCGTGGAACTTCCGCAAAATTTCCACATAATGGGTCGGAATTCAGTCAAGCCACTTCCCAGAATTTGTGGACTATACCATCCCAGTGTCATAAAATTGTCATTAACACTTTTGTGGCACAAGATTGTGATGTTGGATATACAGTCAAATCCTGTTATAACGAATTCTATTGTAACGAAGTTTTCACTATAATGAAGTTTTTCTGCAGTCCCGGCAAAAATCCTATTCATTTAATGTTATTACGATCCCGCTATAACAAAATCTTTATAACTAAATTTTCACTGTAACGAAGCAAATTTTTGGTCCCCACAACGTTATAATTTCATTATAATGAAGTTTTATTTGGAAGTTAAACATTATATAAGTGACAAATCGAATCTGTAAAAATCAGCAAGTTAAAACTAGCTCCTCTTGTTAGTAAGACATGAATTATTTTAGTATAGGCCTATAAACAAAACTATTTGAAGATCACGTTTCTATTTGAACAAATAATTTCTATTGTTTTGAAACGTCTTACCACTATTTTCAATACTGTACATGTACTGTATTTTTATCAGAACTTTGTGAGAATTTAAATCAATAAATGGTAGTAAAATGATAGCATCCTGGCAGTCCTGCGTGTGAACAAATATAAAAAATGGTGCAAGGTTTTGTTAAACTCTTAATTCTTCAAAAAAAATTGCATGTAGTAAAAAATTCAATTATTTTAATACATGCAATACAGTACTATGATGTTTAATATTAAACAGAAGGAAAAACTTAAAGAAGTGCATTAAAACGGACCCATTTTAATCGCGTGAAATGGAACTATATTATTCCTGTAATGTTAAGAAGGATGCAAACCAGACACTCGATGTAACGCTTGTATTGTAATTATGTTAAACTAATTTAAATATATGAAAACAAGAACCATTAAAAAATAAATCTTCGTCATGTTCAATTTATTTACTGAAATTATGCACACAGACTATTATTTATACCAGCAAAGACTTAACAGCGAAAAGTACAACCTCAGTTTTTAATCATGATTTCTGGTAAAGATGAAGCTTTACTATTATACTACAGATCGTTTCACAATCCTAACTGTATAATTAAAACTCTAATATTGATTGATATTTGCCATAATTAAGAGTAAAACATTAAAAAATTTATATTATAGATGGTATGCATGATGACGTCACGCAACAAAGGAACTTGTTTTGCCGCCATGATTAAGACCAAGTTGAGACCTTCAAGCTTAGAAATAGAAGGACTATGCTCGAAGATTGAGACCAAACAAATGAAAAATTAAAAAAAAAAATCAGCATATATTTTTACTTTAAAAAGTGCATTGTAAGGTAAAAAATAGTTTTTCGTGCCTGTCATTAAAATAGGAATTCATAAAGTTATGAAGGAGCGTAAGTTTTTCGTTTTGAAATTTTTTCTTTTTAAATTTTAATATTAAACGCCAGCTGTTTAATTTTTTAAATTTTTTTATTTTTTTAATTTGATGAATTCCTATTTTAATGAGAGGTATTAAAAAATAATTTTTAATTTTTCACTGCACTTTTTAAAATGTCTGCTTAATATTTTTTTTATTCTTTTATATTATTCTTTTTAGTCATAGATTTCCAATTAATTTTTGCTACAACTGTGTAGCAACTATGCTTTTGCTACAACTATGTAAAAATGAAGAAATACTATAGGTGACCCATTCCTTACCTCCAGCATGAAAAATTAAATAAAAATCACCTTCAATCCTTTCTAAAATTCAAATTTTGAAAATTTTTATACTCTCACTGGAAATGAATCAATTTGCCATATTTGAATGATTAATATTTTAATAATTATTTTTGAAACAATAAATTTTTTTTTATCCATCTCAGAAAACCCTAAAAATTTAAAAACTAAAAATAATGTAAGAGCATATGAAAAATTTGCAAAAAATAATAATTAAATAATTCTGAAACAAAATTTGAAAATTTAAAATAAAAAAATAAGAAAAGAAAAACAAAATTAAAAAATAAAATAAATCGAATGATACAGTAGAAGGAGAAAATAAAAGTTTACAATTACAATAATTCTTTTAAAAAATTTTAAAAAGTAGAAAAAAAAGCTTATATTAAAAAAATTCTGTTAATTGAGCCTCTACTGTGTTTTTATAAAAAAAATTGGTTTTGTATGACCCTCTCTGCATGTTAAATTAACCAAAAGCAAAAACACAGTATAAGAAAAAAAGCTATGAGTGGTCTCAACTATGGCGGATGGGCGGAGTTTTGCGCAAAGCACGTCATGCGTGACGTCACATGCATACCATCTATAGGCATAACAAATAGAATTAATAAGTATGATTACTTGCGTAGTTTCCTGGCGCATCCGCAAGATGTTGCTACATGCGTTTTCAACCAGCGAGTCGTAGGTTTTTAGTACTCTTATAAGGCAAAAGATGAAAGGTTAACAGTAGTTTTAAAAATTAATTTTCAAATATTTCTTTTTTCTTCTGTTTATTTACTGTTTTTTAAAGGTAAACTCTACAGAAAAATTCAACTCTTTTTGCATCCAGGGTAAAATATATATCATTCAAAAATTTCTGATTTTTCCTAATATTTTATTAAAAAACACCTCGATAGATTGAAAATTGGCCCTCCCGTCCCCTCAGGAGAATTAGCGGAACAAGAAGTGATCTCCTGCTGCAAACCACTTTTGAATCTAGCCTAGTTTCAGTTTTACATAACGTAAGAATTTGCTTGCCTTTTTTCTATCAGAAAGCCTTTAAATTGTCCTCTTAGGATGAGTAAATAAGAAATCCGATAGAAACTTCATGTTTCAGATATTTTTACAATCGGAATAGATTAAGAAGCAGTGGATTCCCTTTTGCCAGTGAAGATCTGATATCCAAATGCAAACAGCATAGTGTTCAGTTCATTTTGAAGCGTCTTGCTTTTTCTATAATCCTGCAGTTTTAAATTCATTATCAATTATAACGAAATTCATTGAAACTCTAATATGTTCCACTAAACGGGCCTAATTCTGTTGATCTTCAAGAATGACTGCGACAGTCGGACATTTGTTAACCGCCGACAGAATGAAGTAGGCCTATCTTTTGCCATAAGGTACGTGCATGAGTAAACATAACGAGTAATTTTTTTAAAATAAGAGTAATCATACCGTTTTAAATTATATAAGAGTAGGAGTTGAAATATAACTCCATTTAAAAAATAACTCCATTTTTATTCAAAAAAAAAAAAATAGAAATAAAATAAATATTAAAAACAGTTAAAAAAGTCACCTGATGTTGAGAAATACAAATATTGAAGAAGACTAAACACAGATGAAACGAGATCTTGTGGAGGTGATATAGATGAAACACACATGAAAAGGAGTTCTTGGGAAGAAATATTATAGGAAAACACAAAAGAAACACAGTGAACAGGAGAAGAAAATCTAGATGAAAGTCCGATGATCAGTAGCATGTTGATAATAAAATTTGAGTGAATAAAAAATAACATTTTCGGGATTTTTATCCCATCTTCAGTTTATAAACTTTTGAATGAAATTTCTGTTAAAACAAAATAATTGAAGTTCATAATAAAACAAAGAAATCAAAACAATGTGATATTAGAATTGAAAAGGTATTTTATCCGTTTGATCGTTATGAGCAGGGTAGTGGTATTGGATTGTTGAGAGCAAGGGAAGTGCGTTATAATTTTAATTTTATTTTTTTCATAGTAATTTACATTTATTATTAATTTCTATAGATGGTTTGGATAAATTGTTTTCATTCGAAATAATGTTGATGGTTTCTTTTATTAGTCTTTTTTTTGTAATTTATTTCTTTACCAATGATTTTGACTTTGTTCCAGTCTGGATTATGACTTTGGCTAATACAGTGATTAACAAGATGATTATTTTTATCTTTGTTTCTAAGTGCTCTTTCATGTTCTTAAGATTCCCAAACTTTTGATAAATTGATCGATTTCAGCATTTTGGGCTCTCTCTTAAACCATAAAGACCTCTGTTTAATTATAATACTTGATGCTTCTTATGCATTACTCCTTCCGGTAGCTTAACGTAGCTGATTCAATTTCCTCATTTAGGAATGCTGTTGGAACATCTAATTGCCTTATTGATAAGTCATGTTTTACAGCATGAGTAAGAGCTGCACGTACAGTGGAAATTCTTGCTATAGGGGCATAGGAACCAAACCAAACAGTACATATAATAAAGCTCATAGTCCTTTAAATATTGTGGTTTAATAACTTTAATTCCATTTCTAGTAGTCTGATGCTCGGCACCACTTTGAGTAGCATCTTCACTATTCTATGACTTTGTTTTTCTTCTTTGCTTTCTGTATTTTCCTCATCTTGTAATAAGTTTTCTTCTGTTATATATCTTTCTTCTTTTTCATACCTAATTTGTGTTTCATGAAATTTAACATCTCTGGCTTGTATAATTTTGTCTTGTTCTGGTATCCATAACCTGTATCCATTCATTCCATATCCAACCATTCTTGCTTCTTGAGCCTGCTCTTCTAATTTAGAATTTCTGGGTAAAATCACTGCCCATGCTTTGGAGCAAATACTCTCATACCGTTTATGTCCAATTTTCCGTAATATATTTCTGCAGGTATGTTATTATTGATTGCAGCAGATAGGCATTGGTTCACTTGATATGCTCTGCACATAATAGCTTCGCCCCATAAATACTTGGATAATCCTGTTTCCAACATCATTATTCTTGCTTTATTATATAACGTGTGGTTTAGCCTCTCTGAAACTCCATTCTGTTGAGGTGAGTACGGCTGTGTATATTCTATTATTATTCCTTTCTCTCTACAGAATTGCTTGAAATCACTAGATGTAAATTCTCCTCCATTGTCACATCTTATGTGTTTAACATGTGCTTCTTTCTGTATATACAGCTGTTTTCTGCTTCTTCTAACTTGTTTTTCAATAGATGAACTTTTGTAAAATGTCAAAAGTCATCAGTAATAGTTTGAAAATACTGAAACCCTTCTTTGGACTGTGGAGTTATTGGTCCAGAAATATCAGTGTGAATTAACTCACCTAAAGTTCGACTTCTTGGTATTGGTATTTGTCTAAACGGAACATCGTTGCCTTTCCTCTCATGCATGGCTCGCAC
Organism: Rhysida immarginata; assembly: GCA_023313115.1. Lineage (NCBI taxonomy): Eukaryota > Metazoa > Arthropoda > Chilopoda > Scolopendromorpha > Scolopendridae > Rhysida > Rhysida immarginata. The sequence continues at coordinate 153,579 of JAHWFO010016826.1, forward strand.
ACTTCTTCAGATATGGGTAATCCCATTAGTTTTAGCCCTTTTCTGTTAAGATGTCCAAGTCTTCGGTGCCATCTATTTCTGTCTTTGTGTTCATTTGCAGCGTACACTTTTTAATAATTTATTTTCCCTTTCAAGACAAATAAATTTTTTCTTTGTTCACATCTTAGGGTTTTCTTTCCATATAATATTTTCACAATAAATGTTTATCAAATATCTTGTTATTCATGGTTGTCATTCTCTTCACTGACAATATATTGTGGAAAAGTCCTGGTACTATTAATGCATTAATATGGATTATTTTACCTTGACTCGTGAGACTAATTGTACCTCTTTTATTTCCTTTCAGTATGCTTCCATCAGCTATTTTTATATGTACTTCGTTTTCTAAACTTTCTAAAGTGTGCATGTACGTTGTCATTTCTTCTTTCACTAAATTCTCTGTAGCTCTCGAGTCTATCACAAATTCAATATCTTCATCATTCTCTACAGTATTGCATGCTTGCACATTTACATTTATGGCTACAGAAGTAAAGTTTTGACTTTCTTGTGCTGCATATGTCTGTTGGTCATAATTAGTAGTTCTATTGCGCCAGCCTCTTCTATTTCTACCTATGTTTCTTCTAAAACGTCCTCTTCCTCTATAAGTTACATCTTCTTTACACTGATATTTCATACCGGGTGTTTCAAAAATAACCGGTATATTTAAAAAATCAAAAACTAAACGGGCAGCGATAGAAATACAGTTTGTAATTTCGAAAGTTTGTCTGCCTGAAAATTTACTGTTGTCCCAAGCATATTGCAACACACGGTGTATTTCTATCGCTGCCCGTTTAGTTTTTATTGATTTTTCAAATATACCGGTCATTTTTGAAACACCCGGTATGTCCTGGCTTATTACATTTATAACAGATAACAGTATTAAATGCCTTCTCTTCTTGTGTCGCAGCTTTGCTTATTTTGAGTTCTGCGTCTAACAGACATGACTTAACATAATCTAATGTTAGATCTTTCTCTAAACTCATGGTTTCTAAAGTTGTAACTATATTTGCATAACAGTCAGGTAAAGTTAACATTAAATGACAAACCTTATCATTTGCTTCGAGTTTTGAACTTGATGCTTCTAAGTGTTTACAATTGTATCAAATTGTATCCTGTAACTTGCTTGATTTATCATATTTTAATGTTAGCAACCGTTTCCGTATGTAGTTTATTAAAAGTTTGTACCACGGCAGCAACTCCATTTCCAGCGGTCGAGGATTCGCCGCCAGACTTGTGCGACTCCCCCGAGCCAATTGAGCCGCATCAACTGGGTGCGGAAGAGAATGAACTTCCAGTGCGCTCTGAAACAGACACCACGCGTCGTAGAGACCAACCGACTCAGAACTCAGTAACTCTCCGGCGCTCCGGTCGCACCCGGCATCCGCCCCAGCGGTATTCGCCTAGCTAAGTGCGACGGGAGGAAGTGTCGTGTCGGCGATTAACATGCTATTGTTATCGCGCACGATCCTCATTATTGTAGTGGTGTTTGTTTCTGTATTGTCTATCCATTGTTGTGCCCACCATTGTCGTTGTTGTTGATGTTTTGTAAACGAACGTTCGCCAGCCATTCAAGCCATCCAAGAAAATCCAGATAAGGGACTTTTAACCAAGGAACAACAATACCAACTGGACTGTGTAGTGAGAGAATTTGACCACATCTTTCAAACCACAGCAGGGAAACTGAGGGGGCTGCCAGCGTCAGTCCATCTTGTGCCAGATGCCACCCCTGTCTTTGCTAGAGCAAGAGATGTCCCACTTGCTCTACGAGATCAATACGCTGCCGCCATCGAGGATAAAATCAAAGCTGGCTTTTACGAACGTGTCGATTTTTTCGAGTGGGCTTCGCCAACCCACGTAGTGGTTAAAAAAAACGGTGCGCTGCGAATCACTGGAAATTACAAGCCTACGGTCAACAAGCAGATGATCGTGGATGAGTACCCGATCCCTAAAATAGAGGATATATTTAACAAAATGAGAGGGGCTGGGTGGTTTGCTCATCTAGACATCACGGATGCATACACCCACTTACCAATCGACGCCAAATTCCGGGAGGTTCTGACTCTGAACACGCCGACCCATGGACTGGTGAGTCCAACTAGAGCCGTTTATGGTGCCGCTAATATACCAGCGTTGTGGCACTTTTCCTTTCAAATATATTTTCTAAACATTATAGCATTTCTTTTGCAGTTCTTGCCTTTTGGATATGTCGCAGACACATAGCATAATTGGACACTTTGTGAAATGTCCAGACACTTCGTGAAGTGTCTACGGCAGGTCAGACCGATACAGTAACGATGTCAAATCCTGTGCAGGAAAATTTTAGCTATCGCAATGACAAAAAACTGTTTTAATATTTGCCATATTATAATTAACTGAAATTTAATATTTTTTATACGAATTTAATTTTATATATTTTCAAAAAAAATGTTTTGAGTTATTAGTCATAAATTTCAACAATTTTTTACAATGATTATTTTAGTTTTTATAAAATTAAAAAAATGTAGTTGTATAAATAAATATTAATGCAAAGTAAAACTTTTTGAATGGTTATGGTATAAATTTCTTGTAATATATTCGGTTTTACCTTGTGAAATAGATGACAATCTCAAAAACAAAATTCTATGTGAAAAATTTAATAAACGGAAACTGAAATGATTATTCAAAGAAACTGAAGCAAGAAGAAGGAAGCATAAACAATTTATGGTGAATATTCTAAGATAATATTGAATATGAATTCTAAAAAAGTAATAAAATGGATAAAAGATAACACAAATTTCATTTTTCTTTTTTTAATATTTATTTTCATTCTTAACAAAATGAATTTGGGCTGATTTTATAAAACAGTATTTGTGGATGAAACTTACGATATCAAAATTAATTAAAAGTCATTCGGTATTAAGGCACGGCATACTACCTTGGCATCTACTATTGCATTGCCTACCGTCCTTTTTACATATATATCTTTTTATTGAGCAATATTTTTTAGACGATTTGCAAGAACACTTAAAGTATCCTTGCCCTCCGGAACTTTGTTTAACAGCTTCTTGCAATGTTAATTCCTTTGTAAAGTCAATTTCCTTTTCGTTTTAAAAAGTTAAACCAGCCTTCTTAATATTCTCAATTTCATACCAACCTTTTACAATTCCATGTTTGCATCCTATTAACATTCCCCGTTTACGCCACCCATTACTCAACAACATTGGCGCTATCATTAGGCCATAAATCTGGCTAATAGCTAAAATTTTCCTGACATCATTACTGTATCGGTCTGACCTGCCTTAGACACTTCATTTCACGAATTGTCCAGACAGATACTGTAATTCTACTGAATTATAGTATGAGTCCAATGCAACTGGACACTTCACAAAGTGTCCAATTACGCTATGTGTCTGCGACAGATATACTCTACATAATAGTCAGTAACACACAGCACTATGATTGACCTTGCTTGTGCATCTTTTTGTTTTCAGTTGTAACGGTTTCATCAAGAATTGATAAAATATTCTTTTGTTCCAGCCATAGTCTCATTAGGAACTTCCAATTAGCTAATATGGTTCCTTCTTTTAGCTGCGGTAATAATTCTTGCAACGTCATCTTGTTATATTTGTCTTCACGTAATTCACAGACGAGAAGATCGTAATGGCGTTCACTCGTATTTGCTTTACAATCGATTGATTGATTCTACAGCTATTACTTCACTCCCTAATTTAAACATAATGAGCATGATTAGGCCTATAACCTGTTAGGACTTTAAGAGGGAGTTGAGGAAGAATCTACTAACTAGACTAGCAATTATAGAACGTATTTATTTAGATACATGTACTTACGCCATTAGTTACATATCGTAAGTAAGAACAACGAACAATTCTTCTTTAACAATGCAACCGTTGCCAAGCAACGTATCTTTTAGCTTCAACAATGTTCTCTACAAATAGAAGTTAATAATAATTCCTAACAATTATAACATGCTCATCACTTATAAATAGTGAAACAATAAAATATACGACAGATACTTAACACGAAACATGAAATTCCCATTTGCAATAAGCAAAACAACGTTACGAAGTTGGTCGAAATCGACAGCAGTGCTGTTATTTCACACATCCGCCGCTTGCCTGATTTTTAGCATTGTTTACTACGAGAGTAATCACAATTACTAATTCTATTCATTGTTATCGGTTTAAATTAAGCTAATTTTCGTTTATTCTCAAATTAATTTGCAATCTCGATTTAACGAAGTAAACCGGTAGTCAGTTGAACTTCGTTATAATGGGATTCGACTGTAACCACAAAATGCATGAAATGAAACAAACCCCTCAATTTACATTAAGCTTTATTTTCACCGTCTAGCTAATTGAACAAAATTAAGAAGCTAAAATTAATTTACATTTTTGATTTCACCGGAAATCAAAAATGCAACTTTTTCAAATCAATATTTTTGTGAGAACTCCTTGCATTTTATCGTTCATTGAAAGAGATGGATATTTTACTATAAGAGATGCATTCAAGTTATAACTCCTGATTTTTTTTTCTCAGGACTGGAAACTGATAGAAACATGCGGTTTGTTTTAAAAAAATGCACGCGCTCCTTTTGAATATATGACAGATGGCAGCACTGTATGGCAAATAGAACTTTAGCGGCAGTGGCGAGAGTTAGGACTTTTTTGGATACTTAAAATGGCGACATTTTCATTACAAGAACAGCGTGTAAGCATTAGTTTTCTCCATTTGCATGGTGTCATACCGATTGAAATTCATCGCCAGTTGAGTGAAACATGACATAGCAAACACATGGCCCTTTCTGTTCCTCCACTGTTTAATCAAAGATGGTAACTTCAGAACAAAACTGGTTTTGTAGAATTTCCAACTCCGAACTTCCTTTTTCAAGAATGTAACCAGAGTTCCTCAAGCTCCATGTTACTTTTCCCATTACTCCAAGTCCCATTTCTTCTCCAACCCACGTTATTGCTTAAATATTTAACTCTAACCAAACCTTTCAATAAAGGACAGTGCATTTTGAGTAAACTTATGATTATGTATATACTCGTGCATAAGCCGATCCCCGATTTTTGACCCCAAAAAGTAGAAAAATGCCATGACTAAGCATAAGCCGAGGCAAAAAAGGCAAAACTTCAGAGGAAAAAAAAATTATTATAAAACACAACTATTACAAGCCGTTTTTGTGTAATTACAAGAAGATTAAATTTATAGTAACAAATTCGTGTTGTGGGAAAGTCACCAAACATAGCTCCTTCTTCTCGGACTCTCCAAAAAGTTGATGAAAATCTTCAGTCTCGTTTTCATCAGCCTCACTTTCATTATTTTTATTTTTCGAAGCAATACAGTAATTATTGACTGTATGTGATAATAGATATTCCTTGTAACCGTATTAGCTTTTTTTTTTAAAAAACATTCTTGGACAATTTTAAAGACTCACTTGTCATGAATGCGGTGACAGATTACCAAGATCAGCGGCATTTGGTTTTCAGGATTTGACTTCGCATTTGCTTTTCACAATAGAAAAATGGATGGAAAATTGAGTAAAAAGACGTGAAATAATGCACTCTATATTGCTGATACTTCTACTATGTGCTGTAAGGTATATTGAATTTTATACGCTAGTGCTTGGCGATAGTATTGATGGTAGCTTATGTGTCGATGTTCAAAAGTTTCGATATCGAATTTTTGATGATCTTGAATTTTCGATGTTTTGATGTTTCATTTTGAATTCATTATCTATTGAACAACTGTTTAGATTAATGTATTTATGTATTGCAATGAAAGAATACGTAAAAACACACTGGTTTCGTTTGAAGCCCCCCATCCTCTCGTATTTTTTCCAATATGGCTGCCACAGCCTTAGAGATTGTCATTATGCTGCAAGGAGTGAATAATTTTATCTTACCAGAAATTTAAAGGTCAAGTGACATGGATTTTGACTTACTGATTTTATGGTGTCATATTAAAGAAGACAATGAAAAAAAAAAGTGTATAGTAATTAATAACCATTTCCTTAATTTATTATTTTATTTTATTAATTTTAGGACTTTTGCAAGGGAGCGCCGTAACATTTTACTTCGGTAATCTCCGTAAATTTCTGGGACTGACGTTATGAATACTTTGGGGTGATCGGTATAACGTAAATGTGTGTAAAATTGGAAATCAATATCTCGTTTACCTCATCAATTTCATGCAAACAATCGAAATAATTTAAGTAAGGTGAGGCCTCAAATATATTATCCATCAATTTATTCTAACTTTGAAGATGTAATTTGAAATTTTAAATACTGAAAAAAAAATATCGTATATTTATAATGCAAAAGTAGCGAAGGCGCGTTCAGTTTTCAAATGCATCGATTTATTTCTTAAGATTAATTTTTCGGAATAAACGCATTAAAAAAAGGCAGAAATAAGTTATTTAAATTGAATTTGTGAAAGCGGCAAACTTTTTAAATCTGAATCTTTCCCAATCATTGACAACAATGTGCGTATTTTTCCTCACTTAAAATTGACTAAGATGCAGCAAGCAAGAAGACAAAAATACGCTGTTCAAATTATCTACACATTCCACTTCATTACGTATACTTACTTACTTACTTTTCAAACCCGCTTATCCGTTAGGGTCGCGGGGGCAGCAGCCCTATGGAGGATCTCCAGCGATCGCGATCTTCCGCCATCAGGCGCATGTCCTCCCTGGTAATATCCAAGCGACTCGAACCCAGATTCTCCATGTAGTCTAGCCACCTGGTTCTAGGCCGACCCCTTGGTCTCTTACCCACCGGCTTGGAAAATAACAACTGCCTAGGAAGACTAGTTTGCGGCATCCGTATCACGTGGCCATACCAGTGCAACTGAGACCTCTCAATGCGGAGAAGTAGCGGCTCAACACCTAAAGATTCCCTTATAGTGTTGCTGTACACTCTATCTAGTAGGGTAACACCTGCAACACCTCTCAGAAATCTCATTTCGGCCGCTTGTACCCGCGATCGCACTCTTTCGGTCATTACCCAAGCCTCATGACCATAGGTGAGAATGGGGACAAAGATAGATTTGAAGACGGAGAGCTTAGCTTTGTTACTCAGCTCGCGTTTCGTTACCACGGATCGCCACAGTTCACGTCTGACACAGCTTGCTGCACCGATCCGAGCATCCAATTCTTTCTCCTGCCATCCATCACTCGTGAATGCAATCCCGAGATACTTGAATTTCTCCACCTGTCTCAATGAGGCTCCCCTAACATGGAGAGCGCACTGAGCAGGCTGTCTTGAAAGGACCAGAACCTCGGTTTTAGCCACACTGATCTTCATCCCAGCTTCTTCACATTTGACTGCAAACCGGTCTAGTGCATGCTGAAGGTTCGTGCGAGAAGACCCAAGGAGGACAAGGTCGTCAGCAAAGAGCAACCCTCTCCACCAGGCAGTTGCCCACACAAACACGCTCATCGCCTCGGCTAACCCCGATTTAAATGCGAATGGGAGGTGCTTGTTGGATCTCTGTTGCAACAATGGACTTTCCATCACAAACACCTTCTTCCAGCACAAGGATGTCCATAAGTATACCTGGTACAGGGATGCAATGGACCAGAAGTCACTGATTGATTTTGTAATTGTTTCAGCCGACTTATTCCGATCAGTGTTGGATACTCGTGTGAGAAGAGGGGCAGAACTATCAACTGATCACCACCTTGTTGTCTGCACTTTGCGGCTCTCTGAATCCATGCCAGCCAAGCGAAATACTAGGTTCAGACAAACTTGGCGCATCAAATGGGAGGCATTGGAAGATAGAGCTGTGAGGAAGACCTTTGCAGATAACATATCTTCAAGTTTCAAAGAACTACCCAGTGATCGTGGTACTGTTGAAGAGGAGTGGCAGTTGTTTAAAACTCCTGTGATTACTTCGGCTGCATTGTGCTGTGGTCGTAAGCGGCTGAGTGTGGCGCAGGGTGGTGAGAAAAGGACTGCGTGGTGGAACGGTGAAGTCCAAGAAGCTGTCAAGGCAAAGAAGGAAGCCTATTTGCTATGGCTTGCAAAAAAGTCAACTTCGAGCCGAGTGCGGTACACTGAGGCGCGAAAAGCAGCAGCAAAGACAGTATCAACAGCTAAAGCCTAGACCTGGGAGAAGTTCGGGGAGAAATTGGAGGCAGACTATGGTTCAGCAAACAAGGTGTTCTGGCAGACCGTGCGCCGCCTACGTGGAAAGAAGTCTCTTTCATCACAAACTATTAAGAGTTCAGATGGGAGGCTTCTGAAAATGGAGGAGAGCATATTGCATAGGTGGAAGGAATACTTTGCATCTCTTCTTAATCCGGTGACGACAACAACTGAGGCATACGAGATGCACCTTGGAGCGGAAAATAGTCACGATAGTATCACTGAAACAGAAGTCAGATGGGCAATTAAGTCCCTGAAGACTGGCAAAGCTGCAGGTGATGATGAAATCCGGTCCGAGATGTTAAAGGCCTTAATCAGGATGGTATCCTGTGGCTGACTCGAGTGTGTCAGGTTGCTTGGATATCTGGACAGGCCCCTAAGCAATGGCAGACAGGAATTGTGATACCTATCTTCAAAAAGGGAGACCAGAGAGATTGCAACAACTATCGAGGCATCTCTTTGCTCAGCATTCCTGGGAAAGTGTACGCTAAGTGTCTGGAGAAGAGAAGTCGGGAAATAGTCGACTCCAAACTGTCGGGGGAGCAGTGTGGTTTCCGACCTGGCCGAAGCACGACGGATCACATCTTTGCTCTAAGGCAAATCTTTGAGAAATCCTGGGAGTATGCAAAAGAGGTCTACGCTTGCTTTGTGGACCTCGAAAAAGCATATGACAGGGTTCCTCGGGAGAAGCTCTGGCAAGTGTTGCAAGAGTATGGAGTGGATGGGCAATTACTGGTTGCTATCATGAGTCTGTACGAAAGTTCTGAGATGTGTGTCCGGATAAATGGCATTAAGTCAAGACCGTTCGCCGTGGGTGTTGGACTTCGCCAAGGGTGCGTACTGTCGCCCCTCTTGTTCATTACCTTCATTACGTATGAACAGAATAATAAACCATTTATTGAAAATAATAATAAATCTAGTAGTAGGCCGCACACATAATAAAAGTTGAAGAAACATAATTATGGGGAGCGAGCCCCCCCGCGCTGGGGGAGGCATGGGAAATTGTTTGACGTCGAATATCTTTACATAAAATCTCTAAAAATTTTGTGTAAAAATATGAAAACCTCTTGCTAAAAAGTGAAAACCTCGAATTGACAAAGAGGAAAAAAGGAGGTATAAAATTGACCAAAATTAATATCAAAACTGTATATGTTTTATCGGAGCTTCGGCGGAGCCAATTTCTGCGATCGGCGGATTTCTTGCTAGCGGCCATCAACTCTTACACACACATGAAGCCCATTATTGTTTACAGTGTATTTTGTTTTATTCACATACATCTAAAACTTCTGTATCATAAGTGATAAGAATTTTTATATACTTTATTTTCCTTTACTTGAAATTAGTTTGAGTAAGAGTGGTTTAGCAGTGTACGATCAACCTGAGAGAAGGTCTTTTTAAGCGCGCTTCATTTAATTGAGTGAATATGATAATTAAAAATATAGAATTTATTGACTGAAAATTCCATTTTTATGCGAACTTCTGCAAATATTGTGATTAGTATTTTCAAATTTATGAAAAGGTTGGGTAAAATTCTATTCCTTTGACTTTGAAGCTGTCCTTAGATATACTGCATTTTCGAATTACAGCACATAAAAACCGTCTATCCGTTGTCAAATAGTATGTTTCTATCTGTTTGGAATTATTTTTTAAAGAGACGCTCAATCCCGATATCGTTACAATCAATTCAAATAGAATGAAGAAAAATGATACATAAATTATTCAGCTCCGCTCTTCATAAACCCCTGGCTCAGCTGACTTCTCTATCTAGATTATCTTTCATCTATTTCGCTCTCATTGAGCAGAATTTAGAAAAGAAGACCAAAAAAAAATTCTTTCGTATGCCGTTTTTGACCAAATAATAAAAATTAATACTCTATTAGGGTTAAGTTGTAATTTTAATTATTTTTATCAGATTACGCACTTATATCCTCATCCATTCCTGCTTATACTATGCATGGTAGGCATCGTGCTAAGTATTCATGACGTTGAGGCTACATGCAGCGCCAACTATCTGCTGCCAAAGCTGATATTCAGCAATATTTGAACATTGACATTAAAAATCTAATTTTCACATATTTAACCGTTAATTTTAGGGAAACGAATTATTGCATAAAATATATTAAGACAAACTGCCTCTAATGACACCATAAAATCAACAAATGAAATTTCCGTGTCACTTGACATTTAAGTAGTGGAAGGGTTAATAAATGAATTCTAGACAGATTAAATTATTTAGTTTATTGTAATCTCCACTTAAAGAGCGCTTTGATCAACTCTGACTTGTGCATAAACTTGTGGTTTTTAGGGGTCATTTTTTGGGAAAACAAATTGGGATTATAGATGAGTATGCATTATTCAAGCAATTACAAAATGCATACATGATTATGGAAATGTTTGAATTAGAAAATAGGAACTTACTTTAGGATACCAAAAACCAACACGTGGTTCCAATGATATATATATACCAGATTCTATATACCTTTAACTGTTTTTCCATTTAGTTTCAAAGTTCATTTAAACACTAGTTATTGTGCTTAATGAAGTTTTGCATGCTCACTTCATAGAAGTCTGTTACAGTCAGGAAAGCCACACAGTTTTTATTTCATCATCGCTGAAATGCAGACTATCGACGAACTTTTTTAGATACTGGAACAGGCGATTTTAAGTACCAGAAAATGGAATTTACAGGGTGAATCAGTCAATTACGTAAGATCCTAATGGTTTATTACTCGGGAACTAATAAACATAGGAATGTCATAAAGATCTTAGAATGCACATTACACTTTGGAATTTCACACGTCATGAACCACATGCTCGATGTGTGCTCCATTCATCTGTATAACACGACGAAGACTGAGGATGAAGTTTTGGAGTGTGACATTTCATGTCAGTGGGTGTCACATGGATCCGGCGGAGAACGTGTAGGGGTTTGTCTGATTCTTAGTTATAAAACTATAGGTAGTTTTTGTTTTATAGTTTTGTAAGAATTGTTTCTCTCTTTATTTCTCTTGTCTGTTGTTTAATTGTGTGTTAATATTTATTTTATTATTTAGAAATAATATATTTTAAGATGTTTGATTTCGTTAATTTTTAAAAAAAGCTGTGGTTATTTTTAAGTAATTGTTGCCGATTGCTGTTTGCGACGATGGTCGTGCAACAGGAATCGCCATTGTTACCGAGAAAGCATTGTTTCTGGGATCTTTTCCGAGAAGCTATGCGATCTCGGATTTTTTTTTATTGTTGGGTTTCCTTGCATTTTTTAAAGTTCGGATAATGTTTTTTTGGCGGGGAGCAACCGCTGCGAATGGACGTAAAAGAAAAAAGGGTCACAAAAATGGTGGGAACGCCGGAAAGTTCGAGAGATGTTTTGTTAGTTTATTCTCAGTGGGCGATTGCAAAAGAATTCGATTATCATAATGTACTGAAGGACGGTACCCAATTTTAATCGAAAAAGAAAGTAATCCAGGTCCGTTGGAATTTTCGATGCTGTTACTTCCGACTGGTCATCGCGTTCGACCGGAGATTGAGTTTTGACACATCAATGAAGTTAGCGAGCAATTCAGATGACATTTGCGGGTGAGTTCGTTCTGTGTTGTCTGTCCAAGAAAATCTGCTGATTTATGCGAAGAAATAGTACAACTTTTGTTAGAGAAAATAGAGCAAAATACGTAAACTTTAACAGGAACAGTGTTCGTGTATCACGGAGACTGCGGTTATAACATAGTGAGAAACTGCGTAATTGAACATTATATTGATCCACAAATACGCTGGAGTGCTAACAAGAGGTTACTACGGACCTCCTCTTATGCGTTACTTAATCAAAAGGCCCGTGCGACGCGGGTATGCGTCCATTTTCTGGGTAGAATAAGCACTTCCGGTGTGTTAGTGAAAAAATAGCATAGTAGCATTATCCCTGTATTAGGACCGGCCTGTATAACTCAGGTGTGTTTGAACTGATGCACATAGATATTAGTTGCAGAATCTGGCACATGTCGTTGTTTATTGCGCTAATGTTATGAATAATATTAGTCAATTAGTAATATAGTATCTTAAGTTCAGTGAGGGCCCTCTACTGATGTTACTATATCAGATAAAGATTAAATTAACATACATCTGATTATGCATATGTAGATTACTCCAAAATGAATATTTAAGCCCTTGATTAGAAATAAAGAGAGTCATTTGTAATTTTAATTGATCAGTTGCTGAAGAGGTTTCACTTTAATTTTAAGATTCACACCCCCGTGGTATCGGCCCCGAACCCTTGATGCCCGTCTCATCCGACACTAGTTGTTGAAATATAATAAGAGGGGGAGGGGTGTCACATTTTAGCACCCGACGTGGGGCTGATAAACCGGAATTGCCGGACTATCGAGGGTGTGAATTCTTTTGCCGTTTTTCGGGGAAAATCGAGCGTTTTTTTTTTGGTTGTTCGTGGAGTGGGGTGTAAGTATTAAAAGGTATAAGAGTCAGCATCATGCCGAGGAAAGGTGGTAATGCTGTAGAGGGAGGTAATGCTGTGGAAGTGGAGCAATGGTTGGGCATTAGATAAGCCACATGGAGAGAGAGGTACAGGTTTCAATGGAACCGTCGAAGTGGGTGTACGTAGGTGATGTTAAGAAGGGTATTAAGATAGTGTGAGGAGCATGAATACCTAATATGCACGGGGATGTATGGCAATCAGGGGTGATAGAGGTAGTTAAGTCGATTGAGGGGTTGAATTTCGGGGAGATTAATCCTGAACAAAAAAAAACACTGACAAGCCTAATCCACAAATTTTCTGACATTTTTGAGGACCAGGTAACAGAAATCCGGGGGGTTGCTGACTATCAAGCGGAGTATGATATTGATAAGTCTAAACCTGTATTCGTATGGCAATATAAGATGCCCCATGTCTACAAGGACGCATACCAGCAGAAAATCATGGAGCTTGAGCGGGCTGGGATCATTGAAGCGAGCTTAAGCGCGTGGAACTCCCCGGTGCATGTCGTACCAAAGAAAATTGGTGAAGTGCGTATAACGCTAGATCTTCGCCAGGTTAACGCATGCACAAGCCCGGTGGACTTTCCCGCTCCGATCGTGCGGGATATCCTGGAGGAACTGAACGGGCATAGATTCTTCTCAGTGCTCGACCTCAACAATGGGTATTTTCAGATACCGTTGGTCGAGTCGCTGAGGGAATGCTATGCCTTTCAGACTCCCTGGGGAAAATATCAGCTTACTAGGCTACCCCAGGGGGGCAAAAACTCCTCCCACCTTTTCCAACGGTACGTAGTAAAAACGCTACGCGAAAAGCTGGGAGGGGAGTTGCATTCCTTCTTGGATGATATCCTCTTGTCAACAAGAACATTCGACGAACACATGGAAGTCCTAAAATGGGTGTTTGAAAGATTCCGGAACAAAGACCTGATTATCAAACCAAGCAAGTGTCAATTTTGCATCCCGTGCGTTAGGTATCTAGGTCATGTGATTTCGGCATCGGGAATTAGCTCAGATCCAGATAATGTGGCGGCGATTAGTAGAATCGAAGAGCCTAAGAATGTGAAGGAAGTTAGAGGCCTTATAGGTTCAGTCAATTTCTACCGTCCCTTCATTGAGGACTTATCGCGAATATTATTGCCTATCACTCAACTTACCCGCAAAGGAGCTAAGTTGTTATGGAGTGAGGCGTGCCATGATGCGTTAGAACTGATAAAAGTTAAATTGTTCAATGCACCCGTTGTAATCGCACCCAATTAAAAGGAAAGATTTTTTTCTGGCCACCGATGCATCAGCATATGCTATTGGGGCGGTGCTGCAGCAGAAAATAGAAGGTGAGTTGAAACCCATCGCCTTCTTCAGCCAGAAGCTGCAGGGTGGGCAACTTAACTATGCAGTCATAGAGAAGGAAGCCCTCGCAATTGTGATGGTGACCAAACAGTTCCGCCATATTATAATGGGGTTCCCGACGACCATCATCACAGATCACAAACCCTTTGTGTTCATACAGAGGATGAAGGACTCCAACCAGCGTGTGCTCTGTTGGGCGTTACAGTTGGAGGAATTCTGCCTCGAGTATGAACACAAGGCGGGGAGGCACAATTGTGTGCCTGATCTATTATCGCGACAATGTGCAAATTTCATAGTGGTAAATACAGATCCAGATATGGGGCAGGAGTTGTTGAGGCAGCAACCTATAGATCCCTGGCTATCTGAGATCTGGGCGGAACTACAAGGACGGGAGAGGGTGTCAAAACCTTGGGGTGAATTGACATTGGTGGTTAAACTAGTGGTCCGGATTGATGTCAAACACCCAAATGCCCGTCCGAGGGTATGCGTCCCACTCGGGTTAAGGGGAGGGCTGTTGGCTCGTTTCCATGATGGTCTGCTGGGGGGTCATCAGGGTGTGGACACTACACTCCGCAAGATTCGAAAACTATACTTTTGGCCTGACATGCGAAGGGACGTAGTTCAAAAGTAAAGGAATGTGTTAAATGTCAGAAAACGAAGAGAAATATAGTTAAGGGACCTTGGCAGGAGGGCATTATGGCCAGGTACTCGTTTGAGAAAGTTGTAATCGATATTGTGGGACCTGTGCAGAGATCCAGGAAAGGAAACAGATATATATTGGTCATGACGTTTTAACGCGTTACGTTGAAGCCAGAGCCATGTTGGATCAGACAGCTGATTCTGTGTCAGAAGCCCTAGCCAATGATATTGTGTGTCGGTACGGCGTACCCAGACAGATTATAAGTGATAGGGGCGCCAATTTCACGTCGGAAACATTTAATACCTTGTGTAAGGAGCTAGATATTGCACATAAAGTGACCACATCTTATCGTCCGACGTCCAATGGTCTTGCAGAAAGATGTAACAAATCTTTATGTGAGACCATTGCGACGCTGTGCGGGAACCATCCTGAAACGTGGGATGAAGTATTGGGTTTTGCACTTTGGACAATGAGAACAACTTGGCATGAATCGTTGAAGCAAGCTCCTGCATTCCTATTATATGGCTTCGATCCCATAGCGCCCAAAGGATAGGATGAAGAAGAGGAATGGACTCATGAAGGTATAAATATAGAAGAGTACCGATCTGCATTAGTGCAAAGATTGTGGCGAATTAGGCGAGAGGTGTATGATCTCGATCATTGTGTGTTAATATTTTAATTGTGTGTTAATATTTATTTTATTATTTAGAAATAATATATTTTAAGATGTTTGATTTCGTTAATTTTTTAAAAAAAGCTGTGGTTATTTTTAAGTAATTGTTGCCGATTGCTTTTGCAACGATGGTCGTGCAACAGGAATCGCCATTGTTACCGAGAAAGCATCGTTTCTGGGATCTTTTCCGAGAAGCTATGCGATATCGGATTTTTTTTTTTATTGTTGGGTTTTCTTGCATTTTTTTTAAGTTCGGATAATATTTTTTTTGGCGGTGAGCAACTGCTGCGAATGGACGTAAAAGAAAAAAGGGTCACAAAAATGGTGGGAACGCCGGAAAGTTCGAGAGATGTTTTGTTAGTTTATTCTCAGTGGGCGATTGCAGAAGAATTCGATTATCATAATGTACTGAAGGACGGTACCCAATTTTAATCGAAAAAGAAGTAATCCAGGTTCGTTGGAATTTTCGATGCTGTTACTTCCGACTGGTCATCGCGTTCGACCGGAGATTGAGTTTCGACACATCAATGAAGTCAGCGAGCAATTCAGATGACATTTGCGGGTGAGTTCGTTCTGTGTTGTCTGTTCAAGAAAGTCTGCTGATTTATGCGAAGAAATAGTACAACTTTAGTTAGAGAAAATAGAGCAAAATACGTAAACTTATAACAGGAACAGTGTTCGTGTATCACGGAGACTGCGGTTATAACATAGTGAGAAACTGCGTAATTGAACATTAGAGAAACATTTAGTAATGAGGTTGCGCTGTCTTGGTTTTAATAATGCTATACTATGTCTGTATTATAGATAATGAATTACAGTATTTGCGTAGCATGCATGATTAGTATTATGAAGAGGTTGTGATGATGCAACTAAACTTAATGTTAGGTATAAGCAAGAGTCCGTGATCCAAATATTATTTCACAGGGAGTTGCACTTTGTGTCCGCGTGGGCGTGCCTGTCTCTCTTGCCGAGCAAAAGTTAATTGACCACGTCCGCCGAAGTGCGTTTAATGCTGCTATATTGATCCACAAATACGCTGGAGTGCTAACAAGAGGTTACTACGGACCTCCTCTTATGCGTTACTTAATCAAAAGGACCGTGCGATGCGGGTATGCATCCATTTTCTGGGTAGAATAAGCACTTCCGGTGTGTTAGTGAAAAAATAGCATAATAGCATTATCCCTGTATTAGGACCGCCCTGTATAACTCAGGTGTGTTTGAACTGATGCACATAGATATTAGTTGCAGAATCTGGCACATGTCGTTGTTTATTGCGCTAATGTTATGAATAATATTAGTCAATTAGTAATATAGTTTCTTAAGTTCAGTGAGGGCCCTCTACTGATGTTACTATATTAGATAAAGATTAAATTAACATACATCTGATTATGCATATGTAGATTACTCCAAAATGAATATTTAAGTCCTTGATTAGAAATAAAGAGAGTCATTTGTAATTTTAATTGATCAGTTGCTGAAGAGGTTTCACTTTAATTTTAAGATTCACACCCCAGTGGTATCAGCCCCGAACCCTTGATGCCAGTCTCACCCGACACTAGTTGTTGAAATATAATAAGAGGGGGAGGGGTGTCACAGGAGCACTGCACCTCACATCTCATTGTCAACCAGTTCACAAGATTCGGTGATTGCTTGATGGACCTCTTCCATGGTGCAGGGGCGTGTGCTGAACACCTTCTCCTTAAGGAACCCCCCACAGAAACAAGTCACGGGGGTTAAGGTCAAGACTGGTCAGTGGTGAAGTTCGTCTGTGGAAGCTGATACAGTTGTTGAACGACGCCATCATATTCTGCCGGAAGTCCGCTGATCATTTGAAAGGCGTATTTGTCGTCTTCAACTTTCCTCCCAGCATCACGGAGATCCTTGGCAGCGTTGCTCACTCTGCTAAGGTAAATGGCCATCAACTCACCTTCCTTCATCTTGAGGTTGATGAAATTCTGGCAAAGTACTGCGACTCGAGCCAGAGAAGTGGGCTCCATAACATTTCGTAAAGCTTCCCATGCAGATTTAGCGTCGGTTTCATCCTTCCAGAGTTGGTGTCATTTGTTCTCCACACCAAAAACGATCGTTGATAAAGCCCGTGTGTTTCGAATTTTATGTTCAATCTTTTCACGTTCTTTAGCGTCTGCACTCTGTTCTTTTTCAGTTTTATCGATGAATCCATATAAATCACGGTCGTTTAATAGCATGCGCATACAAAATTTCCAAGTGCGTAGTTTCGCGACGACAGTTTTTCGAATGCGAATCCGCTACTCACTCCGGCCGACATCGATGAAAGTTCCATGTTTTTATTCGTTTTGCAATTCGTAAAAACGAAGAAAGCAAGCAGTATCAATTTCGGGAATAAAATACACTGTTCACTATTAAAAGATCGCCGAATATTTCGCCCATCTAGTTCCATGCAAGTCCGGCGTCTAAGTACGTAGGCCTACTTATGCAGTTAGGCTTACTGGGCCCATAACCTTGTTGGAAAAATTACGAAAGTTTTCTTGCGAATGACTTACTAATACAGACGGCAGTATTTTAATCGGGAAACTTCGTTAGCTTGACTTTCCAAGATATGAATTAGGTAAGACACAATGAATTGCAACCATTTAATATAAGAAAACATAAACTTTACTGGACGAGAGAAATTCGAACGTACTACATGGAGGAAGACTTATTTCAATTATGCCTACCACCATCTTTCTAATACATTGTTTTGAACAATAGATGTAATTTTAATTATTACTAGAACTTATGCCATCTATTGATCGCATTATTAACTAAACTAATACAAATGTTTAATAAAGTTAGCATAGAAAATTATTTTACTATTATTCTACAAGGACACTAACCTGTTTAGGTCATATCATTAACGAGGACGGTCTCCACGAAATCGGATGGCCTTTTCGCAGCCATACAAAAGGCCCCAAAACCAACAACGTCCGAGGAGTTACAACTATTCCTAGGGAAAGCGACATACTGCAGTGTGTTCATCCCAAATTTATCCCATAGAGTCAAACCCTTGTGAGAAATGCTGGCACAAGAGAAATTTAAGTGGACAAAAGAGGCCCACCATGCATATGGGGAGTTAAAAGCCGCCCTCAAATCCCCACAAGTACTCTTGCAATATGACCCTCTTCCATTAATCCTCGCCACCGACGCCAGCAGCTGTATTGAGCCATCATCGCCTTCTTAACGGTCTGGAGAGACCCATCGCATACGCCAGCCAGACCCTCTCTGAAACCGAGCACAAGTATCTGAAAATAGACAAGGAGGCCCTAGCCATCGTTATGGGCCATTAAAAAATTTGAGTTGGTTAATTACTTAAACGCTCGAAAATTTGAGTTGGTCACAGACCACAAGCCATTGACTCAAATCTTTCATCCCCATAAGTTTCTTCCTACCCTATGCATCAGCCGCATGTCTAACTACGTGGAATATCTCACGAATTTCAACTATTCCTTCGTATATAGACCCACAAAAGAACACAGTAACGCAGATTATTGCTCGAGGGTAACCTCAACAGGATCGAGGAGGAAGAGGAAGACGGATTGGAACTATTTTCCATACACCAAATAAGTCAACTGCCCATTGGATCAGACGAGATCACGAAAGCCATCAGAAGCTACCCAAGATTGGGCCGGATCGTCCAGTAGCTCAGATGAGGCTGTGACCTAGCCCGCTCAGGTTTCAAAGCACCAGAAGACAAGTATACAACGAGCGCTGGTTGCCTGATGTACAAATATCGAGTAGTAATACCACCAACACTACGGCAACAAGTCCTGGATGACCTCCACACTGGCCATCTAGGAATGGGCAAAATGATGGGCCTGGCCCGCTCATTTGTGTACTGGCCCGGCATCAGTTAAATCGTGTGTCGATTGTGCGATGTTCTCCAGTGCGCCACCCCAATACAGAGTCCATCATTGGGAGTATCCCAAAGGGCCTTGGGAGAGGATCCATCTGGACTATGCCAGACCAGTAGCGAGCAAAATGCTACTCATCGTAGTATATGCATGCAGTAAATGGGTGGAGGTGAAAGTAACTGCGTCGACGACTGCGACAGCCACCATAGATATTCTGGATGAGCTGTGCTAGATATGGGATAGTCTCTGATAGTGGACCCCAGTTTGTCACCAACGAATTCACTGCATATCTTAGAGCGCGAGGTGTCAGATTCCACAAGTGCTCAGCGCTCTACCACCCTTCCACGAACGGACGAGCCGAACATTATGTTCAAACCGTCACAAGTGCCTTAAAAGCCATAGGAACCACCCCAGCTAATTTGCATCGGAATCTAAACTTATTTCTGGAACGATGCAGGAGAGCATCACACGCCACAACGGAGGATTCTCCTGCCAAACTCTTCTTAGGATGGGAATTGTATACTCGCCTAGATATGCTGCAGCCGCAAGACGTCAGCCAGCAGGTGCAAGAGAGGCAGCAAGCCTCATTTATGCCTAAATTCAGATCTCTGTGGGAAGGGCAAGCGATGTTCGTCCATATGGGAAGACCCTTGCAGAAAAGGTGGCTACCAGGTTGTCAACCGTTGCCTAGGAGACCTGCACTACGAAGTGGAGGCTGAAAGCGAGACATAGATTAGCTCAAGCCATGTGATTCAGAGGCTTCCTAGTGTGCTACGCAGCAGTGAAATGGAGAGACGTCGGATGCCTCGACGGGTGCGCTTTAAGGCTGGTTCCTATAGCTCCAACAGGTCCTTACTACTGGCCACTAGGACTACTACTGCGATTGAGAAGCCCGATTTGATAAGCATCGACATGAGTCGTACTCTATTATCGGCAGAGGGTGCCGGTTCCCATAGGTGCGATTTGCAATTACGACTTAACACTGTGCATGCATCCAGAGAGAATAAACATGGCGTTTAGTTTATCGATACGTAGGCGAGAGTGTTTTCTTACATTGTATACAGCTTTAAAAAACCGTGCACCCGTTAATGTATCATATAATTTTTTAATAATGTAACAACATCAGGGAATACACCAGCAGATGGGCTGGAGGGAAGAACCCCATATTGCCCCCGCAATAGGCCGAAGACCAAAATGGGGTTAATGAAAATAAATAAAAAAAAAACAAAAACAAAACTACAAGAAAGCTGAGAAAACAAAAACATAAATTAGTATAAAACTACAAGAACAAATAAAGAAGCCATATGTCAAAACAACAATACAATAATAATAATAATAATAATAATAATGAAAGAAATAATATTTAAAAACTAATAATAATTAAAGCAAGATAAAAAGCGACGACACAAAACAGCAAAGGCTTTAGTCAAACAGATATAAGCGCTTGCCCTTTAACACTCAAAGATTAATATCTGCAAAATTATCCGTAAAATTTTTTATAATCTTGCAAGTTGGTCCTCCATTTAAAAGGCTGACCAAAAGCGTAACCTTTATGCGTTATCCTTACATCATGAAAATTAAAACAATCAAGGATAATGGGGACCTTCATCCTTTCATAATAGAGATTAATTAATATGTTAAAAAGCGAGCGCTTAATAATTACATCAATATTGAATACATTGTTAGTATGATACAGAAAATCACAATTTTTACATCTGCCCTGAATAAAATTTGTAATACTTAGAAATTTACGCTGCAAGGATGCAAGCATTTGCTTATTACCGCCAAAACAACCCCAATTACAATACCATAACTTGGGAATTACGAACGCCTTAAACAGCGTAATAAAAATTCTATAATCATTAAAGAAGTTGGTGAGACATTTTATAAGCCCCAAGCGGCGAGAAATACCGCGATTAAGTAACTCTAGATGGCTCCGGAAGGAGCAATTATTTGCGAACAGCACCCCCAAATCTTTTAAAACATTCTTTCTTATTAAAATACTCTCCTCGGTTCGATAATCAAAAAAAAAACAAAAAAAAACTGAGCTCTTTTCCGAGTGAAAGAGACTGTAAAGAAACCTTTTGTGTATTTAGGTCAAGACCATTATTTCGGGATAATTCCGAAACTATTGTAAGACTATGTTGCAGCGTCTCACAATCAGACCAAGAATCTATTGCGCTAAAAATCTTAAGGTCATTTGCATAAAGCAACATTTTGATGGGTGGTAGTTCAAGAGCGTAAGGAAGGACCGCAACAAAGACATTGAAAAGAAGTGGACTGAAAGGAGATTCCTGTGGGACACCACTTTTAATTGGGTACGCAACCCTACAAGGATCCTGATGTCTTAAAATAAAACTTTTGCCCAACAGCATTGAGTGAAACCATTGTATAATAAAATCCGGCAAATTAATATAACTCGGCTTAGTAAGTAGAAGATCAAGATTGACGCTGTCAAATGCTTTAGAAAAGTCGAGAAATAAAGCATCGACCTGTGCTATATTATCAACATTACGAGCAATAAAATGTAAAAAAGAGGCCAAATTCGTTTGTGTAGAGCGGTTAGTACGAAAACCGTGATGTGTATGAGGCAAATACGCATCGATATACATTGCTAACCACTCGGCCAACAGCGTTTCAAGCAGCTTCGCCGGAAAGGAAATCAAGGTGATTGGTCTGTAAACCTTCTTTGTTCTCACATCACTTTGTTTCTGGATTTGTTGAATTACCACCTGTCTCCACTCATCTGGGTAACTTCCATATTCCAGGGATAAATTAAACAAGTGCTCCAAAGGACAGATCAGAGTTGTAACACAGCCCTTAAAAAAAAGTCTGGAACGTTTGCTATTATACGTGATTTGGCAGCGGACAACTTCATAACCTTATCCAAGACTAGTTTAGCCGAGAAAGGCTGCCATTTAAAAGAAGTATCAATCCTGCTCCAACACTCTTCAAGCAAAGATGAATTAGGTTTCAACGAAACATCATTGCTCATTGTAGATGCGAAAATGCGGCAATCTCATCCTGTTCATTCTTGTCAATAGTCACAAGCTTTGTCGTATTCGAATTTAATAATTTTTTGGTAACATTCCCAAAGGGTGAAGTTGCATTTGGGCACCCAATGAACCAAAATACGAAAGTTTATCCTGTTTCCAATTAGCTTTGAATTTGCTTCTAACTGCAGTAAACCTTTCATAGACATCAGTCATTTGTAAATCTTATATAACGCTAGTTTTGACCTCCATAAAAGTTTAGTATTATACGAGACCCAATCCAAGAAACATTTGGACTATTTCAGGAAATGGACGGAATCCCTTCTGTAATTGTTTGAAACACGCCTAGTAATGAATTTATCGACGGCCAAGCGAACTACACTACTGATACTTCTCCAAATATCATTGATGTTGGTACTTGAGTAAATGTAATGCCAATCATAATTATTCAAAAAATTAAAAAGGCCATTATAATCACCTTTGTTAAGAAGAAAATTTGAGCTCGAAGGTTTCGAATCCATGGTGAGATAAGTAACAATTGAAACTAAGAGTGGAGAATGGTAGGTGCCCGGCTGGACCATATACACCTCAGCTTCATTGACCTTCATCGCAATGTTCCCAAAAACTTTATGAAGGTTATCCCCACGCGTATTTTCAATAAAGTTCGAATTCGTGAGGTTTACCTCACATGCCCAACACTCGGTAAGTATTTTGTGTCTTAGCATACGAATCCTTATCTGAATAATCTCTCAGGAAGGAATAATTAAAGTCCCCTAGAATAATGGAATCTGCATCCTGAAAAATGATGAAATCCAATAACTCTTCTAGGAATTTCTCATAGTGTCGTGTAGGTAATTGCAGGGGGATATAGATATTTAAAATGCACAATTTACTGTTCTTATTGGTACGTCCCAATTTGGCAACCACCACTCCAACAACATTGATCTCCATGATGGAGGTATTGAACACACACTCAGTTGATTTAATCGAATTTGGAACCGCAATGATGACTCCTCCTCCCCGCCATGGCCCACATCTGTCGTTCCCGAAAACTCTAAAATTATCTCCAAAGAGCATATAATTTGTGATGGAATTATTTAACCAAGTTTCCGATAGACAGTAGATATATTGGTTATTCTGGTTAACAAAATCGAATATCTGAGAGATCTTAGTTCTCAACCCACGTACGTTCTGGTAATAAATAATATTAATCATCAAGTACTGATTAACGTTGAAGTACTGGTGGGCCATGCTGAGGAAACAAATAAAGCATCAAAATCTTTCTTGTTAACAAACACTACGAACGATACGTATCCTTGATGTTTTACCTTCAGTTTAACGCACTACTATTGAGAGACAGTTGGTTGCAATAAATCCACCCAATTGCTCACAGGTCTCACAAAGCTCGAGCCTGGAAATAAATAATTTTTTCTCATCCTGCTTCAAACCGCTAACATTAATAGACCCATTACATGTCGTACTAGTATCAATGCATATCGGTTTGTTACTGTTCCTCCTACCTTTGACAGGATTCAATAAGAGAGCTTTAAGAGAAGAGTTAATATTTAATAAATCTTCGATATCCTTACCCGACTCATGCAATGAAACAGTTACCGTCAGCTTTCTTCAGAATCTCAGCAAACGAGTCAATTTTACGAGTCAGTTTGTTAGATCTACTGCTCTAAGTAGGGAGATGACAGTGTCTAGTTTTGCATTTATGGCTCTGTTCTCCTCCTGTAATTTATTAGCTGTACGAATAAAATCTTTAACGAATAATAAAGAGGAAAATAGTTTTACTGTGATAATTTATTTGAAGGACCATGGAAAACCATCATCAACGATTCGATGAATTTCCCTCCTCCTCCTTTCGCTGGAACAACACCGACAAAGCCAGACAAGAGAAACAACGCTGGCTTTGTTTCTCTTGACTGTGCTTTGGCACTGATAAAATAGAAAATAAATTCATCTATTTCACAAATAAAAAAGAATTAAGCCTATTTTAATTAATAAATACTTACTTACTTTACTTACTTTTCAAACCCGCTTATCCGTTAGGGTCGCGGGGGCAGCAGCCCTATGGAAGATCTCCAGCGATCGCGATCCTCTGCCATCAGGTGCATGTCCTCCCTGGTAATATCCAAGCGACTCGAACACAGATTCTCCATGTAGTCTAGCCACCTGGTTCTAGGCTGACCCCTTGGTCTTTTACCCACCGGCTAGGAAAATAACAACTGCCTAGGAAGACTAGTTTGCGTGGCCATACCAGCGCAACTGAGATCTCTCAATGCGGAGAAGTAGCGGCTCAACACCTAAAGATTCCCTTATTGTGCTGCTGTACACTCTATCTAGTAGGGTAACATCTGCCACACCTCTCAGAAATCTCATTTCGGCTGCTTGTACCCGCGATCGCACTCTTTCGGTCATTATCCAAACCTCATGACCATAGGTGAGAATGGGGACAAAGATAGATTTGAAGATTGAGAGCTGTTTCGTTTGTTTCGAAAACCTGTTTGGTTACCCAGCTTGCGTTTCGTTACCACAGATCGCCACAGTTCACGTCTGACACAGCTTGCTGCACCAATCCGAGCATCCAATTCTTTCTCCTGCCGTCCATCACTCGTGAATGCAATCCCGAGATACTTGAACTTCTCCACTTGTCTCAATGAGGCTCCCCTAACATGGAGAGCGCACTGAGAAGGCTGTCTTGAAAGGACCAGAACCTCAGTTTTAGCCACACTGATCTTCATCCCAGCTTCTTCACATTTGGCTGCAAACCGGTCTAGTGCATGCTGAAGGTTCGTGCGAGAAGACCCAAGGAGGACAAGGTCGTCAGCAAAGAGCAACCTCTCCACCAGGTAGTCGCCCACACAAACATGCTCATCGCCTCGGCTGCCCCTGTGTATCCAGTCCATAAAGATTATGAACAAGAGGGGCAACAGTACGCACCCTTGGCGGAGTCCAACACCCACGGTGAACGGTCTTGACTTAATGCCATTTATCTGGACGCATATCTCAGAGCTTTCGTAACAGAGACATGATAGCAACCAGTAATTGCCCATCCACTCCATGCTCTTGCAACACTTGCCAGAGCTTCTCCCGAGGAACTCTGTCATATGCTTTTTCGAGGTCCACAAAGCAAGCGTAGACCTGTTTTGCATACTCCCAGGATTTCTCAAAGATTTGCCTTAGAGCAAAGATGTGATCCGTCGTGCTTCGGCCAGGTCAGAAACCACACTG
>JAHWFO010016826.1:188488-210002 GCA_023313115.1 Rhysida immarginata
AATATCAAATTTAATTTTGAAAATCAAAAAAAAAGAAATTGTCACATACATCATCATTATTATTAATATTATTATATAGAATTTTAAATAAATAAAAATTGTTTTATATTGTTACATTATTAACATTCAAAAAACTCAATCAGTGGTTTTACTGTG
Organism: Rhysida immarginata; assembly: GCA_023313115.1. Lineage (NCBI taxonomy): Eukaryota > Metazoa > Arthropoda > Chilopoda > Scolopendromorpha > Scolopendridae > Rhysida > Rhysida immarginata. The sequence continues at coordinate 188,645 of JAHWFO010016826.1, forward strand.
GGTTTTATGCCTGGGGGTTTTGTGTGGCTGGGGTTTTGAGTGGATCCCGGTTAGGTTATGGCAACAGAAAATTGGATGGGAGATGGATTTTACAGTAAATCAATTAAACAGTATATACAATGTACAGTTCATTATATTGTCTTTTTTGTGCTTAATGAACTTTGTGTACATTCTACAACATATTTTCTGGTCTGTCGAGCCGGATGTGATAAAAACAGTTTGTCAGTGCCATGAGCATTTCTCTATTGTTTGTGTGTGAAACTTTTGTGTCTTCTATGGGAAATCAAACCTTACATTCCATATCGCAAGGCTTATGATGGAAACTTTAGTACGACAAACTGTCACTCTTAAAGCTTCTTTAACTCGTGTGGAAACGTTTTTAACAACATGTGAAGTCAAATTACCTACTCTTGCAAAACTTGAAGTGAGACTCGAATGTTTGGATAAATTGATGATGCATTTTGAAGAAATACAGCGCAAAGCAGAAATTTCGTGTGACGCCCCTGATGTAGAGCAACACCAAGCAGAACGGGATGATTTCGAAGAGTGTTATGCGAATGTAAAAGCTAGTTTGAATAATCTACTTGCTCAACACAACCTCCTAGGGATTCCATCAGCTTCTCCAGTGCTTGCTCAAACAGTACCAAAACCTCCTGTAAGTCTACCAAAATTAACCATGCCAACTTTGGATGGAAAATATACTAAATGGACAGCATTTTGGGACTTACTCACTTCGTTAGTTCATGACAATCTATCATTAACTCCAGTGCAAAAACTTCAGTATCTAAAAACATCAATAGGCGGTTTCACGCTTTGAAACAGATTGAAAAAATGGTTTAAAAATAAACCGTTTAAGTGGGTAAAACCGTGAATAAATGGTTTAAACTTTAGAATTTTAAACGGTTTATTTCTTTTTGGAAATTTGACTGCAGAGGGAGTTGGTTGTTATAATCATGGCAGCCTTTTTGAGTATAGTGTACATGTGTGATTACAACTACAAAACATGTTTTAACAACTTGATTTTTTTTTTTAATGACATTATTTACTTTACTTGATCTTTGCCTAAATATGATCCAACAATATAATTCACAATTGCGAGCTCTTCATCCAAATCCCAAGCTCTGTTTTGAGCCCTGATCCGAAACCGCTTCGACGAAGCGTGGTCAGTCATATTTTTTTCTCTCAAAAAACGAGATGTTGCAAATAAAAGAAACTAACGAAAAAAACTACGTCGTGTCGTTTTCGTTTCTTCTCGATCGTTTAAACATAAACCGTTTATTTCGAAGCGTGAAACCATCTAATTATTAGGGAACCGGCTCGTTTGATCCAGGAGTTGTAGACCACAGACTCAAATTATGGTAAGGCCATAATTCTTTTACATCAAGATTATGACAACAAGCGTGTCATTCCACAATCTCATATGAGTGCCTTGTTTACTGCTCCAACTGTCTTGGCTGACAATCCTATCAGATTACGAGAACTTGTAGATACTGTACAGGAACATTTATGTGCATTGAATGTTCTAGGCGAACCAACAGAAGAATGGACCTCGTTAATGATCCACCTTGTCACTGGAAAGTTGGACATCGAATCTAGATGTCACTCACTTTAATAGATATGCCCACCTTTGCTCAACTGCAAACATTTTTGGAAGTGCGATGTCGTGCCTTGGAAACATTTCTTCAAAATGAAACTAAGAAAAGTAATGAGAACTGAAAGCACTCAACCAGTGGTAATAAAAACACTAGTGCAAACTTTGTCACTTCGAAAATCTGCTATACAATTTGTAAAGAAGAACTCCCTCTTTACAAGTGTGGCCAATACAAAGTAATGACTGTTCATGGCAGACATTCACTTGTTAAATCTCATCTCTTGTGCTTCAACTGTCTCAGCTCAAATCAAGCCAAAAGCATGCTCCTCATGTCAGTAAAAACTGTGGGAAACATCATCACACTACTTTACTTTTTCCTGATGATGAAAACTCAACTAACAAGACAGAAGAATCAACAAGGACTACAGCAACAACACCTCCACAAAATGTAGTTCAAGTTCACTTCAAATGTTATTCTCAACAGCAATAGTGTTGATACGAGTCCAGTTCAACAGATTGGTAAAGTGTCGTACTTTATTAAATAGCGGCGCTCAAAGCAACTTTATCGTAGAAAAGTTAATCCATCGATTGAACCTTTCAACAAAAAGATAACTCTAGCATCAATATGGGTTTGGGAGGTTCTGAAGTATCTCAAGAAAAAGAAATGGTCCAACTTTACTTTGCTTCTCTCATTGGAGATTTCCAAATGACAGTGTTTGCCATTGAGCTGAAGAAAATATCCCACAAATTACCATTGAACTCTGTAGATCCCAGTTGTTGGATCAATTTCATTTGCCACTTGCCGATCCTGATTTTGCGGCTCCTGCAGAAGTTGATTTAATACTTGGAGCTGAAATCTTTTCAGAGATTATAATTGGTAATAAAATCTCGACACCCAACTGTCTAATCGTTATTCAGATGGATCTAGGATGGATCATTAGTGGAATGTGTAAACAAGAAAACGCCACAAAGTCTGTTCAAGTATTTTATGCACATCATATTGGTATGGATCTCAATGCATTTTGGGAACTTGAAAATGTGCCAACTTCGCCCAAATTTACCGAAGAGGAAGTTCAAGATGAAGGGGATCAATTTCATTTGGCTGCTAAAGCATTGCAAGATTCGTTTTATGTTTATGATCTCGTTACAGGAGCATGCTCGACGAAAGAAGTGTTCAAATTACAAAAACAACTTAACCAGTTGCTTCAAGCTGGCGGTTTTACTATAAGAAAATGGGCCACAAACAATGCAGAAGTATTGGAACAACTGAAAACTAAGACCAGCTCACCAATCGCCTTCTTTTTAACTGATGATCAAAAAATTCGCACTTTGGGAATTGAGCATGGTTTCTACTTCACCAAAAACTGGAATCAGAAAATCAAAACTGAAATTTTCTAATAAGAATGATCCTTTCCATTCTGGTGGCATTATCTGTTCCACATTGACAGAAAAATTTGTCGGAAAATTAGAACCCAGTTGCCATCTGCCGTCAATTTACTATTTTACTGGTATCCCTGCTACTCCAAATATAAAATAGACGACCAACAAACCGCAGCCTCTGCTATGAGCTATCTCTTCTCAATTTTGAGGTGTTTGGCTTTGAAATCTGACAGGCTCTTAATAAAATAGCATTTTGATAAAATATAATTCACAGTGATAAATGAGCATTTAAAGGCAATTTATTTATCCACATTTAATTATTTTTATAATTTTTTTTTGAACTTCAGGGATTACCGTAAATCCTCTACTATAATGCGGATAGTTTTGGCCTAAAAAACACCTAAATTTCTTGGATCGTATTATACAAAAGGATTAATATCAGCCCTGCAACGACCAGAGGAGGTTATGTCCGGAGGGATTTTGTCCTGATGAAACTACTGTGTAATATACAGTGACCAGTGCATTATACAATAAATTAATTCACTTTTTATTTGAATTTCTCGTCCCCAACCTCTAATAAAAAAATAACTCCTCCCAAAGATCACTACTCCAAACTGCTTCGAACTACTGTCCTGATGAAATTCACAATGAATATACCGTGTGTAGTATAGATAAATTATACAGCATATACAGTGTCCAGTTCATTATACAATAAATTAATTCACTTTTTATTTGAATTTCTCGTCCCCAACCTCTAATACAAAAATAACTTCTCCCAAAGATCGCTACTTCCAAATAGGCCTACTTCCAAACTGGCTCGAACCAAAGCCTACAAGAAAGCTTATGCAGTCAAGTTCAGAAATAAAACTTAAACTGAATAAAGTTTACTTGATTTTTCATTAAGAAATGTTCTGTGGGTTTTTTTTTTGTTTCTTTTAAATTTTTTATTATTATTTTATTTTGTCGATGTGAGAGTGAGAAAGTAGGACTATAAAATTCCAAACTACCTCGACGAAGTTCCCTTCTGTGTTGATAATATTCACATGAATTTATCGTGTATTATACATTAATTACATTGCATAGACACTTCCAGTTCATTATACAATAAATTAATTCACTTTTTATTCGAATTTCTCGTCGCCAACAGCTACGGTAATATGAAACTAACTTCTTCCAAAGATCGCTATACTTGCAAACTGCCTCGAGCCAAAGCTTACAAGATATAGAAAGCTTATGCAGTGAAGTTATGGAAAATGTTAAACTGAATAAAGCTTAATTGTTGTTTTTTTTTATTAAGAAAATTGATGTTCTGTTGTTTTTTTTGGTCGATGTGTGAGTGGGAAAGCTTTCCCTATCATTGTAAGGCTGTAATTTCCAATGATTTTAATGGGGGAAATGTCCCAAAAATAAATTGAATTTTGGTGAATTTAAACTTTATATAATTTTTAACAAAGACAAGAAAGTTTACTTACATCCATTTTTATATTTCTACATTTATTTGTAATAAAACTGTCGATTTTGGACGTTTTGTCGAATATCTAGAAAAATACTTGACGAATTGTCCTGACACCTCATACATTTCAGAGTATAATTTGTCAAGTATTTTTCTAAATATTTCGACATAACGTCTAAAATCGAAAGTTTCCGATCACTTTTGGCTAGATAGTATACATTAATTATACAGCAAATACAGTGTCAGTTCATTACACAATAAATTAATTCACTTTTTATTTGAATCATAATATACATTATTGGTAATTTTACGGTGTGACGACTACCCCCCTAATTGATGCTAAAGGAGCAAACAGCCTATGCTGATATGTCGAGGGAAGGAGACCGTCAAGGGCTCGGGACTGATATGTCGAGGGAAAGGTGTTGAAGATCTATTTTATGCAAAATATGAAGACAAAGTTGTAAAATAAAATTACACTTTATTTAACGCTACAAGCATATTAAGCCAATTTTAAAAATCCTGACTCTGATAATAGAGGTTAAGCACCACGTAAACGCGAACATGATGCGAACGCGTGTGACGTTTCCAATCATTGTTTACAATTGTGAACAATGAATAAGCTACATCATTTCAGATTGGAAACGTCACACGCGTTCACGTGGTGCTTAACCTCTCTATTAAAAAGCTACACACATAGCTGACAACGCTAGCCTAAAGGGGCCTGTTAGCCTAAGAGAGTTAAGTTTTACATGCTAAAAGCCAAGATGTATAGTCCCAGTTAATTTGTTTGGAAGATTCCTCCAGAACCATGTTGTTAGTTTAAAGTTAAATGTTTAAATTAGTGTGTTCTGCTGGTTTTTACCTTCATTTGTCTACGCGTGCTATGCCTCTGTCTCATGAGATTTAAACACTGCCGCTGCTGGGTCGCTGAATGCCTGGTAAGCCCGTTCGAAGCTGATGGACGGTAAGATGCCAAAGCAAACAGATGACTTCAGATGGTGAGTTTTGTGCTTATTTTGACGCGACAAAAGTGTGCGTCTACGATAAGACAATTGACTTTGGAGCATAGCGACTGATATCAACGTTTCTCGCTTGAGCAGCGCTGGTGAGAACTGGCCTAGTTCCGAGCACGTGTGGTGGTGCCTTAGACCAGACTCTAGTAAATTCAATGTTCTTTGTTTCTGGAATGTTTTGTGCCCTAAGAAGATTTGATGTTTTTTTTTTTAAATGTTAAGCTTAGTAATAATTACTTGGTTGGGTTTCCTATAAGGAGGGATGTATGTTTTGTGGGAGTGTTGCATTGAGGCTGGTAAGGGCTGTAGAGCTGCATAGGCTGGCGCGTGATGGTAGTATACTTGCTTTCATCGTTGGTTCCTTTAAGGGCTCACGCCGAGGCCAGTGAACAGGACACCCGTAATGCGAAGGAGCAAACCAAGGCTAATGTATGTCATCCAAGAGGGTTCTGGTGATTCCCCCCTCTTGTGCATATGTGCAGTGTTAAAGGTATCACACGACATCATTTGGGAACGTTGATCTAGTTTCTGAGGGGTGGCATCATTCACCCAACAAGTCTGCAGTAGCAAACACCGCATGGGCCAGTCTGCTCGAGGCAGTGATAGCCTAAGATCCGTATCTAGACAAGTTCGGATTGCGAGTCGGTGGACTCGGTGCATCCTCCTCCCTCTTTAAAGGGTATGACCCGCGTGTCATAAGTGATTAGGTAGTTTCTTGATGAGTAGTGTGATAAGGTATGATGTTTAAGGCCCATATTCAGAATGAACGCTCATACTCTTGCTCTTGCTTCAAGACCATTGTTGAATACAAACTCCGTATTCAGAATGAGCGCTAATGCTCAAACTCTTACTCTAAGCATTTGCTTATGCTAGTAAGAGCATGAGCAAGAGCAGTAGTTAGAGCGGTCGCTCCTCTTTTGAGAGTAAGCTTGGGGGATTCGCTCAATGCTCAATTTGATGACGCCATTAAGCTTCACACCATGGATGTACTGTATAGATTAGTCTTTAGAGGGAGGGCAGAGAATTGAATAATTATTACGCCCACAGCGAACTTCCGTTCAGGATCGCTCCATACCTTTACTCATGCTTCTAATCAACACTTCCTTGCATTTACTCATGCTACTATTCAACGCTCCTTGCATTTGCTCATGCTACAACTCAACGCTCAACACTCATTCTTAATGCGTGCTAAAATATTTTGGGATAAAAGCGAGGGCAATAAACGGGGGATAAAAAATCGACGATAACTAGAATAAAGAAGTGGGGATAAGAATGGGTAAAAAGTATCCCCCTCAACTTTTTATCCACTTTCATGCCTCCTTTAATCTCCTATATACAGGGTGGTCGAGTTAAGTGAAGACCGTGTAAAATCTCGAAAGCTATGCATCGGATAAAAAAAAATTTGGAAAGAAATTTGTTCGTCCTTAAAAAAATGGGGGAGGTCTTCCTTTTTAATATTTCTTTGTAACCCCCACCTACTCCTAGGAGGTGTGGGGTCAATTTTGGTATCATTGGATAGGATCCTTCGAAACGAAAAAATTTCATTGCAAACTTTTTTAGATCCGATGCGTAGTTTTCGAGATATTTCAATGTCTTCATTTAAATCGACCACCCTATATAGTAGCACGATTTTCGCTTACTCAATTAAATTTGAAAGTTCCACAAGCTGCTTTTTATATTTCACAAAAAACATTTTTTATTTTGCAAGTATCTTTTTAATTCAACATATTTTATTGCACAACTTCTATTTTTTATTTTAAAAAATACATTTTAGCATTTGCAAAAACCTGTAACGGTTCATTTCTTACTTCTCTCTGATGAGTGTATCCATCAAATATACGGCGTGAAGCATAATGGTGTCGACAAATTGAGCATTGAGTGAACCCCCAACCTCACTCTTCACTCATAAAAGAGGAGCGACCGCTAAATCTTTGAAGCACGCATTCTGAATTAGAGGACGCTCTTACTTTCGCTCCTGCTCTTGCTCACACTCCTGCTCTTGCTCATGCTTTATATTTCTTTAGCAGCATTTTATATTTTGCAAAATACATTTTAGTTCTGTAAAATATACTTTTATTTCCGCAAAAGACCATTTTGTTTCGACAAAATGCATTTTTAATCATGCCAATTCATATTTTATTTTGAAAAATGCATTTTAACATCATTATAACATGCTTCTAAACACGAAGCATGATGAAATTCCAGGAAACTTATTACTAGCAGATGAACTGTTATCATGGAATCAAACGTGTGTATCAGATATTTTTGCCAGGATTGCTTTTCAAGAGCGATTGCTCTTTGCTCCATGTCTTTGCTCATGCTACTACTCAATGCTGAAAGGATTCAACAATGATCTTGGAGCAAGAGTAAGCATACTGAATAACCACAGGAGCAAATGCTCTTGCTTACAGTCATGCAAGTAAGAGCAAGAGTGTGAGCAAGAGTGCTCATTCTGAATACGGGAATAAGAGTTCGTTTAGTGATTCTTGAAGCATTCGAGGGGCCCTCAAACTGAAGTACAGCGCCGTCATCGTTGATGCGGTTGTTGTTTTGAGTGTTTTCGTTGGTTATATATTGTGGTTTGGTTGATAAATTTGGGAATTAAAGAGTTTTTTATTTAAGATTACGCTGGCTGTTATTGTGTTGCACCCTTGGACACTCCCGAACCCTGACAAGCCCACCTCTCATGATTTCTGTCAAGATAGTTATTGATATCGGTAGAAGGGTGGATCATAATACTGTTCCTATTGATTAAACAGGTGGTGGCCTTACAGTATAACAGAGGGACATCAGGAGTTCCAACTAGTTTCGCCATTTATTCCCGGATTTGTCAAGGAATAAATGGCGAAACTAGCCAAAGCCGGGAATAAATGGCGAAACTAGTTGGAACTCCTGATGTCCCTCTGTTATACTGTAAGGCCACCACCTGTTTAATTGTTTAGTTATTGATTATTAAATATCTTGGGGGGGGGGTCCCACATGTCTGGTTTGGGGATGTCCAAGTAGTGCACAAGACCAGAATTCAGGAGATACAAGCCTCGAGGAGGTCCTGGGATACAAGGAATGGGGACAAGCTGGCGAAGGGCACTAGTATGCCAATAAGGGCACTAGTATGCCGATGGGGGATGTGGGCATGTGCTGCTATGCAAGCCCAGGCAGCGTTACTGACGTAGGCAGCAGTGCGGTTCCCGCCCCCCACATTGAAGAGGCCCCATGTATCCTTGGAAGACCAAATCAAACTCGTGCTTGGTGAGAATGAGGGGCAAGCCTGTTGTGAAGTTTGTCCCGAGAATGGGTGCTAGGTGTGGGAACAATGTCACCCAGTGAAGAAGTGCCTGCGAATGCGAGAGCTGTGTTTCTAGAGGTTAGGAGCTCCGACTTCGAGCATGGGCAACGTAACCATGGTGGGTAACTGTGGTACACCTATGGCTAGCGAAGACGGCTCGGTTGCTCTGCCCAAGGAGCCTGTATATATGGGTCCTAAAACAGGAGGCTCCAAAGATGCCGTGCTAGGAGTCGTGTTACCGACAGGTACCAGATGCGGGAGCATGGCCGTGCCCATGGAGGAGGATCCTGACGCTGACGCTCGTAGTGAGCAAGAGGCTTCGCTGGTGAGTGGACACATGAATCAGCCTAGCGAAGGGGAGCACTCAACCCATTGGGTGGTACAAGGAATCCAGTGAAACAGCACTGCACTGTGCTAACTATGCAAAACGTGGAGGCAGTGACTTCAAGGGATCCCAAGGCAAATGTGTGTGGTAGCGAGGTATTAGGTGGGGGTTAGTATAGGTAGTGAAGGGAAGGAGGCCATGGTGAATCAGGTTAATAGTTAGAAGAGAGAGACCGTGAAGAAGACTCGGGGTGGAGTCAAACACCGGCCGAGGAATAAAAATAATGGTGACTCAGCAGTTGGTGCTGCTGGTGAAGGGAGTATGAGAGAAGTGTTGGCTGCGCGTAGGACGGGGCTTCAACCGCATGATCGAGCGATGTCAGTAGCTCTGGCTTGGATGCTCACCACCAACTAATATTTTTGTCATTTTTTGGGGGGGGGGGGTTGGTAAGTTTGCTTAGTAACTCGGGCTCGTGGTAGGCGCAGTTGAGTTGCGTGTGTACATGGGTCGCGTTTTTTTGGGGGTGTTTGGTAGAGTTAGGTGCAATTATTAAGGTTTAGTTAGGGGGAAAGAACATCGTCAGTGGACGGCTTAAGCGAGTTTTGTTCCAACGTTTGAAGCCAAGATGTAATTCCCAGTTAATTCGTAAGGTGGAAGCATCTTCCGGAACCATGTTTCTATTTAATGTTTAATGATCAAGTTATTTTCCCCTGATTTTTATATGCGTGTTTGTCCTGGTGATCTTCGCCTCTGAGTTGACGTGTGTTTCAAACACTGCCGCGGCTGGGCTGCCGAATGCCTGGTAAGCCCATGGTTGCTGTCGGACCGTAAGATGCCAAAGCAAGTAGAAGACTTCAGGTGGTGAATTATTTTGTTCTCAATTTTGATGCAATGAAAGGAGTATCTACATTAGACATGTGTACGTTGGAGTGTTGTGACTAATGGCCCATAGAACTCGTTTCTCGGTCGTGTAGTACTGGTGGGAACTGTCTTGTTTTGTGCGCACATGGGGGTGCCCTAAAGGTGCACATGGGGGGTTCATCACAAAAACATAAATACTGCTTCCACCATGCACAAATATTAGGAACAAAAATTAACTATTGCCTGTCTTTATAATGACTATAATGGCATGCAGATTATGACTTCGTTTTTGTAGTTCTTTAATAAAGTAAATATAAATTGTAACAACTTTTCATTTTATGAAACAATAATAGCAGCAAATTGGAAAATTGAGATTATGATTACAAAATGGGTTACTGACTTACGTACAAGTTGAAATGAATTCAGGAAGAAAAAAGAAAAAAATTTTTCGAGGGTGGGATTTGAACTCATACCTGCAAAATAGGATGCCTGCAACATAATACAGTGTTAGAAGAATACACTTAAATTTAATATCAAAATTTTGTTATTTATAAATAAGTAAATCACATTGGTGATAAATATTTATGAAGTTTGTTTTTTTTGGAATCTCATCCAGGTGAAAGCAAAGCAGGTTCTTTTCAATATTCTTTTCATTTTTAGCCATATTCTTCGGAGTACGCCAAGGGAAGTGCAGACTCAATTTGATAGAGACAGTAATGACGTCATGGCAATGCTGCCTTCTGATTGGTTTTCCGTTCTGTGGCGAAATGGAATGGAAATTTTTCTTCAACACAGCTCAACAAACTTTCCATTGAGATTCTGGTGATCAAAAACTGAATGAAAAGGAAGTGAAGTCATAAAAATTTTCCATTAGGGTTCTGTTCTGGCGTGATTCCGTTTAGGTGGAAACCACGCCTTAGTTGGAGCCCCAACACAGATGAATTTTCTTTCACTGTATACTTCAAATCCTATGATCATGTGACAAAACTCATAGTATTATCAGAACTCTTAAGTTTTTGGATCCTCTGGGTTGGTTAGCACTTAATATAGGAAAAATCTTCATTCAAAATTTGTGGATTCAAGGTCTACAATGGGACAAGCCTTTACCACCACTCTTATCGCAAGAATGGGAAAAGCTAAACCTCGTTTACTTGAAGTTAGAGTACCTCGATATGTGGATACCAGACAAGATAACAAAATACAACTACATGGTTTTTCAGAAGCGTCAGAAGCTGCATATGGTGCTACAGTTTACTTACGTGCTGTTTAAAAAGATAAATCTGTGCAAGTTCATTTATTGTGCTCAATAACAAGAGTTGCCCCTTTGAAACAACTCTTCCAAAGCTCAAATTGTGTGGTGCAGTCTAAATTACCAGACTGTTAAACTGGACTATTTACTCAACTTGACCTAACAACATTTGATACCTTCCCATGGACAGACTCTACAATTGTGCTTGCTTGCATACACACCGCTCCACGTAAACTAAAAACCTTTGTTGGTAATAGAGTAGCAGAAATCCAAGAACTGCTTTTACCCTCCAACTGGCATCATGTCACATCAAAGGACAATCCTGCTGATTCCCGGGATTGCATACCACATAATTTGGTATCAAACAAATTATGGTGGGTTGGCCCAGATTGGTTACATCAATCAATCTTTGATGTTCCTGAATCTACAATAACATCACCAAGTGAACTTGAAGTTCGACAACCAAAGCTGTGTTATCTGAACACCAAAGATTTTAAAATGTTGGAAAAATACTCCTCTTTCATGAAGCTCCTAAGTATTGTAGCAACAATTCATCGATTTATTTACAACTGTAGAAGCAAAGCTGAAAAAAGAAGAACCAGTTTGCTAATAACGTCTGAACTTCATCGCGCTCGAAATACATGCATTCAAATTGCTCAATTACAAGATTTTGAAGATGATTTGTCCCGTTTACAGAATGGGCAGGAGAGTGCATTACCAAAAAAATTGATTTCTCTCCATCCATTTATCGACTCAAATCATACTGCGTGTTGGAGGCAATTGTCTAATGCTTCATTGCCATATGATCAAAAGTTTCCGATCATTCTTTCATCACACCTATTGAGCAAGTTAATCATAAAACACATGTTAACCACTTGCATATTGGCCTGACAGCTTTAAGTATATTACATCAGAACTATTGGATAATAGGAGCTAGAAATTTGGTTCGTCGAATTAACATTCATTGTGCAGTCTGCTTTAAATAAAAGGTAAAGCATGCAAATCAATTAATGGGAAACCTTCCGAGAGCAAGAGTGGAACCTGCAAAACCTTTTTTGCAGTGCGGATTCGACTATGAAGGACCTATTATCATTCGAAGCAGAAAATGCCCTGGAAGAGTGCCACAATTCAAGTCCTAAATAGTAATGTTTGTGTGTTTCAGTCCCAAAACCAGTCATTTGGAATTAGCCACCAACCAATTGTCAGAATGCTTCTTAGCAGCATTCAAGCGTTTTATCAGTCATTGTTAAGTGTTAGTTCAAATTGGAGCTTGCCTTAATTCACGTCCTTTGACCCAAATGTCATCTGATCCAAGTGATTTCAACGTTCTAACACCTGTCCACTTTTTAATAGGAGTATCCTTGACATGCCTGCCAGAACCTGACTTAACTTCACAAAACTCCAATCATCTTTCACGCTGCAAACTGATGCAACAAATTGTACAACACTTCTGGAAAGCTGGCAAGCCGAATATTTGACTTGATAGCAGCAGTGACCCAAATGCATTAAAAAACGACAAAATGTGAAAGTTGGAGACCCAAGTTCTTAACAATGGTGGCAATCAGCTGGTGATGCAGTGGCCTTCAGGATGCATAGAAAATATTCATTGTGGAAATGGTCTAGTGTGTGTTGTGACTGAGAACCACTAAGGGACTTTTAAAGCGATCCATAACAAAATTGTGTTTCCTACCTCAAGATGACTAACTGACTCGCTATGGAGTTTATGAGGGAAGGTATGGTTGGAATTCAGCACCTGAAGTTTCTCAAGTTTTTGAATCATTGTTAGCCTCGCGTGTTATGCAAAGATATCATTGTTTCATTTTTCATTGTTAATCATTATTTTAGGCTGAATAAAAATTGTCATGACGATGGAATGACTGTTTTTTGTTTTGTTTTTTTGTGCTTAATGAACTTTTGTGTACTTTCTACAACAACATGTTAATTAACATCTACCGAAATGCAGCTGAAAAATGACTTGTCGGAAAAGACAAAAAGTTATCTGGGCGTTGGAAACACCTGAACAACAGGAGCTTCGTCTACACCAGGAGATTGTAGAGTTATTATTTAACTTCTTCAGGTTTTTTTGTTTACCTACAACTGTAATTATGCCAAGCAATGCTGGGTGCCTTTGCTAGTCATATATCAGGGTGTCCACAGGTCACGAAAGTCCCGAAAAAGTCACTAAATTGGAAAATGGTCACGAAAGTCACGAAAAAGTTGCGGAATTAGAAAATGGGTCACGAAAATTCCGAGTCGCAGAATTAAAATTTGGTCATGGAAAAAATCTGCTCACTCCAGCCTGGGAAAAATTCTTAAAAAGGTTTTTTTGACGTTAAAAATAATTAAATTATGTCATGAAATTTATTTAAGAGGTCCCCAAAGAGTCACTAAAAAGTCACTAAATTGACTTTTAGAAACTCTGTAGACACTCTGTATATACAACCTGAAAATTTCTAAAAAGAGTGTATACATCAATATGGGACACACTGTTCAGGGCAAGTCAAAAAAAGCTGGTGTGAGGAAGAAAAAACTAAGTCCCAGAACAATAGGTTTTCTTGAATAGTACCAAAAGTCGCCATAGGGGGCGCTTATTTCAAGAAAACAATGAATACCTGAACAAATACCGTACAAACCCACTTTAGTAACAACAATAAACAATGTTTTATTTTTAATTACAAATGTGTTTCAATATGACCACCAGTGTGCTGTTCCAATAGCTGCATGCGGTACACGACATTTTCTACGGCAGCTCGCAGCATACCTGCATTAATTAGTCTGATATGTAACGTTATTTGATCCTTTAAGGTTGAGAGGTCAGGAACATGTGCTTGATACACAAGGCTTTTCAAATATCCCCATAACCAAAAATCACAAGGGTTGAGATCAGGTGACCTGGGTGGCCATACCTTGGGAAATGCACGACTAATTATTCTGTTGTCTGAAAAACGTTCTCGCAAGATCTGCTGCACCTGACGTCCGATGTGCGGTGGCGCACCATCCTGCATAAAAATGGTAGAATCCAGACAACTCTTTTCTTGCAATCGTGGTATCACAAAATTCTCAAGCATATTGGCATACCTGGCAGAATTGACGGAACAAGTCACCGGTCCACGGGGACTGATTTCTTCAAAAAAGTACGGGCCGATGATGAAAGAAGCAGTAAAGCCGCACCATACTGTTAGTTTCGGTGAATGCATAGGAGTTGGCAGACACACTTGTGGATTTGATGCAGCCCAAGTACGGCAGTTGTGGGTATTGATATCACCATTCAAATAAAAATATGCCTCATCACTCCATAAAATTTGCCATGGCTATGCATCATCCACTTCCATACGTGCTAAAAATCTCAACGAAAAGTCAGTTCGGGTACGTTCATCTCCAGGAAGCAATTGTTGAACAGGTGTGAGTTTATAGGGATGAAATGTCAATATCTTATGCAATATTTTCCTCACTGTCAAATATGGGATATCTGTTTGGCGTGCTATTGCGTGTGCACTGCTGGTACCCTGCACAGTAGTCATCTTCTGTTCCACAACAGCAGATGCAACTTCTTCAAAGTGTTGCTGCCTCATTCGTTTGCATCCCCAGCCTGGTTGCACTCCTAGAATTCCGGTAGATTCAAATCGTTCAGTCATTTTCCGTAAGTTAGTTATGCTCATCGGTCCTCTTCGTAACATTTTCAATCGCTGGAATTCACGAAGGGCAGCACTTGCATTGTTGCTCTTCTGATAAAACAACTGGACTAATAACGCCCAATTCTTTTGACTGGTTGTTTGGGTCAACCACTTGATTAAAGGTGAATCGACAATCGGACCCATATCTAAGTTAAGTAGCGTATTTTTGTCTGTACGCTGGATCGCAATGCTTTCGAACGCATCTAACAAGCAACTCATCAGAGGGTTGGGCTCAGCATTAAAATCATTTGGTTATTCAATTTGTTTCAGCAATCCCAATCAAATGAAGGACATTTTCCCCAACCCTAAGGACAAGATCTCTTCGCTCCTCAAGTCAGGAATTTACGAAGTTAAATGTGCACAATGTGATATGGTTTACAAAGGCCAGACGCGTCGAAGCATAGAAACCAGATACAAGGATCATCTAAGACATATAAAGTTTGGAAGAAATAACTTGTCCGCAGTTGCCAAACACTCCATCGACACCGGCCATGATTTTCATAATGTTAAACTGATAAAATCAATAAATAAAAGACACCTGTTGGATGCGTTCGAAAGCATTGCGATCCAGCGTACAGACAAAAATACGCTACTTAACTTAGATATGGGTCCGATTATCGATTCACCTTTAATCAAGTGGTTGACCCAAACAACCAATCAAAAGAATTGACCTTCTTCGTGTCTTACTTTTTTGAATTCTGATTGGTTGTAGTTCCTTATATATACTCATATTTTCCAAGACTCAGGTAGTTCTCTCGTTGTCTTCGAGGTGCTCCTGGACTGCTGAATGATGGTAGCAATTGCTTCTGAAAAGTACTTCCAGAATCGGGTTGTATTTATCCTATTTCTTAGTGTTGTTGTGGTTAAAGAGTTTTTTATTAATATTAAGATTCACATTGCCTTTTATTGTCATGATTGCTCAACACGGAACGCGCTTATGTAAATGTATTGATTGTTTTCTTGAAATAAGCGCCCCCTATGGCGACTTTTGGTACTATTTTTTTTTGCAGAAATCGAAACTGCATGTTCCACTAAGTATATACACCAAAATGTACCGCATTTGGCCTAATAGAATTCCCGCTAGCGAGCTCTGAACACCTCACGTTATTTCTTGGCCACCCGGTACATTTCGATTTCAAAAATCCATCATCACTCACTGATGATGGATTTTTGAAATCGGAAATGTACATCTGAGTCAGTAAAATTTTTCTATGTGGAGTAGTGTTTTCTGTTTTTTCCTTTATTTATTGCATTTATTCTTTTATGACAAAAACGAGTGTCAAAACGCAAAAATTTACGTACGAGAAAAACAAAACTTTAAAGAAAGTTCGAAAACTGAGAAAAAAATTTTTTAAAATATATAAAACAATTTTCTCTTTTATCTTCAGCTCCTTTGCCCATACCTTTTGGCTATAAGGAATTTAATTAAAAAACGGAATAGAAATAAGCCAACAGGTAGTTTGTTTCTCCTCAAAGACAAATTTCATTTCCCATTTTCACCAAACCCGTGTGTGTGTGTGTGTGTGTGCGCCAATCATAAGCGGGCTGCGGGAGTTGGCTGTTGTGTAGCGAGTGCCTGTCGCCAAAAAGGGAAGATTTTGTGCCTAAAAAAAAAAAAAGTGTATCCTGACGTGTTTTGTGCCCTCAGAATCATTATAAAATTATGAACGCATTGGGAACATACTTCGAAGTGGGATACGCTTTCACTGTTGGCCATTATTTCAAAGCGAAAGTAGCGAAAGTGATTAGGCGCGCTTGAACGTGATTAGATTTGAAAGTTGATAATGTTGGTCGTGTCGTGAATAGTGAGAACGATCAGAGCGGTAAATTTTTAGATGCAGTGCTCACGTTGATCGATGAACTTGGGCGGACTGGCAGTCCAAATCTTACGGGGAAAAATCGGCGAAAGTGGCCCTCAACCACGAGAAAGAAAAGGCATCCATCCAGCCCACCAGGATTTTTTCCCGATGTCCCAGTGGTTCAGTCCGCTTCTGTTGAACACATACGCTCGATTGCTATCGGAGGAATTTTTAATTAATAGGATGTGAATTCATTGATAAATTCATCAATAAATATAAATCAATAAATAATAGTTATTAATTAAAAATACAAATTAAATAAAAAAATAAGATATAATAAACAAAAATAATTAATCAAAATCAAAATAAAAAGCTGATGTTTCGGATAAAGACTATCCTTTATCAAAGCAAAAAAGGATAATTCTCTAAAAGCAAATAGAATATTAGAGAATTACCCTGAAGTTATGAAAGTTGTACTAACGGACGGGTTTATATATAGTTTGCATGGGGAATAGTAAGACGGTATTGGCTGAAAAACAAGAAGAGAACAAATGAGATTAATTAGAAGAACTGTTGGGATCGGACAGGACGGAGGACAAATAGGAAATAAGGGGGCAGCGAGAAAAATGCAATAGGATGACACACATGAAATTGAAATTATAAAAAAGTTTAGGAATGATAGTGCCTAGCAAAAAGATTTCGTAAAATTCCCTGAATTTTCCTTGATTTTTTCCTGATTATCAGCAGACAAAAAAGGCTGTCATGAAAGAATATTATTGACATTGTTCAAAATTTTTGATTTTATGATTCCCTGACTGTTCCCGGTTAAAAAAAAAAATAAATAAATAAATAAAAAATTCCCTGACAATTCCCGGTCGCTAGTCACCCTGTAAAATAGTCCCACATGTAAGAGCATCGGGTCAAAGGTAAAAAAATATGAAAGAACACTGAAAAGAAGAAATAAAAGTTAAGATAAAGAAAAAAGAAAAGGGCCCATAGAGCTTGCGACAAATTAAGGAATAGCTGAAGTTGGAGAGGGATATGGGAAAGGTAATGAGGGAATGGTGCCTTTGCTAAGGTTAATGCCATTAGGGGTGAGGGAATTGAATTTCCAAATAAGAAAAGACTCGAATTGCTTTCTCTCTTTTTTGTTATGGAAGTTACTACGAAGAATATAAAGGCTGATGGCCTGTAAAGAGTGGCCAGGGGAATTAAATTGTTTAGCGACAGGGGTGTCAGCATTGCTAAGGATGTTGAATTTATGTCCGGCAAATCTGGCACGTATGGTATTGCTTGTCTCACCGAGATACTGTTTCTGGCATACCTTGCAATGTAACAGGTAAATTAGATTGTGAGAAGCGCAGGTCAGGTTCTGGTTAATTTTGAAAGTAAAGGAGGAAGCACTGCTGGAAATGGAGGTAGGAGGGTTAAGAAAATGGCAAACGCCACAACGCTTTTCATTGCAAGGAGAACATCCCTTAGTGGAAGTGCGTGGTTTAGTAATAGCAGCATGGACCATAATATTTTTAAAATTAGATGTCTGTTTAAAAGAAACTTTAGATGGTTCTGGTAAAATGGAATGGAGAAGAGGAGAGTTGTCAATTTTATGTTGATGTTTCCTTACGATATTTTTAATACTATTGAGGGTTGGATGATAAGGAAGAACTAATGTATGTGTGGCCATGGCTGGAGAAGGTTTGGGGTTGTTGTTAGAACAGGAATTGTGATGTTTATAGATAGAACGCGTATGACAGATTTGGGGTAGCGTCTTGCTTTAAGGGAGTGGGTAAGGGCGTTAACATGGAAATCCTTGTCAGACTGATTAGTGCATATTCTATGGATGAGAGTTAACTGACCTAAAGGGATGTTATCCTTGCAATGGCGTGGATGGCAGCTATCATAGTGTAAGTACTGGTGCCTGTCAGTGGTCTTCTTATAGAGATTAGTAGACAATTTGTTGTTAATGATAGAGATAGAGACATCCAAAAAAGAAACAGTTGTGATAGAATAATTGTGAGAAAACTTGATAGAAGGGTGGATGGAGTTAGACTGGGTTATAAAAGATAGGAGAGAGTCTTCATTATGTGGCCAGATCAGGAAAACATCGTCAATATACTGTAGCCAGACTAACGGCATCAAGGAAGACGTGGAAAGCAGTTTGGTTTCCACCTCCCCCATAAAAATGTTGGCATAGTTAGGAGCCATTTTGGAACCCATAGCAGTGCCACTGGACTGGATATAATAATTATTGTTAAAAGTGAAGAAATTGTAGGTTAGGATGGTGTTAAGGAGAAGGCAGATTGTGTCGGTAGAAGGAACTTGGAAAGGTTTGTTAGCCTCGAGACTGTTGCGAACAGCTTCAATTCCATCATCATGAGGAATGTTAGTGTAGAGAGAAGAGACATCAAGTGTGCAGAGGAAGACGTTCTTAAAAGGCGCTGGATATGGGAGAGAAAATTGTTAGTGTCTTTGATATAGGAAGGAAGACTGGGTGGGATGTGGCATATATGGTGGTCGACATAAGCAGAAAGTGGCTCACAGAGGGTGTTGATGATTGGACGGCCGGGATATCCAGGTTTATGAATCTTGGGAAGAAGGTAGAAACGACCAGGGGAACTGAATTTAGGAAGGAGGAAGAGGCGGGTTTTTTTATCGATTTGGGAGGAGGATTCAAGCCGAAAAAGGATATTTTTAAGTTCGGTGTTGAACGTGTCAGTAGGGTTGGAGGTTAGTTTCTTGTAGTACGTGATATCAGAGAGTTGTCTATTAGCTTTGTTAATGTAATCAGAGGTGTTCATAACAACAATAGCGCCCCCTTTGTTTGCGGGCTTAATTGTTATATCAGGGTTATTACTAAGGCGTTTGATACAAAGAAATTCGTTATTGGTGAGGTTAGGAAGAGTTGTTTTAATATTTTTAGTAATGGAGAGCATGTCATTTTGTATGGACTTGATGTAAACTTCAAGTTCAGGATTGATATCATGAGGAGGGGTCCAGTTGCTGGGAATATGGAAGGTTGACCTGGTAGCGGGAGTAGTATTAGAAGGATTCATGCAGAAGTATAGACTGGATCTGAGGGCACAGCTGAAGTTATCGACAGAGGAAATTGTGACATTTGAATGTCAGTATAATGCGCTGCGCCCGGCAGAGGCAAATTATGTTGTGTATATGTTTTGAGTAAGTGGTGTCTGTGTTAAGAGAAACTATGTTGGGAATGTGTGTGGGAGCTAATAACGTTTTTTTTTAACTTTATTTTGTGTTGCATTGTTGTGTTTCGGTTGTGGAATGAATGGGAGGGAGCGGTCGAGTGATTTTGTGTGCTTGTTGTGTGAGTTGTGCCCGGGTATGGGTGAATCAGAGGAGGCAGTGTGTTTTGGTTTCGTGAGTGGTGATTTGTTAATTGTTTATCTTGTTTGTTTTGTGGTTGACGAGAGAGAGGTGGGTGGAGTGAGGATTGAGAGCGTGTTTTGAAAGCGTATATAGCGAACGAGTGTCGGTTAGTGCGTGTGTTTGCGTTTAAGTGTGTGTATTTTAAAGGAGGAATATTTCTGAGTGCAGTGCGTATGTTTTTTTCTTTTATATAGCATATTAAAATGTTGCTTTTATACATTTAATTGTTAGATTGTTGTAAGTTTAGCCTGCTGATGCGTGGCCGTTGTCGCTTTCATTAAGAGGCGACAGCGCTCACGTATTGTTGGGGAATTTTTTATTTCTATTGGAGGTTCTCCTTGATTATTGTTGTCATGACGCTGTTGCGAGCCTGGAATGTTTGGCAAGTTTGTTTTGTCTGTTTTTTAAAAATTAACGATAGGCTTGGAGAAGCAAGGACCTGTCTTGGTGGAGAAGTTTGGAATGGCGGTCGGCCATGTTTGAAAAAGAGATGAACATTGCTGTTACGATCTTCGGTCCATATCTATTTGCTGCTACGGCTTATCGTGCAGTACAATGTTCGTATGAATTTGCAGAAGTGTTTGAATGCTGCACAACCGTTTCTAGTTGTTAATGTGGGTTTGTATTTAACTGGCTCTTTGGTCTCCTGTTGAACGTTCCATAAATGTATTTTGAAGGATCGTCAGCGACAGTCAAGGTATTGTGCCGGGCAATGAAGCCCGTAACGTGTGCCAGTAACGATGTCTGCATATAGGGTGAGTGACTGTCTTTTATGTTTTTGCCCCCGTGAGGAAGAGTCCCCGCCGTTCAGCGTATTTCGACTTTTTATCAGTCCATTGGAGTGTGCCCGTTGGTTCTATTAACATAGGGTGTTTTCCGTAGAACGATGTGCCTGAACAGATATGAACTGTCAGAAAAGTTCGGAAACACCACGAACAGCTCTAGAATTATACGGTTTTGACTTATGTATTATTTGTAATGTTAGGTGATAATTTTAAGGCTGGCTCTTGCTGAGCATTACAGTGTAACGAGGAGTGTTGTTTCGTGAACCAAAGGGGATGGGCTTAAAATAAAGGCTTTACGGGTAGATAATTTGTGCATCGTTGAGGGGTGGGAGGAAAATACACAGTTGTGTGGACGGGCAGTGCTCTTGCACCTGTGCCTTGTTCTCAGTGAAGCCTGAGGAACACCCCACGTGTTTCCGGTCTGCAGGGGTTCCTGTGATCCCCCCTTGTTGAATTAAAGGGATCACCCGACGCCTGAGGGTGTCAGTGTTTTAGGAATATTTGGGAAGCCGAGATTACGTGGGCGTGGGGCCAGCTGAGACTAACGAGTGG
>JAHWFO010016826.1:210102-226328 GCA_023313115.1 Rhysida immarginata
CCCCCCCCCCCCCCCCCCCTATGAGCATCGACTCACAGCTACCGTTTGAGCCACGTGAACTGGTCCTACTGGGAACTTTCAGTTCCTAATTCCTGAATTCCTTTTACGGGACTGCACTCCCAACGTTCTGGTTGTATGTATCTAGAATTAAGTT
Source organism: Rhysida immarginata (assembly GCA_023313115.1). Lineage (NCBI taxonomy): Eukaryota > Metazoa > Arthropoda > Chilopoda > Scolopendromorpha > Scolopendridae > Rhysida > Rhysida immarginata. The sequence continues at coordinate 210,257 of JAHWFO010016826.1, forward strand.
TTATTTGACTTGATCGAAGGGGCCCCTCTAGTTTACTTAAGTTTGTTCTATCTGCTGTATGTATGTACCCGTTTCTTGATTTTCTCTGGCTGCACCAGATATTATGGAAATGATTATTGTTATGGAACGTGAAATAAATTAGTGGCTTTAATTTAGTCTTGTGAGCAAGTGTTTTTTGTTAATGAACCAATGCGTGTTTCCCTATCGATGCCCTGAACTCCTGATAGGCTCCGCTGTGTAGAACACGTAGTGTGACACAAGAACTACCTATCTATAGGGCGGGGTCTGTCACAAAATGATATCAAAAGTGTCAATGGTATTAGGAGTGGGTCAGAAGGAAAGGCCTTTAGAAAGGGTTCTGATTTCGAGAGATGAAAGTTTAGTGGTTGAAAGATTAATAACCGCGGTTGTACCAGGAGTGGAAGAGCTAGAGCTGGTGGAGGAGGGTGGATCGTTTTTAGACAGGGAGTTCAGGGAGAGTGTCTGTATTCATGCATAATTTATAACTAACATTGTCCTATTTCAAGTGTGTACGCCCACACGCATGGGAGGGGCCTACTTAGGGGTCCAAGCAACTGACAACTCCACACGTGGTGGGGTACGGGTTTCGGAACTTGCTATGCTGCGGAAATCTAACGGGGAACAACGCAATATAGTAAAACTACTTTGCTATTTATTTTAAACAAAAGTCCCCATACAGTTATATAGAATAGAATAGAATTAGCATACAATATATTTATTAAAGTGGATTCACAAAATTATTAATAACAAATTAAATATTCAAAAACCCAATTAAAATCATTTGAACTCCCTAATAGAAAGTCAAAATGAACGCAAAAATAAACGTCAATGGTACTAATTTAATCTCAAGGACCCCGGGGCAGTTATATTCAAGAACCGTATGTAAATTTCCCATTTAACAATAGGAGTCGCTTAATGTTACTAAAGTTACAATATAGCACGTATGCACCTCAAAACTATTGACCCAATGATAGTAATTTCCATAACAGAGGTTCGCGCTAATGCTCACTGCCAACACTTTGCTTTCGTGCCCCCACCAGCAGCTTCGCACTTTCCTAAGCGCTCTGTTTCCTATCCCATCGGCCAACACAAGGGGCCACAGAAAGTGTCGCGTCCCTCTTTTAATTTTCCATTAGTCCCAACCGATTTCAAAACACAGCTACACGGATCTGAAAGGAGGGGAGAGAGACTGAAACCCCCATAGCATAAACTCACACTTCGGTGACGCACAATACTACCCTCTCGTGTCATCCCCGCGCTAGAAAACAACGCTTACAACGAAACCCCGCTATAAAAGAGCACGCCAACTAAAACATACTCTGACAGTGAACATGCGCCCATTAAACCACTGCATAAGCAGACAAGTGAGCGATAAATTTGTTTTGTTATATAAAACATGTGACATAATTCTTCCAAGTATATTTTACAATAAAGTTAACAGCCAACGTTCCTTCAGACTAAACTCGTTGGCGAATAGCAGACAAAACCAGATGCACAGTTGCATTCAACAACAGTTTTGCTAGGCGTTGTGGCATTACTTGCCCTTGTGCACTCAAGATATGTCGGGATAAAAGGGTGTCCCTGGCGTTTTAACACTAAAATAAACAAGAAAGGTCTCACCATAGATGTCCTCTCATCGAGCTGGAGACTTCTTAACTTAGTGGAAACTGAATACACATGCTCGCTGACGAGAAGATCGATACTTATAAATCACTGTCTCTTTTCTCGAGTACCAGCTTAAAAACGACGAATGGAATGTCCCGTTGTCTGGCTGGATTATTTTTACAATATGTTAGGTAAAAATCATCATCAAAGTTTATTAACTTTGGAATACTGCCCGATGAGAGGACATCTATGGTGAAACTTCCATCGTCATGCATTCCGTACAACATAAGTTCCCTGTGCGATCTCTCTCTCTCTTCATGACAACAACAGCTTGCCTTTTTTTTTTTTTTTTTTTTTTTACACACGCGAAGAGAAACATGAAATGATTCTCATCTCTTCTTGGAAGTTTTACCAACAACAAAGAGAATCGTGTATGATTACTATTTTGTTACAGCTTCGCAGCCCTTGCTTAGCTATAACAATGCAAATAGCGATCTTAGCTATCTCTTACGCAAACAATGACACACACTACATTCAATACTATTTTATTTCAAATAAAACCCATTGGACAAGTGTCAAGGCTCATTGCATGGTAAAACAAATAAATTTACGATAGGCAAGCCCCCCAATAAAATAAACATAATTCCCCTGCAATACACAAAGCTACCCCGCCCCCCCACAGCTGGCATCCATGACCAGAGGAAACAGAAAATTTTTGGCGTATATGACTGTAAACAGCACCCCCCTCAATTAAACACACACAGTCACACGTTCAATTTACCATTATATTCGACTGTGAGAGATTGTTTACTATCTGAAACGCCAATGTTAGGAACCTACTAAACAGTCATCTAGCCACCATTTTCAACCGTTATCATCGAATGTCAACATCTGCATCTAGAAAAGCCTCCAACATTGCCTCTGCATCTACAAGAAGTCATCGTGAGTTTTAACATCTGAGTGGTCAAATTTGCTTTCAGTGAATTAAGTACATTCCATCTGTATGTTTTATTACATGGGAAAATATCATTACTTTAGAACAATATGAAATTCAGTCTAAGTTGGATAAAACCGCAAAGGAAACCCACAAAATGTTAAAGATGGTGTATGGTGAAGATGCTGTGACATGAAAATGTGCGTGTGAGTGGTTTAAGCATTTCTGTGAAAAGCGAGACCCTCGGAAGATGAGCCACGATGTGGAAGGCCGACCACCAGCACTACACCACCCAATAGTGAGTGTGTTCATGAGCTTCTCCTAAACGATTGCTATTCGTCTGATTTCTTGACATTCCGGATATTCAAACTGCTGTGACGAGGGAACTTAAGCAGTACCAAAAGAGGATTTTTGACGCCCTATGCAACAGTTATATGAACAAATTCAAAAGGGTATTGTGGCCATAGGGGCTTACTTTGAAGGACAGTAAAGTATCCTCTCTGAAATATGTCCCAGTTTGTTTTTCACCTAATTGTGAATTGTGTAATATTGAACCATATAAATGCGATCTAATTACGTATAATGATATGCTTGAAGAAGAAATTTGATGGTGTAGTAACGTTTGAAATCTGTAGGAATGGCACTGGCAAATCGGAAGCAGAGTAGTCTTCAGAAAAGGAAAATAAAACTCAGCAGTCCAATATATGTAATATACGATATCGTTAAATCTTAAATCAAAAAATTACATTCAAAAGTGCTCGTATCTTTTAAGCCCTTTTTGTATTGAACATTTCAACTCGTGCGACATTTTGTGACACCTTTCCCCCATATATTAAAATAGAAATAAAATATTAATGCTCCCTAATGTTTTTTATTCATGAATTGAAATATATATCGAGTGGCCAGTTTATTATGACCCCCCCCCCCAATACTGTGTTGTGCCACCCTTATCAGCGATAGCACAAATTCGCCGTGGCATGGATTCAATTAGCCGCTGGAAGCATTTTTCCATGATATTTGTCCATGCAGATCCAACAGTTTCTCCCAGTTGATGCTTATTGGATGGTGGTGGGTCCATGCCTCGAAGAACCTGTTCCAGCTCATCCCAAAGATGTTCGATTGAGTCCAACTCCCGGGACTGTGGTGGCCAGAAGAGTAAGTTGAATTCATTATCGTGCTCCTGGAACCATTCCATGACGATACGAGCCTTGTGACACGGAGCATTGTCCTGCTGGAAATATTCTTCCAATGGGGTAAACACAGTAGCCATGAAGGGATGAATGTGGTTGGCAACAATGTTCAGATAGCCCTGACCATTTAGGCATTGTTCCACAGGTATCAGTGGACCAAGGGTATGCCAAGAAACTATTCCCCAGACCATTACAGAGCCTCCACCAACGTGAACAGCGGAAACCAGCCAGGAGGGGTCCAGATTCTGCGGTTGTCTCGCTTCGTGCTGTTGTCTCCAAATCCTGCGTTGGCCATCTGCATGTTGAATTAGGATACGGGATTCATCCGACCAGCAGACTTTTTTCCAGTCGTCGATGGTCCAGTGTTGGTTATCACAGGCAAATAGGGGACGGTTTTGGGTGAAGATCAAAGGTACCCGGACTTGCCATCAGCTATTGTAGCCCATCCTTGCCAATGTATGGCGTATAGTGCGTTCAGAGATGTTATTCTATGGTCCAGTGTTGTACTCCACAGTTAGTTGACGAGCCGTGGCGTTTCTACACTCACCCATTGGATTGATGAGTCGTTTGCGACCACCGGGTTGTTTCTGGCTGGTTGTACTTTGGTTGTTTAACCAGTCCTGGTAAACCCTTGAAGTGGTTGTTCAGGAAAAGCCTAGAAAATTTGCGTTTTCGGAAATACTCGGGTGTACTTTGCTGACCACCTTGCTGAGCACCAACTATCATCCCGTGCTCGAAGTCGCTCAGATCCTTTGTTTTCCTCATGGTGACAGTCAAACCACTTGCAGTTGACAGTTGTCCTCCCTTCATATTGATACCGAATGTCACGTGACCAACTGATATGTAGTAATTGCTGTGCCAACGGATTTGCATAGTCATGGGTGTTGCTAATAAACTGGTGACTCAATGTAAAGATATTACAGCACCTATAGCACTTGCTCACTCACTTGAAATTTTGACTAACAAGGGAACCATCTAAAACCAAGATATAAGTCCAGCAATGCAGGCAGGCATGTTCTGTTCTCCAAGCAGGAGATCTCAAATTCCTGTAGCTTCGAATGCCAGTCTAAGCTTTAATTTTTGTAGGATGCTATTGTGAGCACTGTTTAATCATGATCCCAATTGAAGATTGGCTTTGTTCTCGGGAGAGTTTCTGAAATTCTTGAAAAAATACTTAAAATAATTGAAACTTATAGCGGAAGATGAGCGTTTTAAATCTATATATCATATTTTGCAGATCTGTGTAATTTAAATAATGCAATTTTAGGGACTGCATCATATGCTAATCTACAAGAAAATGAGCTGATAGACGTTTTGCCACAAAACGATTGAGTTTTGACTAGGGTGAACTGCATTTTGAGAAAATCAAAGTGGGACAACTAAGCCAAATATTCATGTTATCAGCAGTTTTGAATTGAATCAATTAATAAATCCTAAACAAAAAAAACATGTGGTCACCCTAGTATTGACGATAGTTTATAATTGTATTACTCCAAAATATTTTTGATTTTTTTATTGTAAACTTTCTCGTGTGAATAGTGAAATTTTAATTGAATTAAAGATTCGATCAAATTATATTTAATGGTGCTGGGATTTAAAATGAAAAATTTTTATAAGTCTTCTTTATCTTTTTTCAGTTTTCATAGATATGTTTCATATCTGCAGTTTAGGAGATGGATTTGGCATTACCTTGGAAGAAAAATCCGACACTCGATTCCCTCTTTAATTGTAACAAAAATACTTTTCCTTCAGCTAAAAATTTCTATAAAAGTTTTGAATGGGCAAATTTCTTGTAGAAAATTTTGTGCTTTATATTGAATATAATGTACATTATTTATAAAACATTAATGTAATAGTAATAAACATAAATATCATTATTCTTAAAAATTTCTTTTTATTTACATAAGTATCTACACAAATTATATTTATATGTTTGGAAATTATTTCTAATTTGTATTTTTTTTGGCTCCTAAATTTGGAACAAATTTGCTTTTGATGTCAGTGGCACGATGTTCCAGTGCCAGTTTTTGGCAAAACTCGAAATCAATTTATATCACAGGAAGTGGCCTTTAAATTATAATTTCTATATTAAAAATGAAAGTTAAAAAAATAAAATTGAAATTCAGTATTAGTAAAAATTCAAAACTAGATGAAGTAAACTTCCGGTTTGGTGTCATTTGCCCTTTCGATTTTATCAGTAAAGAAAAGATTCAAGTACGGTAATATTTTACTTTAAAATTGTCATGGATTAGAGAGGGGTACAGCATTAAAATTTTCAAAATCCATCTCTTATTCTTTATCACTGGAAGTTTAAATTAAGTTCTCTTAAATTTGAAGATTAATTTTTGAACATAAAATATTCTCATGTTTGGCAACGACATTGCTAAATCCAGCTTTATTATTTGGCAATGTCTTTTTAGCTTAAATGAGATTTTTATTTATGTACTTATTTGGTATTTTTACAATTCGGCTTTATTTATTTATTTGTTTATTTATTTTTAAATTGTGCCGTTATTTTATCATTTAGTTATGATTTTGACCCTTCTCAACTTGTTAAACTGGTGCATGTAAAGGTTTTGTCATTTATACTTTCTGACATCATTTGCAAATCAGTCAGTGAAGAGCTTTGCTTGTTAGTGAACCTAAATGAAGAATGTGATCTGTTGATCATAGCCAACAATGAAAACAGACAAAATGATAATACAATGTCAGTGTGGTATATGTGTTTGCTATAAATGATAGAAAAGTTTCTAAAATGCAGTAGCTGCTATATTCTGATCACACATTAGTCTATCTCTTACTAATGTGAGTGAAACTTTGCCACTGAATTCCTGTTACATTGATATGACCATAAAAAAAATTTTTTCAACAAAACATTCTAAGAAAAGAAAAAAAAAAAGAAGTGAACATTATTTCATAATATGCTGAGATTTAAAGTATTGATTAAAGCATATGGTCCTATGCTGGGAAGTAATCTTGGTTCTTACTCAATGGTTTGGTTAGACTGAAGCACGTAAAAGGCCAAGGATGAAATCTCTATGAATAAATGGGTTCAGAAGTGTCGTGGAAAATCTATGGAAACTAGCATCCTCCTGTTTAGGATAATTTTAAGATTTAAATTACCTGACTTGTACATGAGTATATACAATTTTCTTTATGAAGTTGTTAGCAAATGATTTATGAATCCAGGTTCAGAATTTTTCCTTCGTTTTTCATATCTGTTTAGATAACTTTATTCAGTTGCATTAAGATCCTTGTGACAGTTTAGATAGTCAAACACCTCTATAAATGGAATTTCATACTACTGCTTACTGTACTTCTGTAAGTACTGTTTACAGAAGTCTGCAAACTAACTTCATTGCAGCGAGTGTCAACAACCAAATATAACTGCATAATCATCAAGATGGCTATCAACATTGAGATGGCCATATTGAAAGACAAAATCGAGGACCGTGCCAATGCGAAAGTGGTAATGGCCCAAGAGATGGCGAAGATAAGACTAATCTCAGTGTTAACCTGTCTGCACCAACCATAGGACTGCAATTCAGATCAAGAATAAGCTTTCGGAGAATCATCGTGAATGCGGATAAGGGAAATGCTACAGTTATAATTTATAACCAAGATTATATCAGCAAGGTTCAGGACTTCATTGACAAAAATAATTGGCAAAACTGACAAAAGACCCGATACCCATGTACCAGAGATCAAAAAAAGCCATAAAAGGTTTTCAATCTGGATTACTTAAGGACTAGGTTAATGGACTAGTATGCCTTAGCCCTGCACCTCCCTGCATTCAAACTCGAGTTGCGTATGGTAGTTGATTACACATAGGCATTCTGCCATATAGCCCGACAATATTGGTCTTATTTCCTTGGATATTATCAATTTGTACACAAACATCCAATTGCACAAAGGCATAATTCTTATGACAACAGATTATTTGTAAAAGGTATAGACCCATTGGTGCACAGCGACATCATCAACACCCTACTTGTTCTTTGCAAACAAAATTACTACTCCTTCTATATAATGGGACTCATTCATGTCTGCAGCGCTTATTTTCTGGAAATAAACTTCGTTATATGGACTTGCCATTATAAATTTGGCGTTATGTCGAGTGCCATTATATAGAGGGAGCACTGTACTTCAAATTGAATGGAGAGCATTACTCCATTCCCCGTGGAGTTCTAATGTTAAGAAAAATGAAAACACCTACTGCTTATAGAAGATTTGGTGTGCTAAAGTTAAGAAAAAAATATTTTGATATGACCATTAGAACTGAAGTTGTAGCCATTTGCGAAACGCAGCTTTTAATGAACATTGATTCTACAAAGTATTCAGATTACTTTTTTCAGATTTATAATTTAATTTTTCAAATTTTGAAAAAGGGCATTTCCTAAATTATCAATGAATTAATATGCATCATGCAAGATTTTTTTTTTTTGCTTTGTTGTGTGTGTGTGAACTTGACCAAATTTGCACTGAAGCCCCTGCTTCCTTATATACAAAGTCAATCCTTTCTAGGACACTCTAAATGCTAAATGCTGCATTTAGAATTTCTATTGCACAAAATGGCATAATGTGAGAATGTCCTATTGTCATGCTTTTGAATAATAGACTGTGGTATTAGTACAGCGTGTACATTAATTTACTGAAATCTCCCAAGCTCAATTCTGGAACAGTTCTGAAGTGAATATCATGGGAGTGGTTCCTTCACCTTAGGAATTAATCAAAGTCACAGGGGAGGGGCTAAAGTCTGGAGTTAAAGGTCATGAGAACCCCAGCAGTCTTCTGTGGCTGGGAAGCACTCTACCATCCACCTTACTCCCAGGTTTTTTTTAATAAACCCATTTGATTTGATTAGATAAAAGAACTACTTGTGACATTAGCTTCTGAACTGTTGCAGAGATTCTTCAAGAGGATGGATCCAAAAAATAAAGGTACAAGCAGCAGCATATGAAAAGTAATTATTCTGAAGAGAATATTTTTTCCCTAAAGTGGGAGACAGATGCTGCCAGTTAACTTACAGCAGTTGTGTGGATAGGTAGGGTTTGTTCGCAGACACTTCAGAGCAAATTGAAATGGCAAGACGTTTAGAAAAATGGTCTCACTTGGAGATGGCCATACTGTTACTGCTGATCGATATTGTGCCACCTTGACAAGGTTACATAAAGTCATCCGACGCCAACGCTCTGGTATGTTGAGTGATGGTGTCATCCTCCTGCGTGACAATCCCAGGCCCCATATTGCTCGCCAAATTCGAGAATTGCTGCGTAAGTTCAAGTGGGAAGTCTGGAGATGCCTCCCATTAGAGTGACTATTTCCTTTTTCCGAAATTGAAGGAACGCTTATCTGTAACAAGGTTCTCTTCAGGCAGTGATGTGAAAACGGTTAACGAGAACTGGCTCAAGGCAGGGACGTGACTTCTACCAAGCCGGGTTAAAAAAATTGGTCCTGTTTTCAGATAAATGCCTAAATAGATCGTGAAAAAGTGATCAGCAAGTATACCTATTAATTCCCTTTTGTTTTTTCTGTATTGTTTAATAAATAATTATTACTCGTAATTATCGGTATATAATATGCACCCGTGTATAATACGCATCTAAGTTTTGCGAAATTTTGGAAAAATTTCCTGTGTAAAATACACGTCCGTGTATTATACGCAATTTATATATCTAAGATATGCAATTCAGCAACAGGGAATGCTCCGCCATATTTGTTCAAACGCGCAGTGCATTATGGTCGTCTGGTTTTTAAAAGCTTTAGACTTTTAATATTTCCATAAAATGAAGAAATGAGAAGTATTCAAAATTAATTATCATAAAACAACATTTATTCATTACATTTAAAATTACATTATATCGGAAATAAATTTATTTAAAATCCTTAAAAATTCGAAATGTCTGAGTAAGCAATTCATTGTTAGGCCTAATTACCGTTTCTTCCTCTACTTTGATTCTCCTGATTGAATCCTCTACAGGAGGGGTAATTCCAACTTTGACAAAAACATTTCAAGTTGTATTTTCTTGAATTGTCTGCCATGCTAAATATATCCATTTGAAAGATAATTCAAAGGTTTTATCTTGACATCTTTATAAAGATCAGTTAGTAGCAAACATCGGTAAAAATGCGGAATAGCATCCCCTAACTACTTAAGTGATATGATTAAGACTAGTGGCATTCATGTATTGCATTTATGACTGTTATCTCTATTTAATTTGCCTTACTTTTTGAACTTCATTATTACAGATTTCACACAAAATAATAGTTGCTAATCCATGTGCTCATAGGCATCTCAGCTTGGTGGCCATCTTGAAAGATGCTGGGAAAACCTGGGATCTTAGGGAAAGGGAAACAAATGACCCAGGTTTTCTTAAAAGCGATTGAAAATATGATTTGCTTATTAAAATTTTAATAATCCGATAAAACCAAGACAAATTTTAAATTTTAATAAGCAAACGATACTTTCAATCACTGTTAAGAAAACCTTGGCTATTTGTTTCCCTTTCACTACTGGGTTTTCCTAGCATCTTTTCAAGATGGCTGCCAAGCTGAGATGCCAACTCTTCAGTTTTGATCCATAGACTTTGGGCTTGCAGACAAATCTTTAGGCTCTGGGTTTAAGATAAAATTCAGTCAGCAATTACGTCCAGAAAATAAGTTCTGTTTGGTAGTAAAAAAAAAAGCAAGTACACATTCAGAAAAAAAAAATTCTTACAAAAAAATTTCATTCCCTCAACTATTTTTCAACATTGTTCCCACTATTTTGAAGCACTTATCATGGCAGGGCACGAGTTTTTGTACCCCTCTACATAAAAAGTTGCTGCCTGTGACTTAAACCATGTAGTGACAGCTTCTTTTATCCCGTCATCGTTGTTGAACTTCTGGCAACCAAGGAACGACTCTATGTGCAACAAGAGATGAAATGTCTAGGTAAAAGCGGCCAGAAGCATGGGTTATTCAAAAATATGGGGACTGGGTATAAAACTAAAAGAAGCATGCGTGGAAAAGAAGTTTGTGTGACCAAGTTTTAACCCCCCCTCCCCCTGTTATTTATTTATTTATTTATTTATATTTTTTTTTATAACAATACAACATTAAAAATAATAATATAAATGTTATTGCATTTATGAACTCATTGAACTCATTTTAAATTTTCTAAAAACCTTATGAATTTAATGTTTTTCTCATTAGATAATTTAATTTTTACTTTAATTTGTAATTCTTTTATTTTTTTTTAATATGTGCATTTTTTAAAGTTATATTTTAATATAGACTACAAAAGGTTAAAAAAATTACAGCAAATGCAGTCCACGTATTTGTTTCATACACATACCCCCTACTTTTAAATCTACTCCTATTGTAATGCGGCGCACCTGGCAGCGATATGTGCCTAACATACGTCAACTCGTTTCGTGTGGATAGTACTTGTGGTGTATTGTTGAATTGCCAAAAATTTTATAATACATATTGGGTATTCATGTTAACAACAGTTACGTTGAGTTTTGAATTACTTCGATTTTACAGCATTATGAAAACACTTTTGTAGTGATAAGATAAACAGGTTGAGAGTAACTTGCAAGGAACCATTCAAACCTGTATGTCAAGTTCAAAGTAAAGTGAAATATTTTTTTCACCTAAAGCTACCAATTGCCCTTAGCAAATAATAAATCGCAACATTTTATTTTTTTTAAAGACACTGCAAAATAACCAAATTGTTTGCATGCAAGCATACACTGGAACTGGAAGCCCTGGTCATAGCACTTTGTTCGAATCAGTAAGCAAGAGAAGGAAAACAAATTAGATCCTGAAATGATCCCGTATGTAGCAAACAGTTTGTATGGGCAAAACCAATTTCCTTTGCCATGTGTGGGCAAACAAAGAAGTTCTTTCATTTTCACAGTTTATATTGAAAGAAACAAAGTAATGTACAGTCAACCAAAGGAAATAATCCACACGAGTTTAATACTTATTACATTTCATGCTAATGTGTTGTTTTAATAGCTTTTTTAATTATAATTATTTAAATTTAATAATCTTAATAATGTTAACTCTAAATGTAATATTAAATTATTAAAAATAAATTAATATTGAAACGGTAAAACTTAGAGTAAAATTCAAGTGTGGATTATTTCCCTTCGATGACTGTACTTTCTTATTTTGCAAGCATAAAATATTTCAGTTTAGTTTGAAACTTTACTTCGGATGGTTCCCTTGTAAGCAGAAGTTGAAATGTCTATTAAGTTCAATTATAGCATGATTTGCAGGGAATTTTGTAGATTTTTGATGCAATAGTTTCAGGAAAATCTATTACCGTGTGCAATTTCTAGTAAGATATATTAGTTTATAAAGAAATAGCCTGTGCTTTTCTTATGACATAATAGAATAACGGAAACATTGCCATTGTCAGTTTGTATTTTTCCTTTACCATCTCTTCAGTGTTTTTGTTTTTTTTTTTTTGTTTTTTTTTTCCCCGATCTTGTGAAATCTCTCGGTCAAAGACTACAGGTCTGTAATGGGGTTGGAATCCTGTACACGATCTTGGTGATTACATTGAAGGACAGTAAAATTTTGAAATATATATCTACCCTATATTGTTATAAATAAATTGTTGCCACGTTAAAATTCCAGCCTTTGTGTTAAAAAATTCACACCAGAATGCCAGGGTATGACCAAAAAAGGTAATGCCTTAGAAAAGCAGAGACACACCCTGCCAAATAGCCCTGGGATACAAAGCGAGGGATAGGGTCCCAGGGGACCTTAGTGCATTCCAGAACAGGGTGAGAACAAAAGAAAAAGTGTCGGCATCCTTTGATCTTTTGAGAAATCACCCCCTCTACATTCCAGGGCGCCCCAATCGAGACGTATTCGGCTACCCGCCATCTGTTGAGAGTGAGGTTATCCAAGGAAATTTTTAACCCCCTTTCAACTACCTGCGGGCGGTAAATCGCTGTGAGCGATAAATCACTTTTGGCAGTAAATCACTGTGAGCGGTAAATCACTGTGGGCATAAAAACGTAACTACCTTTAAATTTAAACTGTTACCACTCTCTGCGCTACGCGCCTCATTCAGTGAGGCTCATTGGTCACTGTTTTCCGTTACTCGAACGCCTTTGGCATTCTGTCTACAATGTCCCCCTCTGGGGGTAAATAATTGATGTATACCCCAACCTATTTGGTTACAGGGGGCAGTTGGTTTCCCCTCGGCCGGTTACAGGAGGCTAATGATCTGTATTTTTAGTGGTCACAGAAATGGCTGCCAGAAAGTAATGGGAACTCATTTTATGGTTAAACCTAAGTTAACCCAACCTCAGTTAACCTAACCCAACACCAAAACGCTCAAAAAATGCTGGCTTACCTTTAAGACATGGTTCCTTTAGACAATGGCTAATTATCCAGAAAGCAGAAAAAAGGAAATCTGAAATCCACAAATAGATCGAAACGACCGCGACATGCCAATTGTGTGGTTGGTATGGCAACAGCTAGCGCACGACGGGAAGAGACAGCCAAAACATGCCCTCTAATGTCGGAATCCACAAACAGACACATTGCCAAAAAACAAAACAAAACGCAAAATCATTCATCGCGCGATTGTGCAGATAGTTAACATTAACCCAATACTCTAATGTGTTAGGTAACCATGTCAGGCTTCTAATAAATATTGCAGAATGCATCAGTGTTTATTTTATAAAACACACATTATCAAAAGAGGAGATAAAGTACATGAAATTATCAACTTACATTGATACTCATTGAATACAGAAGATCTGATAGAACTGAAATTGATACAAAGACACTCATTCAGAACATCTTAAAAGAACAGTAAGTAATAAAAAAAATTAGCAATACAACAAAGGTTTATTGAACATGAGGAAGCAAATACATTGTTGAACATGAGAGGGAAGATATAGTTAACATTGCCTCCCCCCTCTCAGGTTCACGACAGTACATCTTAAAAATACTAATTTTCCGATAAAAATTATTTTACAAAAAACACTTCCAACAAATTTATTAAATTTCTCTTTTGGTAATGCTTTCGTAAAAATATCAGCATGATTATCTTTACTTTTTACGTATTTCAAGTCAAACAGTTTCTCATAAACAAGATTTCTTAAAAAATGATATCTTAACATCAATGTGTTTTGTTCTACTGTTTTCTATAGGGGAATTTGAAAAATCAATTTCAGCTTGATTATCACACATCAGTTTATAAAAAGAATTTAAGTTAAAAACCTTAGTAGATTTGCATTCATCTAAAATATGTATAAACCATACAAGTTCCTTTGCTTCCTCAGTTAAAGTAACATATTCTGCCTCCATTGTAGACAGACCTACACATTTTTGTTTAAAAGTTTTCCAAATAATGGGTACTTTATCAACAAATAAAATAATGCAAAATCTGAATCACTATAACAATTTAATTTTAAATTATTAATATTAGAGAGATCAAGCTTAAACCTTCTGTACACTTTAAATAGCCGAGTAATTTTAATAAATTGTTCCAATGAACATAACCTGGATTTTCTTGAAATTGGGATAATATATTTACTGCATAACTTATATCTGGTCTTGTACGACCCGCTATATAAGATAAGCAACCAATAAAACTTCTGTAAGGTAATCTTTCCATTCTTTTCATGTCATCTTCGTTTTTGGGACAATCTAATTTAGTAAATACAGTTCCTTTAGCTATTGGTAATGAGGTAATAGGGATATTGAATCCCCCATACATATTACAGATCTTCCTGATATAATCTTGTTGGTGTATGTATAGCTTACCATTACATTCTTCAAATTCAACACCTAACAATTTTCTTGTTTTACCCATTATTTTGATATCAAATTTGCTACTTAACATTGAAATAACATTTTCAACTTGTGCATCAGATTTATCAAAGATTACAATATCATCGACATATAATAATAGAACAATATTGTTATCAAAAATATAAACACAATTGCACCATTTTAATTTTTTAAAATTCAAACTTTCTAATACTTTGTGGATTTTGAAAAACCACTCTCTACCACTTTGGTGTAGACCATAAATTGCTTTGTTTAACATACATACAAAGTTTGGATTATTACAATTAACAAAGCCTTGTGGTTGATACATATAAATGTTTTCCTTTAAGTTTGCATATAAATACTATAACGTGCTTTTGTAGTCCCGTTATATGGAAAAAATTTTTTTCCTCATTTTACCTTCCCTCCCATTTGAGAACGGTGTTTCGGGGACCTCCTGTTCTTAAATCTTTTATTCTTTGCCTGACCTAGTTAGTTTATGAACTGATTTTTTTTTTGACAGAGCCTTACGATTTAAAAAATCACTTGATTAATTATGTCTTTCTATTCGGTGCTTTAGAGCTGCCGTCATTTTGAATTTGTCTGGTTCTTTCTTTTCTCGTCATAGCTCGTTTCGGTTCTATTGCCGCCAGTAAGCCAACCTACGTGTTCAGCTCTCTAAGTCTCCGAGGAGGTTACGGTGGCCCCCTCCTCGTTAAAAATAATTTAAAAGGGACCACATGACGTTCTCCATAACGTTAAGTTTTTAAATAGAAATTATGGGTATCATGGTCTTCCTCGTTGATCTTTGTTTTTTTTTTCTCTCCAGGACTTTCATTAGTCCTGATCCAACCTGGCCAGGTTACATTATTCTATATTTTATAAACAAAAAAAAAAAAGAAACAAAAAATGGGAATTCTCATGCATAAGCCCATAAAGATTAGTTCCATATATTCGGAACCGTTGAAGCAACTGAGGCTTTAGAAGCAAATTTCCCGTAGTCGTTATTTGGTGGGCTTATCTCGCACTGAAGAGTTTTTGACCTTTATCTCTGTGATTTTTATTCAATATAAAAAAAAAATTGAGAAAAGAAAAAGAGAGGGTAAAGATAATATTTATAAATCTTAGTCAACCAATTTAGGTTATCCTAATTTTTTTGTCCTTATAAGCTATAAACGAATTTTAAATAATTCTTTCTCTGATGGATTTTAAGAAATTTATTTTTCGTCTATTCCATTGTTGCAAATATTAATTACAAATTTTCCTTGCTTCTAGAAAATAGCGTGTGTTTATTGTTCAATCGTTTACGTGACTTTTTACTTTTTATTCATATTGTTGTAAATTTATTTCCGACTTGTATTTTTCTTTTCGAGTGTCCGTGCCTTCGGTCCATGCCCGCGTGTCTTTTTGTCTGTTGGCATGCGCTTGCTTCGCGCTTTCTCGTGCCTTGAAATTTTTTTTTTTTTGGTGGATGATTGGGTTTCATTTAGGCAGAAGCATCTCGGCCTCCGTCGAGGCAAAATCGTCTAGCAGAAGC
>JAHWFO010016826.1:241175-255276 GCA_023313115.1 Rhysida immarginata
GAGTCATACGCCCAAGTCAACGGTCGCCCATTTGCAAAGACTGGAACAGGAGATGGGCATACATTCAATTCTGTTTGAAGACATGCCCGTGAAATCTGCAGACACATCCCCTTGGAAGTGGACAACCTCGTATATTGGACAGTCTATGGAAAGCCTGTGAAGAGGGGTGGGCACAGATTGACCTAAATTCTCTGCGACGAAGTCATATTGAATGGAAACTGCCATGCAGAGCCATAGTTCCACACACTGGGCACTAGATGAACATCACCAAACATGGCGGCGGGGTTTCTCGTAGACTTATGATGCTTGCAGATCGTTTAGTTGTAATTTACTCAACCCTCTGTAATGATACATATTGTTAATAATAATTATAATATACTACTGGTAATTAAATTTCAGTTTATTTTCTTACCTAAAAAATAATTTTTGTTTTGAAACTGTTATTTAATCACTGATTTTATTTTTTTTTTTATATCTATATTTCTCTCTCTTTATTATCTAATTATTTCTTAAGTACTTTTATATTTAAGTATTTCTGTAGTGTTGTTATATTTTTTATAATAAATAAATTCTAAATATTCCTTGATTTTGTTATTTTTTTTAATGTTTCATATCCAATGATGCTAGATACATTATATGATAAAACTGATATTATGAACATAAATATAAATAAATTCATGTACAGCTTTATATACATGTATGATTCTCATATCTGCCTCAAACTAAACGTTCGTAAAATTCATTTTATTCATCTAAAAGGGTTATACGGATTTATTATTGTTATAACATTATAAAAATATTAAAACAACCCTACAGAAATACAAAACTACTTAGATAATATTAGATAATAATAAAAAAGAACGAGATGTGTTGTCTGTGAGCATAATTACAGAAAAAAAAAAATAAAATCGGTGAATTAAATAATGGTTTCGAAATAAAATGTATTTTTTAGGTAAGAAAATAAACTGAAATTAACACGAATAATAATAGTAACTTTGAATTTTCTAAGCAAATAAATTTTCTATATTGTCTGAATTAGTTATTAATTATGATTTAAAAAATGAGATATAAATATGAAGAGAGAGAGCAGTGGTCGTTGGAGGCAGGAACTGAGGAAAGTGATAATTGTGCATGTGCGAAGAGAAGACTGGTGAGCCAGCGACGCTCTTGTATTCGCGGCGGGACGAGCTAGCGACAAGCGACAAAGGGCGACAACTGATGTCAGCAGTGTGACTTGACGAACCGCCCACTGGCAGCAGCAACGGGCAATAAGCTGTCATTAGCGACCAGGTTGCTTGTGATTTTTTATTTGAACGATGAGAAATTGAGGATGGCCAGAAATGCAGAAAGAATTTCTAAAATTGCAGAACTAGTGGAGATTGTTGAAGAACCTGTTACTCAAGCTGGAATTTCTGTTGGTAGTTGCTACGTGATTTTGTCAGCTGCATTGCGAAATCGCAGGCAATAATAACGATTCTCATACGAATAAGATGGGTCCATGTTGCTTAAATATAATAAGGAGAAAGGTTCAACTACGCAGCAATATGAATTTATTATAGAGACGTGTTTCAGTCTTAGGCCATCCTCAGTCAGAATACAGTAAGAACCTGCCAGCTTATATATTCAAGAGATTCCCCTTTTCTAGCATGCATTGGAGTTCCAAGAACGGAATTGTCCAAGTATGTGCAGGGAAGGGGGTAAACACAAAATGAAGCCAAGAAGACCAATAAGAGGATTACAATACAGTCAAACCCACTCATAGGAGCACCGTCGGGATGTGAAAGGTTGCTCTCGTAAACAGAGCTCCCAAAAGTGAAGTCTACTACACAATAAAACGTGGATGGATTAAAGCATACAAACATAATTGCATAATTGGGGAATAAACAATAACATTACAACATATTCAGAAAATAAAAAAATTGGGAAAAAGCGGGAAATAAAAGTAGAAAATAAATAAAAATAAAAGATCAAGGAATGTGATCAGCTATTGCTCTTCAAGGATTATCCTTCGTCGTTTAAGTAGATTCTTCTCAGTTGTCGAAATTAGGTCTTAGGCAAGGGGAGTCTCTTGAATATATAAGCTGCAAGTTCTTACTGTATTCTGACCGAGGATGGTCTAAAGCCTGTTTCACATTTAAAACGCTACAAGTGCGGGTGGTGGCATTCCGGATACCTTGCGGAGGCGTTGTGAAGTTTCCGTTTTCAGTTCACAATTAAATATGTGACCGCAAGAAGTCTCTTCCAATTGGTCTATTCGAGTGCCCTTATAATGGCAGTTATAAAGGCACTCTAGTGTATTAATCGTTCATTAAACGAACGTTTTTCTTTAAAATTAATGGCCATCTTTTGTTTTTCCTAACAAAATCGATGTATTGATAAAAAACGAGAGAGACTTCCAGTAAAACTTCGATGTACAGTCGAAACCCGTTAATACGAAATCATCGGGACCATAACTTTTTTTCATATTATCCGGAATTCGTATTATCCATCCGATTGATTCCTGTGTAAAATTGCCACGTGATTCGATTTCTTTTGAAACAAGTGTGCTCTCATACAGAAATGGCAGATTCGCGTTAGTGAACACCACGTGATTAGTAGTGTTCGTCACGCCCGAAAGAACATACGATTCTTTAGAAGTCAGTGGTAATAGATAACAGAAAACATTTAATTTTTATTTTAGAAAATTGCATACTTTGAAAACTTATTAGAATTTTTATTCTGATTACTATTTTCTCACTAAATTTCCGAAATTTTCCTTCGTATTAAAATCGTTCGTATTAAGAGGATGAATTTACATGTAAATATCATTCACGGCGACGGGCCAGCAAAATTTTTCGTATTAACCAGGTTTTCGTATTAACTGGTTTCGACTGTATATGTTATTTCATATATACATGATCAGTACATGTGGTCATTGGGTTTCGATAACACCCCCCCCCCCCCAGCATTTTTCTCTTTTCCCGCCAACCCTTCAAACTTATCAATGTTTTAAAATAAAATTTCACTTCCTTTTCATTATAGCATAATGGCCGCTTAGGCTTTCTAACTTTAATTTTCATTTTGTATACTTATTGTAGACATATTGTACTTTTTTTTTGCTGTTGTTGTTCCTTTATCGTCGCATTGACTGGGTAATTAATTTTTTGTTAGGGCCGAGCGATGCCATCAATGTTGATTAAATAATCGATGTTTTATCCAGTATAAATCTTGTACTATACCCGAAAAACATGTTGTCTAAACTCCTTAAATTTATCTGAAATATATATCGAATATTTGTAAATATAGACGTTTCATTCATCGGGAAAAATATTATTATGATATCGAATGTGCTTCAGCAATGAACGAAGTGTAGCCGATAGAGGTGCTCAAATTTTCCAGGATTACTGTGCAAAGCTAATCCGATTCTGTTTGGGTACTACGTGCGTGGATTCGCCAAATATCTAGACTGTCTAGATATGAGAAATCCGGCCGCAATCTCCTTGCGGGACGGAATCCGCGCGTCTTTATTATTTTGTGAAATGACCACATTTGCGGAAAAACATCTCTACGTGTTGCGGACTCCGCATCCGCCCATTTTCCGCACACAAACCCTAATTGTGAAACAGGCTTAACACCGAAATGCGTCTCTGTAATGAATTCATATTGTTGCAAAGTAGAAACTTTCTCTTTGTTTCTGCATCATGGATCCAACTTATTCATGTGATTATTTCAGCCACTTCAAGCTATTTTTCTACAGAACGTTAATATCGATTCTGTTGACAAAAATCCCAATCTTGTTAGGGCGAATCATCATGAGCGATCAAATAATTTGGTGCTTTTTATGACCCTCAAAAGACAATCATGCAAGCTCGTCTCCCGACCACAGAAGTTCCGTGCAGACCGCTCCAGAGGAAAGATTATCCTTGTGTTTTTTTGGTTACAAAGGAATAGTCCACTACAAATTCATACTGGAAGGTCGTACAGTTAAGTAAGAAATGTATGTGAACATTCTGCAACGCTTGCACAGCGCCATTCATCGCAAATATCCACATCTTTGGACCAATAAATCATGGGCGTTTCACCATGATAATGCGCCAGCTCATCAGTTGTTTCTTGTGCAGATGTATCTGGCAAAATATGGAGTAACTGTACTTACACAAGCTTCTTGCCCACCTGATATGGCCTCATGTGACTTTTACCTGTTTTCTGGAATGAAGATAGAGCTGAAGGGGCATAATATCCAATCAGCAGAAGAGAAGGTGGCAAAAAAGATCTACAGCCTGCCTTCAACAAAAGTGTATGGTTGCCAAAAGGCATTACCAACATGGTCAGATTGCTTAAAATATGCTGCCCCATAGCATCATAGTTACAGCAGTGATAACAGTGCTATAGTGAAGGAGTGTGCTAGTACGAGGGGCTTTCAAATTTGACCTGGACTTTATTTTTGGCAAATTTCATAGTTGTAAAAATTTAAACTTTCATTGTTGGAATGGCAACTACTGCCTGTCATGCAAATGCAGCACTACTCATCGGGTTGCATTGATAACCAATTGTTTGTTTAAACAAAATGGTGTTGACCAAAGTGGAACAATGAATAATCATCAAGTTCTTCACAACAAAGGTGTGAAAGCACCTGAAATTCATCAGAGACTTCAAAGACAGTTCAGAGTCATGTTTGTCTCGATCATCCATCTTTGCTTAGTGCCAAAAGTTTGAAAGAGGGCGAGAATCCACCGACATGAACCTCATAAGGCAAGGCCAGCAACTGCTGTGATCAAGATTCAGGGAATTGTTAACGGATTTAAAAATTTGTCAGAATTCCCGGAATCCTCATAAGATTCACAGATTCACTATGGGATTCAGATATTTGTGTAAGATTTTGTGACGGTTTCTACGGGGTCCCTACTCCGGGCAAGTTCCTCAAACCCTTAGCTGATAACGCTATGATTTAAGACGCATTAATATTCTACTTATATCTAGACAATGCTTATATTCACTTACCACACCTATGCTTCTACCCCTTCAACCAGTCATTCGCAATAATGAACCCACCCGTCTAAGATCCTTCCCTATGAATTGCCTCGGGGTATTAACCTTCTTCCTAATGGCCTACTCGTGATCGTATAGTGAATTTACCAATATAACAAACCTTCCACACTGTAAATTTAATAAATTATCCCCCTTCTATGATTCATTCACTCATTTAGCAATTAGAATTGGCATTGAGACACAACATATATAATTGAACAAATGATATTGTTTAATAAAGAAATAAATCTAAGTATTATCAATACAAATTTAAGGATAAGGATGAAACAATTTAAGTAAACTCTAAAGCGTATCAGACGATATGGGTTACAATTACTACACTTAATGCATAAATCATATGTATTTTAATTGTCTTAACCTAAATTAGCCATCTGACCTTGAATATACTAAAATTTACTCAATTTAATGAATTAATATCAGACATGTGCTCTAAAGCAATATTCCTCTTGATTATCTCCATTAATTATCAGTTACACTCTCTTGCTTTTACTAACAGTTTTACGCCTAATAACAAGTTCAGTTTCTTTGGTTTATCACTCGTTAGATATTGCACTAAATTACACTTTTCGCGTGGGCCCAATTATAAAATGTAGTACTTAGCTTTGTTGTAGTCGACCGTAGACTCCTCTGATTCTGCCGAGGTCTGCCAGCTCTTGTTGCCTGATGTCGGTCGTTTTCCGCAGCGTCTCCGTCGTGACTGCGCTGATCCACGTGTCTCCCGCCGGATTCCTAGATCACCAATTTCGTCGATGCCTCCTCAGCTTAGAGCTTTAAAGCAGTCTTGCTAAAACGCCCGCAAGACTCTTTATTTCCACTCTACCCCACTGATAGGCACGGGATCGTTGGTCGATCGGTGGTTACATGAATCCTCGCAGCACGCCTCCCGTTGCCGCTTCGACGTCCGCTCACCTGCTGATGTGAGCTGCGCGTGGTCCGCCTCGCTCACCGCCGACTTCTTATCGTCTTTTTATGCGTCTCGAGCCATCGCCATTCCGTTCTCTCCTTTCGATGTTCGATTTTAGCCACACTGTTACTTCACGCCTTGCCACTCATAGTGTCTTTCTTACTCTCTCTCTCTATGTATCTGTTGCATCTCGTGATACTCCCCGGCACTCTGGGATAGCTCCCTGTCTTTTTAAATTCCTAGAAACAGGCTGTCCTGTCGGTATTTCTCTTTTATCTTCCCCTTCTACACTATTCCCCCTTTTGCTATTTTAGTCTCCAATTTCTTATTTCAGACCCCCCCCCCCTTTTATTTTATCAGACAAGGAGTGTTCCCGGATGCCGTTAATCCCCAGAGCACATGTCTGTAAAGGCCTAATATTATAAAATTTAATTTGCTTATACGTTCAAGAGTTAATTGTGAGGAAATGATTAAAAAGTAAAATATTATACCTTTGTGTTTCTTTGAAAGGTTTCAGAAATACAATACTAGCTTTGCCTAATGACCTTAAATTATAATTCGTGTCTCAATCATTCCATTAAATTGCCAAATCGAGTATATTTTATTTTATCCCTTTCCCTTTTTTGTTTCTTAATTAATACCATTGTGTATGATTGATCACTTAATGACAGATAGACATGGGTTGCTTCAATCCATGTCTATGTGTACATATTTAATAAGTCACAATTTACTTAGATTTAACGATTAAACCAGATTTACTCACTTAAATTTCAAAATAAACAGACGCTCTGTTGTGTCTACTGATTTCCATCTCTTCCTTCAATAAGATCCTGCCTCTGTCGACTCTGTTCCACAGGATCCCCATGCACTCTTCCATTGGGAGCACGCGGTGCCCAGCCTTGATGAGATGGTCCGCATAGGTTGATTTTCGATCACCATTTCTCCAGGAATGGTGGTGCTCCTTGAATCGTTCTTGGAATGATCTAGATGTGGATCTCTGAGGCGGTCTACGTGGGATCCGCATCTAGATCGTTCCGAAAACGATTCATGGAGCACCACTGTTCCTGGAGAAATGGTGATCAAAAATCGGCCTACACGAACCATCTCAAGGCCGAGCACTGCATGCTCCCAATGGAAGAGTGCATGGGGATCCTGTGGAAGGGAGTCGACAGAGGCAAGATCTTATTGAAGGAAGTGATGGAAATCAGAAGGCACCACAACCGAGACGGCATCATTCTCCTGAACGGTCAAACCAACTTTGAAAGAGAAGTCATAATCAACTTCTGATTGGAATGGATGACAAGCAGCAAAGCGGAAGAGCTTCCTAATAGGTCAGCACTTTTGAAAGCCTTCAACTAGGTCCGCCAACCCGTTGATTATATAAGAGCATGTACTCTCAGCTTCAAACTTATTAACAGGATAGCCTCGGATGATGAAGCCATTCGAAACGCATTAGGCATTAAATATTTCTTGTTTCCCGCATCACTGCTTAGTCTTTTTTGTGTTTTACTTAAAAAATGGTAATTACTATCAAGTTTCAAATAAAGGTATTACATATTTCACTTTTCATTGGGCAACCCTTATATTTAATCAAGTATAGTCATGGACAAAAAAAACGCTCCCTCACTCTATGCTGTTATATTTTTAAATGAGCTTTTAAAATAGGATGGTATGATTTTATTGGTTAAAATTTTAGATAATTTTCTGACTGAACTAAATGATATCAGACACCTAGTGGCAAAGTAGTAAACACTCATTTAAAAATATAGTAGCACAGAGTGAGGGAGCATTTTTTTTGTCCATGACTGTACCTATTTGCATCTTGTCCTGCCATTCACTGTAATTTATCCAATCAGTTTGCTTCATTGTTCCATATTTCTGTAAATAGAATTTAATGTTGTATATCTTTGATAAAGACATGAATAAATGGCAAAATACAGTTGGAAACTCTATTATTGGATTGTAAGTTCTCTATCAATTTCACAATAGAATATTTCTGAATGTCAAATGTTCATGGAGGGAGAACCCATGTGGGGTGGTACATTTCTATTAATAGTACAGCTAACAAAAAAATATACAATATATAAAAACGCATGGTAAATAATTAATGGACTTAAGGTCTGTATTAGCGTTGTTGAGAAATGAGAGGTGATGTGTGTGCTTTCTTGGGAGAAAACAAAGGATAAACTTGCCTCTGATTTTGTACAGTTACACCATGCATTAAGTGATTCCAGTCATAAAATAAAAGTTAAATGCTAAAGCAGAACTACTGAACAAAAGAGGATTTGAAAGATATCTATATGATATTCTTCTGAAATATAGGGACTTTAGCCATACTCATACAAACTGTAAAAATTGACTCTGAAAAAAATTTAATATTGTCAAGTTCTGTATTAAATAAAAATCATGTTATTCCTCTGTTTTATTACAGGTTTCATAGAGGCCAGTCCGTGTATGTTGAATCGAAAGAAACGGGAAAATTTAGTGGTGTTATTTCTACAATTGGAACAACTGAGGTAAACAAAAAAAAAATTCTTGATATTAAAATTGGTACTTTTAACCAAAGCAAACAAAAGCCAAGCAGCCATTGCTGGCATCATGCAGAAACCTATGAACAACCATTCATAGCTTATTTTCATATCTGCTGTAACACGTTAGGTTTTTCAGTTACCTCTAAAAACTGAATTCAGAAATTTCAATTTTAAATGAATAACAGTAATTCAAAAAAATGTGAACCATTACAGAGGTTGATTCATTGTTATTTCACAGACTTTCAGGGCTATCCTAATTCAGGAGACCTTTTCTCCATGATCGATGAGGCTTGATTTGAAAGCCCTGTCTTTGCACTACAGGTTGGCACCGGAGTTTACACTGTAGCAGGCTTGATTGCAGAGTACTGTCGGGTATTCCTGATCATACCTCCTTTACTGCTTTCCATAAGCCATCCATGGTTCGAGGTCGCCTATCACAAACTCCCCGTTTAAAAACATCAAAACCGCAGAAATTCATTGGCGACGCATTGAGTGGCTTGACAGGTATGTCCATAAATGGATAGCATGAATTTCGGTTTGCTTCTCCATCCTGGTCATGTAGGCAACGTTGACTTAGCCGTATGGCTGGACGCTTTGTCTTGTTGGATCCACACATGTCTAGCCTCGTACCATAGAGAGTTGGGATTTCCTGGCGTAAATGGGTTCTAAGATGTTAGTCTGATAGTAAGGCGCATTAATTTTCCCGTTCTTCTCAATCCTTCGAATCTGTAATTTGCCTTTGTGACGGTATCCGGCGACTGTCATAAAACCTCGTTGAAAACTTTCCACATTGGTTTGTAGGAAGTTCTACAAATGACATTAAAGGATCCAATCATAACGTCGTTTTCCAACATTAGGACGATAACCCACGCTTCATCCAAAATAACAACAAACCGCCATTTATCACCTGCTAAGTAACGTTTGTAGAGCTTCTTGCAGTTGGTCTTTTTCTCGGCCACATGATATGGATGCAATTTGTGAACTTTTGGCTTCAGACGCTTTACAAGCTCCAAATCCTGGGAGATTATGCGACTTACTGTTGCCTAGGAGACTCCTGCATGTTGTGCTATTGTCCTCTGTGTTGCAAGGTTTTCTTTTACCACGTGATCCTTTACCTTCTCCACCATCTCTTTAGCGTGCTTAAGGGTAGGATGTTTCTTCCGAGTTTCCTTATCTGCGCCCCCTGGTCCCGTTCGTGCTCTCTTTAATGCATATCAGATAGCACTTGCAGTCACTACACAACCGAGTTCCTTGCACTTTTTTTCGATGATACTTGACGAATAACCTGCCGTGGAAAGTCCAATACCCAAATATGAATCCTTCCCACCAAGTGCCAATTTTCGGAAGCATACTTAGTCGCTAAAAATTTGAAACTAACTGTGAGCCATCCCCCGATGTCATTATTTTTATTGCCCATCTAGTCTTGATTCTAGCTTTCACCGGTGTCCCAGGAAACGATATGCAAAACTGAATGCATAATGAATCGACCTCTGTAGCAATGTATTACCAGTCAGTTATGGAGCAACACCCTCTGTGGGACAACCGGGGGATATGTTTCGTCAACTTAGAGCATGTGCTGTAAGCACATGAAGTGACACTAACCTGAGAACCATTAGCCGACAAAGATGAGATGTGAAGGGCTGAGAGTGATAGTGTCTTGCCTGTATTTCATTGATTTCATTGATTGATGATGCTAATGAGGAGGACATAATTAATTCAATATTTAAAGCAAATAGGAAGCTTCATAAGTTTTATATACAGTGCCACTAATTGGCTTTTGTTGTTTTGGTTAACATTGCCAAAGGGGAAGGGGTAAAAAAACCACACCAACTTAACCTCACAGAAAAGCCTTAAATCGACGAAAAGTTTAATCTCATTGATGTTACCTTGGGGACATTCAAGAAATACGTCACGCTGTTTTTAGCTTTTTGAGACCCCCACCCCCATGTTAGGTTATCACTTTTTTCATACCCCCCCTTTGAGAACACGCTCTCCTTTCGTCCCCCCCCCCCTTTCCTACAAACAAAAAGGATTCAAACAGGTTTATTATGTGGATATCAGATGAAATTTGTGAAGTTTTATGGAATGATAGGATCACAGAATTACAATCTGAGTTTTATTCAGACATATCTGAGAATAAGTGATGTGCTCCTGTACAAAGATAATGGCAAAACATGACCTGATTGTGCAGGATGGTACAGCAGATCTCCAAATGCTACGTCAATTTCATCTTCATTGACCCTTTCTGCATACTCCTCAAAATAGCGATCAAGCCCCTCTGTGCCATAGATGCTATTCTGAAAAACAAAAAGGGAGAGAAGTATGTGAAAACAAAGTGATATTTTCTAATATTTAAAAGGGTGTTCTTTTATAAAAAGCAGATTCTTCAGATTATGGCCAAATAAATCTAGTACTGTAATTAAAAAAAGCGAGGTAAAAGGCTGTTCACAAATGAATATACCAGTGCTCCCTCCATATAACGGCACTCTACATAACACCAAATTTATAATGGCAAAAAACTTTGTTATATGGACTTGCCGTTATAAATTTGGCATTATGTAGAATCCTGTTATGTAGAGGGAGCACTGGTACCAACTTTGAAAGGTTGTATTTACCAAATTATACAACTCTCAAATTAGATGAACACATCATTCTGAAGGATACAATCTGAAGTTTATTTTGGTTGAAATCATCAAAAATATTCATCGTGACGCAACGAAAAGCCTGAACAAAGTACAAGACCAGGTTTGCACTATCTGTAATCTGTAAGGGTTTCATAACCAACTGCTTCCTCAGCACTTTCCACAGTGTCATACATTGTATTTGGAGTTCCCGGCTCATTCAGGGAGTTGATTTCGTTGGACTGTGAGCGAACGTTTGCTGAATGCATTGGACCTTCTCTTCCGACACTCATTGCCTTCCAGGAGTTTTGCCTTTGCAAAGTTAGCCTTTCTCAGTGAACTGATGAAACCAATGTAGGATATTCCCCTTTTGGGCGGATTAGTTCCATATATGGGATGAAATGCACGTTGAACAGACGTCACCGAATCAGTTTTGTCAAATTCAGTAGCACAAACGAAAACCAAACAACCACAAATAGCACACTGCAAGCACCTACCAACATCTCTCGGCAATTAAACAAAATTTCAGAATGTCCTCTACATGATAAGTAGAATGGTGATATAAGTTGTTTCATTTCTGAAACATGGCTTTTCAAAGTTGGCAATTTCTTTTGTGACGATCCTGTAACTGTACCGCCATGAAAATTGAAAGTGGCAGAGAGATTCTTTTCTCCCTGCAAGCTGCTTCATGTTGTTATTTAACTTTGACAGAAGCATGGTAGAGTCTACACTATCTGCAGCATCTTTCTGTTAGGTGGCCTTTAATGCTGGGATGACATAAATTGGCGGAACAAACTTACGTTGTGGAAAACGACTACAAGTTTTCCAAAGATAATTTCACAAATAGGGGGTAGAAAGGCATTTCATTTTTCACTTGTGATTTTCTGGTACAGCCATGTGCCAGCAGTTTATTGCTGTATCCTCAATGGATATAGTAGAAAGCTTGTCCTGGCCACTTCTTTGTATGAAGATCGCAAGGAAAGCAGCATTTTCTGTCAGCACACTTTGCAACTTGCGGAAAGTACATAATGTTCATACATTATACGTTCTACAAGTTTATTCTAAATTAACTTCTTCAAAGTTAAAGTTTTATGTTCCTCGTAAAAGAATTTTGCATAAAATACACAGCAGATTGCATTTTTATGAAGATCAAGATGAAACTTTTTTAATGATAGTTCTTACCTGGAGAGATGTGTTCTACTACGGCACTGTAATTGTTTATAATTGTGAAACTCCAACCTCTGACACTATTTTTACAGCAGGGCCAAAGTTTGTTTTCTCAAGAATTTCGTCAACTGTTCTGTTGTTACCGGTATATACTCATGCATAAACCAAATCACGATTTGGCCCCAAAAAGTGGAAAAACACCATGACTCGAGCATAAGCCGGGGCAAAAAAAGAAAAAAAGCTAAGTTGAGAGGTAAAAAAAAATTATTTCAAAAAGAACAGAAAAGATTAAATTTATAATCCAGGGTGTCTAGCAAAACAATTTCGTAAAATTCCCTGACATTTCCCTGAACGTCAGCAGCAAAAAAGACTATCTTGATAGAATATTATTGACATTTTTCTAATTTTTTGATCCTATTTTGCATTTTTGGGCTGATTTTGTAAAACTGATTTTTTTGTAAAATTCCCCTGACTTGTCTCGGTTACAAAAAATGTTAGCAGGAGGCTAATAGTCATGGGTTTCGTCGAGAGATGGTGCCACTTGATAAGGAGATGTTCAAATAGTTTCGATATCGAGGGAAAAAATTATTAGAAAAAGAACAGAAAAGATTAAATTTATAATAACAAAATCATGGTGTGGGAAAACCATCAAAAGTAGCATCTTCATCCGACTCTCCAAAAATGTGATGAAAATTTTTTCTGCTCGCCAGCGTTGTTTTTCATTTAGCATGTTGCAGTTGGAGGCTGTTGGAGCCTAATAGTCACTGGTTTTGTCGAGAGATGGCACCACTTGATAAGGAGATCGCTTTCGAATGAAAAAAACACCCGCTCCCCATCAAAAATAAAAACTGAATATTTCGTCCACCAAAATCAAAGAGGAGCCCAAGATTTATATTAAAAACCAACACACGGCAGGAAATAACACAAATTGAGGTCAAGGCTGTTATCTACATAATTTTATGTGTGAGTGCTTTGCAGTGTTACCAGATTTAGTAAATTTTTTAAAGCCCTTGTCTTTTGTTACTGTATTGATGTATTGCAATGAAAGAATGCGTAAAAATCTTCAAGCATAAAAATACAAGGTAAAAACGCACTGGTTTCGCTTGAAGCCCCCCCCCCCCCCCTCCCTCCCCCTCGTACTTTTTCCAATATGGCCACTGCAGCCTTAGAGATTCTCATTGTGCTGCAAAGAGTGAATAATTTTATCTTATCAGAAATATATTTAAGCAGTGGAAGGGTTAACAAATGAATTCTAAACTGATTAATAAATTATTATTTAGTTTTTTTTGTAAACTCAGCTTAAAAGAGCGTTCCGCTTAACATAGCTTTTTTATCAACTGTGCCCCGTACATAAGCCGAATGTGGTTTTTAGGGGTCATTTTTTGGAAAAAAAAAATAGGCTTATAGACGAGTATATACAGTATATATGGAAACAGGGCACAAACTAAATTATCAGCTGCATACCACAAAAGCACCACTGAATAAAAGAAATTTCTAAGCTTAAAACAATCTCTTTGGCAAACATCAATAATGAGACAAAGGTGCCATTCTCTGTTCAACAAGATAATAAGTACTTTTGTATAGAGCATTTACCGCATTCTATATTTTTTGTTTTTCCTTACCCCATTTTTCAATTTTTCTCTTTTCTAGTTCCCTATTTTTTTAGTTATAATTTCATAACGTCCATTTTACAATACAATTGGTTTATTATTCCTTAGTCATATAATCGATTTTTATCCTTTCGGACATCATCAGTATTTTTCAGTTGAGATGTTTAAATGTCTTACAATGGTATTCTTTTTTAAATTTTGAACAATGTTTCTTCTATTCATTGTTTTTTGGTTATATTG
>JAHWFO010016826.1:255676-271565 GCA_023313115.1 Rhysida immarginata
TTCATATTTGAACCCATGTTCATAGGACGTTTTGTGTTTATCTTAACCTCTATAATACCCCCTTTAAGTATTTTACATTCGATGTAAATCACCCTGTATACACTATACAATACAACGTGTGTAAAATAATGAACCCTATTTTTTTGTTATGCACTCCTTATTTTTCCCAAATGTTTTTTCCTGCTGTATATCTTTTTTCTTTAATTCCCATTAAAAAAAAAATCACTTTTCTTTTTTTAAAATTAATTGCAAAATGTCTAATAACTTAAAAAAAAACAAAAAAAAAAACAACAAAACAAGCAGGGCATGAACTGGGTGATGCAGGTGGATTGAAGGTAGCAAAGGTGAAGATTTAATAATTTATCAATAAAATTAAGGTGTAAATTTATTGAATTGACAAATGAAGTGTCAAGATGCAAATACGTGACTTTGAACTTAAATTGTAATAGCCAAAAAAATTAAGTGACCAGAAAAACAAAACACGTTCTGCAATTTCATCTTATCTTGATACACGTTCAAGTAATACATCACGCTCTTAAGGGCCCCACAAACTTGCAGTTTAATCTGCAGGCTGTTGCCTGTATTGAAGAACTATTCACTGAAATCACATGGCAACACACACACACACACACACGGCAAATACTTGCAGGCAGTGATCTTTACAGTACATGGTCTGTGCTGCTGCCACTCAGTTCATAATCGTAAGATTTAATTAATTATTGCTTAAGACTAATTTAGTGACAACATTTTCAAAGAATTACTAATTTATTTTATTGGTTTAATTGATGTTTTTATTTTTAATCTCAACATAAATAAATAAGTAAATTAAAATAAATAATTAAATAATATATAAATAAAATAATTGAATGGAATAAATTTCACTATTTTTTCAGTGTACATGTCTTGCCTGTAGAATTTTGGAGATGAACTTTTTGGATAACATTTTTGATGGTTTTTCTAATTGTTGATTCTTTCCTCTCAGTTGATTTCCAGTTTGTTTGTTTTTTTTATATACAGGATGTTTCAAAATTATGTACAATAAATTTAGTGACATATTCTTCAGGTCAAAAGAAGACGAAAATGTTCTATAGCACTTTGTCTGGAAACGATTTGTTTGCGAGTAATCCAATATCATACAGTAGGGAAGCACGGTAGTTAGCAGATGATATTTTAGCAGTTCCAGCGTTTCGACCCAACACTAGGTTGAGTGGTTTGTTCCATTTAAACCTACTTTAGGGTTGTTCCATTAGTTGTGTACGGTTGTTTCCATTACTGTAGTTTCACTACTGTACATCCACTAGGAATATCAATTTCAGAACGTTTGCGTGCTTTGACATACACATTACGATTTACGTAAAAAAAAGTCATGTACACGTATTCCAGTGTAGAATACACTGACATGCACCTAATGTATGGTCTTGTGGACGGAAATGCTGTGGAAGCAAGAAGACTCTACCAAGAACGCTTTCCGAATAGACGTTTGCCAAATAACCGAACATTAGTATCTGTCGACAGACATTTGAGGGAGCGTGGTTCCTTTGGCCGTCAAACAGGACAAGGGCGGCCTGTAGCACATTCTCCGGATGAGGAGGATATGATAATTGACATCATACATGATGAACCACAGACAAGCACCCGTCGTATTTCTTCCATGGTACACATTCCGCACTCATCTGTTTGGCGCATTCTTCACCGTCAGCTTTTGCATCCATACCACCTGCAACTGGTTCAGGCACTGAACCCAACGGACTATCATTACCGACACCGACAACTGAACCGTGCGTGCGAGCCAACAAATTGGTGGCGGGCACTTTGAACAATTCCTGTAATTTGGAGCCACGGGTTTAGTTGGCTGTATCGCGTAAATAAATAGTTTCCAGACAAACTGCTATAGAACATTTTCGTCTTCTTTTGACCTGAAGAATATGTCACTAAATTTATTGTACATAATTTTGAAACACCCTGTATAATACTAATTTTCAGATTTTTACCATTTCTTTTTTGTGGAGAATTTGACCTTTTGCTGCTGATGTGGAGATTTTGACTGTTCATTTATTAGATTTGTTCATTCATAAACGTTTTTGTACTGATTTTCATCTCATGGTCCATCATTAGATTATCTTTTCTCTGATTTTATTAATTAATTCTTAGACAGTGACTAAATTAAACAGAACAAATAATCAATTTTATAATGTTTTAACAATGGTTAAATTAAACATTATTTTCTTACAACATTTTGCTTTAATTTCTGTAGATAATATTTCCCGATCATTGTTTAAATTATGTTTGTGCTAGTGTGTTATTATAATTTTTTATGAAATACGCTTTTTTAACTATTCTTTTGAAATACTTTTTTCTTTAGATAATATTTTGATGCTTTTCCAATCTATTTTGTGATAATCTGCTGTGCAATATCTTGCTAAAAGTATTTTCATATGATTGCTAATTTAGTTAAATCTTACATCAGAAAGAAACACACATCGCAAATTGTTAATTTTTCTTTTGACCATTTCTATTATGGCCGTTGGAATCACTGTTATACAGGATGACCGTAAATTTGGGGGTCAAAGTCAGATTTGAGTGTGGCAATGAATTCCCCACCTCCCTATTACCTATAAACCACACACATCAGATCTCGCCTACCTGGCAGCTTAGAAATATCTGCCATGTTACCTGACTTTTTGGACACCCTATATAACATTGTAATAATTTATTAAAGGCTTTATCATTCATATCATTAGAAAATGAATCGTCTTTAAACCTTCCAGAACTAGGTATTGTGCCTATATACAGTGGTTCTCTGAAGGAAGAAATTAATGCTGGCTTATTATCATCTCAATAGCCCAAAAGAATTTGCACTAGCTTAAAAGTTTTTTGCCTGCCAGTGTATCTATGAAAATAGACCTTTCAGGCATGGTGACTCCAATCAAACTGGTTGCTTTGGCGTTGAGATCAAAAACCGTGAGATCGTCTCAGCCGTTCACACAGTGCCATCCTGCCTGCAGTTCTACAAAGTTAAGATGGGCTAAATGCGTGTATGTTCAATCACTATAAACTGACAGAATAATATCTTCAGTTAAACTGTACGTGTGGGGTGCTTTAAGGAGGGGAGAGGGGTATGAAAATGTGATGTCACAGCAAACACATTTAAATTCAATATTTTTCATTTTGGAAATTACTTTTTTTTTAAAATTTCGCAATCCATATGTGTTATGTGGCCTTTAATCCCAAACACCCATAAGATGGTTTGCCATTTTGGTGAAGACAAGTCAGTTTCTGAAAGGGCAAATGACACCAAATCGGTAGTTGATTTCATACAGTTTTGAATACTTTCCTGATACTAAATATCAATTTTATTCTTTTTTTACTTTCATTTTTAATAAAGAAACCGTAATTTAAAGACCACTTCCAGTAATATAAATTAATTTTGGATTTTGTCTAAAACTCCCGTAAGAGCATTGCTTATGACATCAGCTTAGCCAAACCGAGGCGCCAACGAGATTTATATGTTGTGGCGCGATTCACAGGCACAAGCCAACGCGATTTACAGGGCCTATAAATCTTGTCGGCCTCAGTTTGGCTAAGATGACATCATAGGCCCCATTTCGCTTATTTGTTGCCTCTTTCTTGAAAAAATTTTTTTCCCAAAAAAAACTTTTTTTTTTTTATGCTACATTATTTCTGATTGTTTATTTTTTCGATTGCTATATTTTTGGTGTCATTTGCCCTTAAA
The DNA here is from genome assembly GCA_023313115.1 of Rhysida immarginata. Lineage (NCBI taxonomy): Eukaryota > Metazoa > Arthropoda > Chilopoda > Scolopendromorpha > Scolopendridae > Rhysida > Rhysida immarginata. Next base: position 259,410 of record JAHWFO010016826.1, read on the forward strand.
GATTTAAATCTTTTCTGTGAGATATAGTTTGCATTCTTTTTAACTTTGGAAATTATAACTTTATAAAATGTTATTCATTATATGAATAAATTTTCTTTTTCAGATACTGATTAGAAAAACATCTGATAATTCCAAAGTCCGTTTATACATTTCACAGCTCCAGAAGGGAAAATACATTATTCGGCGGCGCTCATCATGATATTATTTATTTGTTGTATATTTTATTACTTTTTAAAATAAAACCAGTGAAAATCCAGGATATGTTGTTTTGATTTTTCTTCCTTTTCCAAAGTAGTTTTTTAAATTATATTATGAAGTTAAAACATGACATTTTAACTACTGTATATAATACGTGTCCTTAGAGCAAAACATTTTTAATAATAAAAACCAACCATTTGGGCAGGAAACACTTTCACAGCGTTGTTGTTATTTGCGATGTCAAAGAGATATTAATCGCACATCAGCTGATGACCTAATTGTTTTCCATAAGCTCATTGGAAGGGCGATGGCACGTGCACTGTGCTTTTGAGCCAATCACAGATAGCAAGTGTGCCCAGCCTTTCGTCACATGACACTCCACCTCCTTAGTGCGGGCTATGTGCAAGCTGCCGAAAGCTCTGGCTTTGGTAAAAATGACGTAATCCAACCACGTGATTCCTCGATTTGTAGACGTTTTAGAACCGCCATTTGTGTGATCCAGGATCTGTGTTGTATATGCCTTAGCCACCGGCGAAAATTTTCGTAGCAGCCTGCAATTATAATGATGATCGAATCTGTTTGTTACTGAGAAAAAAATCGAAACTACGATTCGTTGACATTAATTAATTGAATATCATTTTTTTCTCTTTATTTGGAGAGGATACCAGGTACAGTGGATCGTACAAACGTATAAGATTTAGGCTTAAGACGTGCAAAATTAACCCATGTTTTTCAGGAATTAAACCCATATAGATGCATATTTCCAAGCATTCAGTAATAACCATGAATGGGTAGTTACCGTATGAAATGCAATAAGGTTGTATTCCTTCGAGATTATTTTTTTCCGACTGTCAGTTTTAAACCTAACTTAAAAATAAATTGAAGATCAAAGCAAGGGCAATGACAATTCCAACAGCGTTGAATAAGTTGTACCTTCTGTTATTTGGATTTTCTTCGTCGAATAACGTCCTTCACACGCATATATTGAAACTCACACGAATTGCTTTTAGCACATCTTCACCTTATTAAATAATTAAATTAAAGGAAATTATTGGTTCCAGTTAAGACTATTCTCAAACTAACGTAGCAGCGCTGATGAGTCAAAAATCTATTCGACTCGGAAGTATACCTCAAGAAGAATATTATGTTCAGGTGTGTGCGCGCCAGTGTTCTTCACCGTTAATTCCTTTTTTTTGTGTGGCATTTGGTTTTTTTAAAAAGTTGTTGTATGCTTTACTGAAAACTTCGTAGATTAAACTGGAAATGTTTTTATAATGGAAGTAAGGAATCCATGATAACCTTTTTCGAACGGCGTTTGGTTTGGTATGAAGTCTTCCCGATTTGTTTGTATGTTTTTGTCCTGGTTATGGAGGCTTCAAAAAGGAAACAAAAAATAAAAAAAAAATCTTTTAGCAGATTCTAACGTTGTAATATATTATTTGTGGTTTTGTTTATCACCGCCTATGTTTTAACATGAAAGTGATATGGTCGATTACGCGCGAGTTAATTGTAAGTTACGGAATTTTAAAGGCGAATTATACCTTAATGTTGGATAATAATAACCGATCTATCAACGAATAAAAGCTCAGGATTAATGTATATCTAATTTTAACTTTGTGTAGACTTAATTAACTGAAAATTTAGCTGTTTCTTGAAATTATAATATAAATGCGTATTCAGTTTTCTATAATCGAAATAAATAGAAACTATTAATGTAAAGAATGGCGGTAGAAAAGACTGAGGCTGTCATATGGTATAGTGATGATTAAATAGGTAAATCCAATGAAATCTTTATTAATTCCTTTGAAAACTCTCTATAAATTTTAAGAAATAAAACCTTACAGTGAAGATAATGAGATTAATAGAAAACATTGTCAGAGCTGTGACAACAATAACAAAACATGTGGATTGGAAATCTGGGGGGTGGGGGGAATTTCAACCAGAGCATAAAATTATTAATATTACTTGCCTCATTGAAAATTCAGATAATTTAGAAAATATTTCTTTACATCTTGCATTGTAATAGAGGATGTTAAACGCTAGTTTTTTTTAAACATATTAGGGCTAAAATTTTTGAAATTCGTAAAGTACTTGTAAAGGAAATGCTGGTTGTATTGGATCAAAGACATCATTGAGAGATACTTTAAAAGTTGAACATTTAAAAAAGATACATAATAAATTTCACATTCATGCGTATAACTTTTAAATAATGTGATAAATACAGATTAGATAAATTTTTGCTTGTGGATTAAATTACAGATTAAAATTAAAGGTATAATTTAAAGGGGTGATTCAAACATTTCATCAAAAAGAAATCACTTAAAAGATAAATAAAACTTACTTGTAAGGGGGGAGGGGTCTTTGGTATTGCTTTTGTTTGATCATGAGATTACATCACTGATTGAATAATGCTGAAAATGATTGAGACTTAATATGTAAAGATGGTTTTCCTTGGCTGAATGTAATTAGTTCATCTAATAAAAAAATTTTTTTTTTCTCCTCTCCTGAGTATCAGATGAAAAAGGAGAAATGTTAGTTAAAACATTTTTTTAATGTTAAACTTCTGAGTTTTCTTGAAAATTTTTTTATGCTAACTTAAAAAAGGAAAATTTGAAAAATTCTAGCAATCTTATTAAATCTGTCTCCTCCTCCTCCCCCCCCCCCCTCCATACATGCCAGAGGGGGAAATCATGCATTGACTCTCACTTATTCTTCTGGTTTTATTGTCTCCTTTTTTATTTTTTATATTTTTATTAACATGTAATTTCTGAAGGGTAGAAAGTAAGAAGAGGAAAATGTATATTCCATGCAATATTTGAAAATTCATCATTTGCATTTTGCCTCCAAGTAACCTAATATGGTGTTACTTTGTTAATGCTCTGCAATTTTTCTTTTGATTTTCCTATTCTGCAGTGATTTTTTTTCCTGAATTTATTAAATGGCCCTACAAATTATTACATTTGAAGATATTTGAGTAATAGAAGCTATCTGTAAACAGAACATGAGCTCCATTGCTAAAAATTATATGTATGCACAAACAGATGCTTCTGTATTGAATTTGGTGATCATTTCATGTTTCAGTGACTGCTGTGTAACTTTAAAAAATGATTTGAATTATTTGAAATTGCTGTATTATTATTATTATAAAGGTGTTTAAATTGATAAGTAAAGGAAAGATGTTATGGATTTCTCTTATTTCCTGTTTACAAAAGTCTCTCAAATGTCAGTTTTACAATTTGATATTTTCACCTAAGGAAGCTTAATTTAATTTAGAATATTTTAATTTCTTTTAATGGTTTGAGTATTTTGGAACAGACTTTTCAATTGGTATATTAATTTAATTATTGTGGAAAATACATATTAATTCTGCACCTGTTTTTAAATGTTAATTATTGGACACACTTAATTCCTAATGCAGGATAAGCCTTTGTTTTAAGTTCACATTTTTAAAGCAATGAAATGACAGATGCATTTGCTTTGATAAAGGAGTACTGAGTTTTCATATGGGAAAATAATTGCTGATGGGCAAATATTGCTTTATTTATAAACCATTTTTAATATATGGATGGAATCTGTTCACTAGGGTTTGTTTGGTTTTTTTTGTTTGTTTTTTTTTTATACATATCAACCAATAAACAATTCAATTTAAAAAAAGAAAAGATCCGGTTTTTTTTTATTTTTTTTTTTATTTTTTGCCTTTAATGCACGTGTTCAGAAAGGATTGGGCTATATTCTTTTGTTAATATTTCTCCTATTCGAAAACATTTATCGTAAATATGATAATGAATATCTAGATGGATCTTTGATTAGGAAAATACCTATCTTTCTTTACCATAGATGATATTTTGCAATCGACTTAAGAGTTTAATTTTTATAAATTGAAAACGAAAACTTAATTTTAATGATCCTCAAGGATCAACAATAGCTTTTCCTCACATTACAATATTTTTTAGCAGAAAATTTTTTAGAAATGAAATGTTTTAACAATCTGCAAAGTGTTATTAAGAAGTAATGAATTTTATAAAGGAACATTTGATATTGCATTAGCAAAGTAATAGCTTCAATTGTTCCTTTCCTTTCCTGGTCTATTTTTAAGTGTTATGCAATATTTTTTATTAAAATGAAAATACAGGCAATCATTTGATCATTTTTTCTTATGTGATATAACAAAATTGCCTACATGTTGTCTTTACGTATTAAGAGGGAAAAATGATATTTCATATTTAAATAAGTAGAAACTAAGTTTAAAAAAAAAATTCCTCTAAATTTATATCATGTTACTTGAATCTGTATGTATTAAGAAACTCTAGTCTTGATCATACAATAATCAAATTTAAAAACTTTGGAAATAATTCTATTGACTTCAACTTCACTATATTATCTCTATGATTTTATGTTCCAGGAAGAAATTAGAAAATTGTATTAAATCTACCTGAGTACAAAATGTAAGTAAAATATTAACCTCATTAATTTGAATTTTTTGTCTTTATTCTATAGATGGAGCATGAATCGGATCAGGAATTGAATAGTATAAACAGTATTGTTCACATTCAAGCAAGTGAGATTTACCCAAAGAAAACTGCAATCATAGAAGATGCTAGCCTTGTTGTTAACCCTTTTCCATTGCTTTATGGAGAATATGTGGAATGTAGGGGAAGAACTACAGAGGGAGTCATAGCCTTATCCAACTTTCGTGTCTTTATCCAAAACAAGAAGACTTTTTTTAACATCCCACTTGGACTTATTGAGCAAGTAGAATGTAGAGACATCTTTTTTCTTCACATCTACTGCAAGGATGCCACATCTATGCAGTAATAATTTACTTTCTTTTGCTTATATTATTAATGCCTGTTGCAGAGTTATTAATCTTAATGTTTTGAAATAACTTTTTTAGTTGAAAGAAATAGCATCTAATTTATTGAAAATAAAGACCTGTGTATAAAGATAATTTTTGATTTGTTTTTTAAATTTGTTTCACTAGAACTATTATGCATTTGAACTGTAAAACTAGATGGTTTTTGATTTCTCCCTTTACATCATTCCTGTTTGTTTTTTTTGGTAATATTTTCAGCATTGACTGTAAAAAAGAAAATTCTAACAGTTAAGAAATTTTACTTTTTTTTTTTTTTTTTTTTTTTTTTTTTAAATGGTAGTTGTACTTTTTCAACCAATGAGCATAGTTTGGAGTGGTACAAAAGATTAATAGCAGCAACATCTCCTCCAAAAAAAATAGACGATATATTTGCTTTTGCTTATCATGCATGGTGTTCTGAAGAGAGTCGTCTAGAGCATCATCAGGCTTTAACTTTAGGTAAAGATGTTTTACAACATTAAAAATTATCATTGTTATTCTGAATTGCATAGAAAATTGATATTTTTAAATCATTTTTTCACAATTAGAATTTATATCATTTACATTTGTTTAATATAATTGTGAGTATGCAAATTTCATTTTCTTCCTGCATTTAATTTCTCCCTTTACAGAGGATAATTCTATTTTTAATGTGGATAATGAAGCAAGTAGAATGATGTTTAATTTAAAGTCTGTTTGGAGAATAAGTCTAATTAATAAAGACTATAAGTGAGTACTTGACAATTTTAAAATACTAGAAAGAAATTTGGAAATGAGACTTTCCAAATCTCTTGTTTAATTGTTATTTTTTAATCTGCGTTTAAAACTGTTAATGTACGAAAAGTATATTTAGAAGAAAAGGGGAAGACAAAATAATGACAATAAGGGAGGGGTTGAAGTTTTGAGTTCATAGATGAGATTATTTCACCTTATTTATAGTGTAGGCAACCATTATGTAATCAGGGAAAAAATTATTTCCTCTGCTCTGCAAGCTACTACCCCCCCCCCCTCTTGAAAAAGATGATACATGCTGATGACTCATTTTCAATTGCACAGCCTTTCCTTTAGATAGGCAATTTTTTTAAACCTCTGCATACATTGCTGGCTGTTGCAGTTTTTCCCTTCAAACAAACACAGGAACTTTTTTTTTTAAAATATAACTAACTACAATAACCTGTAATGGTTTTTTCTTCTCCCCTTTCCCTCCCTCAAGGTCATTGTTCACGGAACTTTGCAATGAAAATCTTGTTTATGCAACATCTTGAAATGCAATCTTTACAAGTAGCAATTTTGTCTCAAAAATAGGTTTCAGGAAGATTATTTTAAATATTCTTTGACCCAGTACCAGTATTATATAGTATGGCTTGTGTGAGTGTGTGGGGGGGGGGGGGATTACAAATTGGTTTGGAACCAACTAAAACCCAACCAAACCTCACAGATAAGAGCTTGAGCTGAGGTTCTAGTACTCGTGCAGTAATTAAATTGATTTACTCAACCCCCCCTCCCCCAATAAAAAAATTGAATAAGAATTTCTTTACGTAGAAGGATAGTAATCATTTTAATTTTTTAAGAATTAATCACACTCTTCATATCCAAAAAAATCTCGTTTATTATCCAGTAAACAATTGACCTTTATCCCCTGTATTGTGATTGGTTGCCACTAAACGTCAGATTTTTTTACAAAATGCAAATGGCGGATACTGGACGTGTTAAAGGCATTTGTTGACTGTATCGTAAGTGCAAGTTTTAATTGTTGTTCAAAATTTTTGTTGCTATGGTTAAATGTTGTGCCCAATTGTCAGTGAGGAGAAAAAAATAAGCATTAGAAAATAATTTTATAGGTAATTTGGAAATTACTATGAAATTAAAATTATGAAAGGTTATCAGTAAACATTTAAATCATTATATTTTACAAATTTAAGGATAATAATGTATGTTGAATTAATAAAGATAATAAAAATTGAATAGTAAAAACCTATGGAAAATGTAAAAAAAGTGAATTTTACTCAAATCACAAATGCTTACAACACGAATGAATAATAGATAAACCCACTGAAAGATAATAGAAGCAAGAACTACTCTAACAATAACAGGGAAAAGAACAAAGCGAAATTAATAGGATTGGTATAGTAGGTTTAGTTAGAAGAATTTCACTTGGAATTATTGTAAGGGTGACATCTGATTAAGTAGTGGTTTCTCAGTACATGGCAGTAAGGCAGGAAGCTTAGGGACGGGTGGGTGGCTTGTGAACTTGCTGACTGGGTGGTTTCTCATTTGTAAATGCATAATGCAGTAAGTGAAATAAGAAAAGAACAGAACCATCGGCAGCAACAGGCAGAATCGATAGGTATAAATGAAATAGGTAATTGGATAAAGTTAATAAACACTTTAAAACTTCATTAAATCCTCAATAAAAAACAATAGAATAGGTGGCTTACGCTCTGATGAATTTCACAAATTCTTAGTCAAGAACGAATTAACTTTTCAAATATGGTCCTAAATCACTGTGAATTGTGAGTGCTCTCACACGAAACTGGGAACCATCAGACCCCAGCATCGATGGTCATGAAACGGCTTAACAGCGTGGAAGGCCATGGTAAGGGTTACTCCAGGACTGCGAAAGATTTCAATATTAAAAGCACGTATCTCTGCATTTACAACTTTAAGTCACGTAGCCATTCGTAGTTTCCAAGAAAGGCATCTCATGGATCGTAAGGGTTGTTCGTAGGAACGACTGTTTCTGATCGCGTGATCCTTTTATGTCAGAGGAGGACCACTGTAACCTCTATAATGTTATCGAGAAAGGAAAAAAAAAAGATGTACCAAGTAAAATTTGATGAAGTCAATAAATCAGTCTGAGCCATATAGAAATTTCTTTGATGAAAGGGAAAAGGTCAAGTAAAGTTTCGCAAACACTTAAAAATCTAGTAAAGAAAATCGACATAGGAATATATACGGGGATTCAAACAGTCGATTCAAATGGGGATTATTTTGACTAGGCAATATATCATAATTTCAATTACATGTATTCTAAATGTCTAAATTGCATGTCATCTAAATTATTGCTCATGTTCAGGGTATTTAATTCACACAGGCCACTACTTTAAATTGCTTTTTCTTAATCTTAAGATCACAGTAGGGTAAGTTAATAATCTCACGTGCCAGGGATATAAACATTTGAAACCGCTGTTTACAAAATAACTTTCTCTGCAGTATATAAACCCATCATGTAAATTAATTGGTAAAAAAAAAACAAAAAAAAAACTCTCCATAGGAAAACTGGTACACCGAGTGGGGAGAAGCAAAGTCACGGAAAAAGTCCCTGATCGGTAAATGAATGCTGTGCTAAAGTGAAAGAAAACCTCTCAATTTTTTTTCTTAATTTTTTAAGTTTCGCATAATAATACAGGGTGATTTACATCGAATGTAAAATACTTAAAGGGGGTATTATAGAGGTTAAGATAAACACAAAACGTCCTATGAACATGGGTTCAAATATGAACGATAACTGAGATATGAACAGAAATAAAAATGCCGCCACCAAGATCAACAATTTAATAACTCAGGTTCTGTAAAGCCTAGATTAATGAAATTTGGGGGAATAACAAGGTACATAAGACTGTCTATGCCGTTAAAATGCTATCGTTGTTTCTCATGTGATGCAACACTTGCAATCTATTGTTCAATCTGCACGCTGGGTTTTGCAATTGTTGAAAACAAAAACTTAGGATCCTACAAGTCGTCTTTTTTTTCTCCCCCCTCCCACACAAATTTTTGTTTTCATTTGTACGACCCTTATTCATAATTACCCAACAATCGTAAACACTTGTCTGAACGTGAAAGTAACTTTTCCATACTGCTGCGGTAAAAATCCACTCCAGCTCGTCATGAATAATAGAGGGGGGGGGGGGGAGTGATGATTTGTGATGAAAATTTCAATTTTTGGATTTTTGCATTTTTGTACCTTTACATATGTGCGTTTCATGAAATAAATGTTTTTTGGCGATGTTTTAATGTTAAAATTTAATTTATTTTGTTTAATTGTTACATTTTCAAAAAGGAATTTAATCTTTAAATTCTTTTTCTTATTTTCATTTTTCACCTATCCTGTCTACAAAAGCTGAATTACAAGAAAAGTTATGCGAGAGTTATTCGTAAAGTAAGGTCCGTTTTGTAATAAGTTTCCAAGTTTATTTAAGCACTTGTCACTTCATAGAAGCTGCCGCCGGTGGTAGCGACTGGACACACGAGGTCTGGACTGTAAGGTGGGTGGTCAAGTTGTTCCCAACTAATCCGATGTTTTGTTTGGGAACAACTTGACCACCCAACTAGACAACTTGGAAACTACCGGGTGTTTCAAAAATGACCGGTATATTTGAAAAATCTAAACTGGCAGCGATAGAAATACACCATGAACTAATTTCAAAAGTTTGTCTGCCTGAAAATTTACTGTTGTCCCAAGCATATTGCAACAAACGGTGTATTTTTTTCGCTGCCCGTTTAGTTTTTATTGATTTTTCAAATATACCAGTATACCGGTCATTTTTGAAACTCCCGGTATGTGAAAAATTAGTTAAAGGTATATAGAATCTGGTAAAGAAAAAATTTTGAAAATATATATATATAGTAGTTTTGTTTTTATTACAAAACTGACCTTAGTTTAAATAACCCTCGTACATGTAGTTGAATTTTTTTTTTTTCCTGTGGAAACTAATGGGCAGAAAGTTAGCTGCTACGTGTTAAAATCTTTTTCTAATATTCTGTTCAATTAAAAATAAATGATAAAGATTTTAAGTACATACATAAAAAAGGTTTTTTTGTTTTGTTTTGTTTTTTATTTATTTATTTAATTTTTTTTTTTTTTTTTATTTTTTTATTTTTTTTTTATTTTTAGTACTTTTTACAGACTACTTCTCTTTAAATGTATTTAAAAAACATTGTTATTATTCCGTATCTATTATATTTTTTTTACACTGTTATAAAATAGTTTAATAGTGCTTTCTTAGTCTTATTGTACAGTATCTTTGCAATATGTCGCTCTTATGATGTTATCTCCATTGAGCTTAGTGACAGGCATTAAAAAATCATCAAATGAGAGTTGTTAAAGTTCCCAAACCCAAATATTGTTGTTATAATAATGCTATATAGTACAAAAAAAGAAGAAAGTTTAAAAAATAGTGTTAAATGTAATATATGAATTTTTAAATAAAAATTTTCTTTTATTGATTATTGAAAGTCTGTGTTTGCTTTCTTTGTAAACAATGCTTTTATTTATTTTAACTAATGTAAAGAATATTACTTACTAGTGTTGTATCAATCATTCACTTGAGAGAAATATTGCTGGTCTAGATCCAAAACGGATGTTAAACAATTCACACAACTTTTATTTAATTAAGAAAAATGCCATGTAATTTTCCTGCAGTTCAGAGAATTTATAAACAATGGCTTAATGATTTTTCAATTGAAAAATGGAAGGAAAAATTCTGCGACCCAGATTCGAACTAGGAACCTCGACTATCATGGCCGATGCCTCTACCAATTGGGCTATCGCAGACACCACGGACAGCCAAGCTGTCTCAAGGTGTCTTAAAGACAACCAAGTTGTCACGGTTGAAAGCCCAATGGGAGACGGGACCTGGCCCGCAGATCATTATCTATGCTTGGAGACGTATCTCCAGTTAATATTTATTATTATTCACTTGTGAGTTCATCAACTTTCTGATGGTTTTGGAGTGGAGAAATTCTAGATCTGCGGGCCAGGTCCCGTCTCCCATTGGGCTTTCAACCGTGACAACTTGGTTTTCTTTAAGACACCTTGAGACAGCTTGGCTGTCCGTGGTGTCTGCGATAGCCCAATTGGTAGAGGCATCGGCCATGATAGTCGAGGTTCCTGGTTCGAATCTGGGTCGCAGAATTTTTCCTTCCATTTTTCAATTGAAAAATCATTACCTATGCTTGGAGACGTATCTCCAGTTAATATTTATTATTAAACAATGGCTTATCGAGTTTCTTTCCATCCGGTGTTACTTTCTGTCATGGTTTTTCTAATATTTTTTGAAATTTGAGTGTATCCGTACTTTCCTTTATTAATGATCCACCCTTGATTTCATCTCCTAATTTATCAATATTATTATAGCTGATATGTGGTGCTATTATTTGCTGATTCCAGCATTTCTCAATTATTTTGAAAAATCGGGTGCTTTTACTTTTAAGTCAATGGAATTCAGCTAACTTGATAACACAGCTTTTACAAAACTAAATACATGGTTTTCTATCAGTGGAATAAACAATTGGTTCCTCGTAGTTGACCGGTGTACCGTAATTCCTGGATTACCAAACACAATCTGGGCTGCACTGCACAAAAAAGCTAAAAATATGAAATTAAGAAAAATTTTAAAAATTTTTGAAATTCCTGTAATTGTTAATCTTACAGACCCAGGAGGGCAACCACATTGTTCAGCTGAATATTAAAATGCTTGGAGTGAAATTTGGTTTTAAATAAACCATTATAAATCCAAGATTATTAAAAGTACAAGCAGTTTTGTACTCTTAAAAACTCACGAAACATAATACCAGGACTCGTGTAGGCACAACCCAGTACCAATGGCGGTCATGTGATAGGAATGGGCTGATAAATAATGGTAGTGCCAACTGGTGACAAGTAATGAAAATGCATTTCAGACTGCCCTATTGAAATCGGCAGTGGAATGAGCTCGATTACTTGTGATGTAGTGTCTCAAGCAATGTGAATAAAACTGCTTACAAAATAAAAATATAAACTTGATTTACTAAAGTTAAAAAAAATAGTAAAAAGTTAAATAAAAAAATATAATTTTGAATTAAAATTTAGAATTTATTGTTGGCTTTCTCATGGACAATATCTTATTACTATTTAATTTCAATAGAAATAAAAATTCTATAAAATGGCAATAATAGCCAAGGTAGTATACAAGGTGAATACTAAAGTCTGAACCCCCCCTTTTATTTTTTGAACAGAAGCAGATATGTCAATTTTGATGAATCCAATAAATAGGAAGTTGTGGGTGGCCTATCCCATGGTGCACTTTTCATCATCCCAAATATGCAAATTAGGACACATTCAAAAT
>JAHWFO010016826.1:271965-316816 GCA_023313115.1 Rhysida immarginata
ATTTTGAATGTGTCCTAATTTGCATATTTGGGATGATGAAAAGTGCATCATGGGATAGGCCACCCACAACTTCCTATTCATTGGATTCATCAAAATTGACATATCTGCTTCAGTTCAAAAAATAAAAGGGGGCTTCAGACTTTTGTATTTACCCTGTATAAATGAACTAATTGAATATATTAATAGCCGGCCTGAGAGGGAATCCACGACTGATAGCAACATTGCCGCTGTGGAAGCACAGGTGCGGGAGAACCGGCGGATTACCGTGAGAGAAATTGCTGCAAAGTTGGACATTCATATGGGATGGCGTACGACATTGTTCACTAGCACCTCTGCTTTCGCAAAGTGTCATGCATATGGCTGGACATCAAGGTGCTTGTTTTGATGCTTGTTTGCTGCATCTCACCCGATACCAGGAGAAGGGTCAGGACTTTTTGGATCGAATCATCACAGGTGATGAATCATGGGTCCACCATTTCAAGCCTGAAACCAAATAAGATGCAATTGGCGGTTTGGAAACTCACTTCAACTCCCACAACGAAAAAGTTCAAAACTATGCCATAAACAGGCAAGGTCATGTTGACATGTTTTTGGGATTGCCGTGGTCCAATACTGCTTGAGTTTCTTCCACCGCATACCACTGTTAATTCGAACGCTACAGAGGCACATTGAGGAATATTCGAGTGGCCATATGCAGGAAAAGACCATACTTGGCAATGAAGGATATCGTGCTGCACAACAAAGCACATCCCTACACAGTGAAACGAGTCTCTGAACTTTTGCAGCGGTGGAAATGGGAAATGCTGCTTCATCCTCCATACAGCCCGGACCTCGCTCCCAATGACTACCATATCTTCAGACCGTTAAAGAAGTCGCTGGCCGGTCAACATTTCTGGTTCCACACTCAAGCAGACGACCTTTATCGACAGGCGTAGAAAAAATTGTCCAACACTGGAATCGTTGCCTCAATCAGCTTGGAGATTGTGGAAATAAAAGTTGAATTTTCTATCGAATGTACACGTGCTTATTTTATTCCTGATCACGATTTTAGAGAGAAAAATATTAGACATTGCTTCCCCCCCCCCCCCTACAATTTTCACTATTGTATTACTATTATTGTTTTGGGAAACTAAACTTGGATCAAGTCCGAAGGCCAAGTCCCAGAGGTGGACCCAAGAGAGGGAAAAATTACGTGCTCATGAGAGTGTTGATGTTTGGGTGTAGGAATTTCCTTACTATGTGACTTGTGTTTAGAATTATGGCTTTCTGTAAGGTTTTGTATAAGTGTGGGTTTAAATTTAGTGTCGACAGACTTTTGTGTATTGAGTGTGGAATAACCCCAGTGGCAGAAAGAACGACGGGAACAATGTGTACTCCGTTAACTCCCCAAAGGAGTTTTATTTCGTGTGCAAGATCCGTATATTTAGTGATTTTGTCAGTGTATGTCTTTTGTAAATGAGAATGGAGATATCGATTACTGTAAATACTCGAGTGTAAGTCACACCCCCCAAATTTAAGGTAGATTTTTTTTTCCTTTTAAAATTCAAGCCGTGACATCATAACTGATAATGCTAATTATATCACTGACAGATTAAAACAAACCCACTTAAATCTAATGTTGAAATTAGTTTATCTACATAAAAAACAAAAAGGTATCAAAATCTTTCAAAACTTTCATCCTCACTTTCCCCAAAAAGTTCATTCCATGTCTCTTCCTTCATCTCTAAATCATTGTCCCAACCGGAACTGTCCTAGTGCTCCTGCTCTTCCATGTCATCTTACTGTAACCAAAGAAAATCATCTTCTGTTCCATCTAGCTTGTTGGCTGTTCTGGTTTTTAGGAAGCTTTTGACAACCATTTTGATGGAATGTCATTCCAACTGTTTTTAACCCATGATGTCTGGGACAAACTGGGTTTCTTAAGGTGTCCTTCCTTGGTCAGTTCTTTGTCTCCTGACTCCATCCATGAGATCCAGTTCTGCCGTATTCTGTCTTTGAAACGTTTAACACAACATCCAAGGGCTGTAGTAGAGACTTAAGCCTCCCTTGTATAACTGCCTGAACAGTATTCAATTTTTTGAGTTCCTCTTTAACATTGTCCGTTTTATGCACACGAAAGGCATAGATGAGTAAAGCTTTCTTTAGAAGGGCACCAGGTCTTACATTCCACACCTTTGCTAGCCAGAGGTTAACACCATCCTCATCCATCCACCCCTTGGGATGGCAGTGCACCACCACTCCAGGAGCTAGCTTATTTCCTTTTGGAATGATCTTCCTATTGAAAATCACCATAGCTTCGTGCTGTCGGCCATACAATCAAGTACAACTGTGAAATGGGTCTTCTCATGGCCTGTTGTGCGAACCATGATAGTCTCCTGTCCTTTGGCATCTATTATATGATTACTGGGCAAGTCAAAACACATAGGAGTTTCATCCATATTACCTGTCTGGCTAACTTAAAAATCAAATAGCCTCCTTTGTTTGATGATAAATCTATGAAAGTCTGTCAGCTTATCATCCAAGTCTTTTTACAGCATAGTCACGATGTAGCCATTGCTTCTTTGCTCTGTTATCCACTCTGCCAACTGTTTTTCCATCTTCGGATAGAAGGCGTGTAGTCTTCTCAGTGCTCTCTTGTGTCTGGGCATCGTTAAGAGAGTTTCCTTTTTATTACGCCAGTCTCTGACAATGTTCTGATACAGAAAACTCCCTTTCAGCTGCTCTATTTCCATGCACCTCTGCATACTCAATAATTCTTAAATTTGTAACCAGTTTTGTATGAAGATCGCTTTCTTTTAAGGCCATGATTATCCATTGATATATCCTGCAGATGGTGAAATTGTGTGAATTTGAAACAACCTTGTGTAGAATAAAATTAAACTGAGATGATAAAGTTCAACAATTCTTAAAACTCAATGCAGGGTGTCTAGCAAAACTATTTCGTAAAATTCCCTGACATTCCCATTTTTCCCGGTCGCTAGTCACCCTGTCAACGTTCATCCTACCAAAGAAATATATATAAATTAATGACAGGAATAAAGTTGAATAATAAAAGTAGACTTTCATTCTTGCCAAAGAAATGTTGAGAAAAATCGGCTTAATCGGGCAGCGTTATGGAACAGCTTGAAATGAATGAATGGCTTCCTATTAAATAGGAAGATTTAATTTTAAATTATCCTGTATATATATACATATAAATTAATGGCAAAGTCAAATAATTATAGTAAAAGTAGACTTTCATACGTGACAAAGAAATATTGAGAAAAATCGGATTAATCGGATTAATCTGACAGAGTTATGGAACAGCGTTTTCGAAGTGAATAGCTTGGAATGAGTGACCTGGTTTGTGTTAAACTTGAAAATTTTACTGTTTTTATAGCAATCAATGGAATGTGAATTTTGTTTACAGGAGTCAGTTGGCTTAAATGAAGAATTGTACTGTTGGTGACTCATTATGACGTATGTTGTTCTTATTACAGTTGTACGATATTATTCAGTGATATTTACAAATATCCAAAGATAAATTGTGACCTTCACCACCCCCGCACGAAGACCTAAGCACACCACTCTAGGTATGCGCTGGGGAGTGAACGAAGTCAGGGGTTTGGGACCTAAATGGAAGCTGACAAGGATACGGGGTTGTGTGATCACGATTTTTATTCCCATTCGACTGTTATAAAGTTTACAAAATAAAGTTCACAAAATAATTTAAACATTTAAAACTACAGTGCACTGAGTTTGATTCATTAAGGGCCCGATGTTCAAGCATGCATTTAACCTAGTTCTATGAGCTCATATTACAGCTTACAGTACGTCCACGTCGCGATCATATGGTGCTCGCAGCACAAAACTCGAGATACCTGGCACAGGTCGGGGGATGGCCCTGTCACAGGCATATGAGACAATAGCTGTAGGCGGGGCTGGCCGCTCAACAAGGTACACTCAGAACTTCCGCAATAAGTACTCTTCGACAACATGCATATCACGCACACTGTGTTTCTTTTGTTTGCTGAAGAAGAGGAGAAATTCAGAAATCTCCCCTGGCCAGCTCTGAGTGTGCTCGTTCAGCAGGCTCTGTGCTCAACCGGGTAAACAATGTGATTAGACATCAGGCTCTTGGCTGGCGCTGATGCATTAGTCGATGTCCCGGCGTCCCGCGTCTCTTAACTACTGCCTCGCTTTCGCAATCTGTGCTCTATAACGAGACACACTATATGACAGCACCAGGAATGATTTCATACTCTATGTTCAACTTAAAAGTACTACGACAGACGTGACTTCTGATCGTAATAAAACTGTCAATAGTTCGTACACGCTTTTACTTAAAAGAGCACACTAGAACAAACACGTTCAATGAGAGTGCAAACTACGATCATGTTCTAAGCGGGTAAAAGCGATAGTTCAGAGCAGCACACACAACTTCTCAATACAAGGCACGGTCGGATCAGGTACGGTTCCCATAAACAGAATAACAACAAAAGTACTCACCAATTCGTTGCACTTTACTTCCACTCGAATTCCAACAGCAGGGGTCCTTGATGAAACAACCAGTACACATAGAATACCAGCAGCCTTAAATTTTCGAACATCGAGACGCCATTCCCTTGTTGCGCGTTACACACTCGTTCGCACCATTTTCCACTCTATCTCCAAGCTTTTCTATTTCAGTTACTAATGTCCGTATCTCTATTAACTAATGTCATAAATCATACTGAGTTTTACAAATACAATTACGTTTAAGAACAAGCTCGGGAGCAATTGCAATAAGACCTCCATCTACAGGAAAAGTTTTGGTAAGAATTCTCCACGCAACAACAAAACATTATAATTAGCTCAAGACATTCGCAAACACACAAAACAATGCTCTGACAGAGGCTGTCTCCTCTTTTTTTACGAAGCAATTAACACAATAATGACAGCCCCCGACAGCTCACAACAAACGCTTAAAACAACAAACACTGCAACGAGGGAAGTGCCGTTAGAGTTCAACTGAATATTCGATTTTTCCGTGGGTTTTCTGTACTTTTGGCCAAATTTCGGTTTCGGCTGACAGTCTGTTGCATCTTTCGGTACAAACCGAAAGTTTTGCACGTGTTCGTCTTCAAGATCACGTGCTCAAAACATGTTGGAGACTGAGCAATAACACAAAATAACAACTCGCCACCGTTAAATTGCAGCTGCTATTAGCCTACTGATGTGACTAATTGCGTTAGTATCTGTGTAAAATGTTAATACCTCTAACTAACCTCCAGTTAGGAAATTTATGTTAGCAAAGATAGCTCTAAATTGTTCTGAGAAATAAGAACTTAGTTTGTTTAATCGTTGATTAGTCGTAATTCATTCAGTCAATCACAGCTAAGACCTAAAACTCATGACTAATAACTTATTCATAATATTCTCAAACGTTATGAATATGAAGGCCATTTACTAGTAGGCCCTATTTTCTCAAAACTTTGTTTGAAAACTACATTTTAAATATAAATGAAATAAATCATTTATTTTATTATGTACATTAGTTAATATTTCCATAAAATAAGTTATAGCTATAATTTATCAGCGAACAAACAGTACTTTTATGCATGTCAATCATAGTAACTAAATCTATACTAAATACAGTTCAGTTGAATTGAAAATAATTTTTAGTGAAATAAAAAATTCTTGGTAGGTTTGTTTGAAAGATGAAAATATGTGCATTTTGTAGTTTTAATATATATTCTATGCCATTCTAATTCTTTATAATCAATATTAAATATTTCATCTCAATACTATATCTATAAGGAACGCTCAAAAAGAAACGAGCCAGAAGCCTAGGAACAGAAATTGGTACCTGTATATCAGAAGTTTTGCATTTTGTTGTGTGAACTCATTCACCGAACTTATTTGTCAGAGGTTGTATTTGCCCTGGCTGTTGAGGCACTTGTCTCACTGCGACACAAGGCGGTGAATAGCTGTCTCGTAAAATTCCCGGGGCTGCGATGTGAACCAGTTCCGCACTTACTGCTTGACGTCGTCGTCCAAGGTGAATCGTTTGCCCCTCAGAGCCTTTTTTAAGGGACCCAAAATGGCGTAATCGCAGGGAGAGAGGTCTGGACTCTATGGAGGGTGACTGAGAACCTCCCACTTGAATTGTCGTGATTGTGTTGGCCGTATGAGGTCTTACATTGTCATGGAGCAGAATAACCCCACGGGTGAGCTTGCCTGGTCGTTTCGATTTGATTGCTTGGCAAAGGGTGGTCAAGGTTTGCGAGTAACACTGGACATTCACTGTTGTCCCGTGCTGCAGGAAGTCTATCAAAAGGGGGCCCTCTTGATCAAAGAAGAACGTCAGCATAACCTTTCCTGCACTTGTGTGGGTTGCCTTGGATTTTTTTGATGACCCTGGATGCTTCCACTGGAGACTGTCGTTCGATTCTGGTTCAAAGTGATGACATCAAGACTCTTCTCCATCCACCACTCGTGCCAGGTACTCATTCCCTTCCCCGGAATAGCGCTGCAGATGACATGCTTCCTGTTGTGGTTGAAGACTGGGGCACCCATTGGGCGTACACTTTGCGCCAGTTCAGTCTTTCCGTTATGATGATGTGAACACTTCCAACGTTCAATCCGATCTCGGCGGCTACAGCTTTCACAGTAACTCGGCGGTCCTGGGTAACGAGTCCATCAACCAGCTGGACAATGTCATCGTTAATACGATTTTGTTCCAGACCGTGCATCATTGGCTAACGACACCTGTCCTTCCCTGAACCGCTTGTGCCATTCTTCGATGAATGTCCGTTCCCCCTACTCCTTCTGCTGTCAGAAAACGAACAACACCTCTTTGCTCTTCTTTTGACATCTTCATTTCACTTATTCACTGCATATACAACGCGAATGACTGTTGAACGATTGACACTTGCTTCTGCTTCCTTTCTATAGTCACATGACTTCCACTGCCATCTTCTAGCGGCGGACTGTGAACTTCCGTGCTCTTGTCGGAACCACTCTTTTTTACACATGCAACGATATCACCATTCTGTCACCGGTTTGCATCTTCCAGACTACGGCTCGTTTCTTTTTGAACGCTCCTTGTAAATAAGTTAGTTTTTACGGCTTCGGTTTCGATTTTTTAGCTGAAGGAAGTTAATAGCCGAAATTTCAGTTTCGGCTTCAGCCGAAAGATAAAATACGCTTTCGGTCGGACACTCAACGTTCATTCACTCAACAATATCCCAATAATATACAGAAAACTAATCAAATCGTAAAATTTACCTAATACAGATAAGTTTCTTACAACGCACAACAAATACAACTATCATACACTAAGCCTATTTACCATATAAACGATCTAAAAAAAAACCTCCAACACTGTAAGTATCCATTAGCTTAAACTAACTACTTACATATGCAGAATAAGACTTCTGCCGGACACATGCGACCTCAACTGACATGACATGTCACAAAATAATATCCTGTAGGTGATTAAACAATAATACATAAATATTAATTTATTAAAATTTAAGTGCTGTGATGCATATTATACAATAATTTCATTTGAAGTTCATCAAAACAGAAAGCCACTTTATCACATCGAAGCAATTTAGTAAACGCTCATTTAAAATATAGCAGCATCAAGTGAGGGAGCATTTTTTACTAACTTTAAATAATTATATCTCTTAAACTAATGCCCATTTGCATGAGTTACTATGCCATATAATAGTGGGAGGGGTGCATAACAACATATATAAATTTCAGTTATATCCAACCTTAACAGATCTGGTCCTCCCCTTGTAAGCCTTTTTAGAGAAATTGTTTTTTTATAAAAATTTAGATACGGCAGAAAATTCATTTTCATCGACTCAAACACATTAAAAACGACATGAACAGCCTCCTCTAATTGAGATGAACCTTTTAATACACGTTGTATTATACGATAATTTCGTTTGAAGTTCACCAAAACAGAATGTCGCTTTATCGCATAGAAGCAATTTAGAAGTTGCCATTCTTATTAAGAAGTTATTTTCTTACTAGTTTTTGTGCGACGAGAAATTCAAATAAGTGAATGAATCTACTGTATAATGAACTCTACATTATATATAGTGTATAATTCAAGTACTGTGAGGTATATATGTTAATTTCGTTTGAAGTTCATCAGGACAAAATGCAACTCCATTACGGCAAGCAGTTTTAACATTTATTCCTTCTTTTTGTGCAATGTACAAATTCTTTGACATATCGTTAATTACTTTGCGCAGTTTTAACATTTATTCCACAACAATTTCTGCAGTGTACAATTTCTCAAGACATATCGTTAATTTCTCTGCGGCATTTTAGCATTTTTTCATCTTTTTGGGGCAATACACAAATTCTTTGACATATCCTTAATTTGAATTAAGGTTATGTACATTTGAATTCGTGATATGTGAAATTAAATTAGTGATATGTACCCTCAAATTTATGATATCTAAAATAGAATTAATGGTATCTTTAATTATGTTTCATTTTAAGATATCGTTAATTCAATTTCACATATCACTAATTCCATTTCACATATCACAATTTGAAATTAAATAAATGTTAAAACTGCGCTGAGAGATTAGTGATATGTTTCGAAGATTTATATATTGCAAAAATAATTGTGGAAAAAATGTTAAATTGGCGTAAAGCAATTAACGATATGTCTGAAGAATTTGTACATTGCACAAAAAAAGAGGAATAAATACTAAAACTGCGCAGAGAATTTAACGATGTCTCGATAATTTGTACATTGCATAAAAAGTTGTGGAATAAATGTTAAAATGGCGCAGAAGAATTAACGATATGTCAAAGAATTTATACATCGCTAATTCATTTTCACATATCACAAATTCGGGTGTACGTATCGCTAATTCAATTTTACATCTCACAAATTCGGAGGTACATATCGCTAATCAATTTTGCGTGTCATAAATTCGAAGCCACATATCGCTAATTCAATTTCTGATATCATTAAATAGCTCGAATTTGTGATATGTAGCAGGGCCGTAGCCAGGACCAAAAATTCCACCGAGTCGGACCTTTTTTCAAAAATTCCACCGAGTCGGACCTTCCGATTTTATTCCGAAATAGCTTTCATGAGTTCCACGAAAGTACCTAATAATGCCTCAATCAAACCGAAATTCGCGCTGATTCATTTGCTAATCGCGCCACTTCGCCTCTGGATGACGTCACAGCACGCCGAGATCTTTTTGAGATTGTGCGAGAAGTTGCGAGATCTGCTCTGAGCGCGCAACCTTGTTATTCTAATAACCTTGATGTGACAGGTGTTTAAAATTGTGGCTTTCTGTAAGGTTTTGTATAAGTGTGGGTTTAAATTTAGTGTTCACAAGCTTTCGTGTAGCAAGTGTGGATTAACCCCAGTGGCAGAAAGAACAATAGGAACAATGTGTACTCTGTTAACTCCCCAAGGCGTTTTATTTCGTGTGCAAGATCCGTATATTTAATGATTTTGTCAGTGTATGTCTTTTGTAAATTGTGTGTGTTGGGGATGGAGATATCAATTATGTAAGTCACTTTTGTTTTGCTTATCTACTAGTGTAATGTTTGGTCTGTTATGAGGGATAGTTTCGTCAGTGATTATAGCTCTGTCAAAATATAGTTATTATTATTATTATTCGTGTTAAATTTCAGTTTATTTTCTTACTTAAAAAAATAATATTCATTTCGAAACAGTTATTTAAATCACTGATTTTCTTTATTATCTAATTTTTTATTAAGTACTTTTATATTTAAGTATATTTTTAGTGTTGTTTTAATATTTTTGATAATAAAGAAATTCTAAATATTCCTTGACTTTGTTTTTTAATGATGGCAAATACATTATATGATAAACTAATATTATGAACAAAAATATAAATAAATTCAGGTAATAGTATATATGATTCATATATCAGCCTGAGAAGCTAAATTTTCGTAAAATTCAACTTATTTGCCAGGGTAAAATAACATTTCCCCTGTTTTGCTGTATATGTTTATTTTAGGTACACCAGGTCTTTGTGTGGGATCTGTTCCCATGTAAATTGTAAGGTATCTTTGCAGGGTGTCATTTAATGTTTCATTAAGTTTGGTATTCATGTTGTGTTGTGGATGAATGTCATAGTGAAGTTCATTGTTGAGTGTGTGTTCTTCAAGTTCATTAGTGAGTTCAGTGTTTGAATCTGTGTGTTTAGTGCCGGTTTGTATAGATGGCTCGTGTTTTTGTAGCTGTTGTGCAACTTCTTGCTTTATTTTCTGTAGCGTGGGTAAGGGTATTAAATTGTTCATAACAATTGTGCGACGCTGATCTGCAATGCGTTGTTCAGTGACTTGTGATGTGAGGATATGTTTATTTGAAAGTGTTATATAAGCGTTGTCTGTAAGCTGTAGTGTCAGTTTCCAATTTAGTGACTGCGTAGTAGGCTCGCACGATAAAATGGTTTATGGCATTGGCCCATTTCATGCGTTGGCGTGGCTTGCCTGCCTTAGTGGTCGAGGGCAAAGAAGCTCTTGAAACACTAGGTACAGGTTGTGACATTGCAGTAGCTGAACAGGCATTGGTGCTGCTTTTGCCACCTGTGTCCCTGGGAGATTTTTTGAACGTGAGCCTCTGCCTAACCCACGAGTACGGACCTTCATAACCCGGGTGACGTCCGAGCCGGTATCAAATAACTCATTAGCACCAATCATAGTGATCACCAATATGGGTAGTCCTGTTAGCCATCTCCATCATCAGCAGGCCCTTGGCTAAAGTAATCAGCTCATGATCCCTACTAGGTCATCTGGACCCTCAAGATTAAAGTAAGGGTAGAGTAGATCAGACCTGTTAACCAGGGCCTTCACCCCAAGATGTTTCCCTGCCCCTTGCACGACACGTACGTAGGACCATACGAGGTCTGATTATTATTATTATTATTATTATTATTATTATTATTATAATAAGACTGGTGTTGAAAACTAAATATTTCGTGTGATTTGTCAAATGTTAACAAGTACTGATTAGACCCAAGTAAATTTTTAAAAAAAATTATGAGAAAATACTGTTTTCTCCCAATACTGAGGTATGGGTAATGGGGTGTGACATGTCATGTCAGTTGACTGCGCACATATGCCCAGCCAATGAAATTTTAAGATATAATTGTGTGTTGTTCGTTGTATCTGTGTAGTCTTGTCTGGTCAATTGGGTCTGTTTTGGTCATTTGTTTTATTTATTCATTTTAATAGCAACGTTCGCAATTGTTGAAAAGAGCGAGTATTGTCGTCTTAGAGTAAGTCTAAGGCGAGAATATTGTCTCTTAATGAGGCATTGTCGTTATTCGATCGAAGTTTTTTGTTTTTTATGCGAGCGTGTTGCTGTTTGGAGCAGTTGTTAGAAGCCGGAGTTCATGAGTAGAAGCAGTTTTTTTTTTTTTTGTTGTTTTTTTTTGTGTTTGCGCTGATTGAACATTAGCCCCAAGGGATCTGATTATTGTATTATTAATCATTTACTGCATTAGTAGTAAATTAATGTGATTTTAGAAGCAAACGAAACGCTGTTTTAATATCTGTGTAGTTTTTCTTTTTGCTACTTACAAGCGAACACTCGCCTTGTGTCTTTGATGGCGTCTCGTGCTCTGCATTCGGCCGCCATACCTTGCCGGCCTCGTCGTTTGCGATCGGTGTCAGCCTGATGTTTCTTCACGGTGGCATCAAGTAATAAATCAAGGACAGCAGCCAAAAAGATGATATTCTGGTAAGACCGTTTTAGTTTCGATAATCATCTTAAGAGCCGTAATGAGGAACAGCATTCCTGCCCATATGATAGTGTGTACGTGCGCCGTGTGACTAGCGAACGAGTTCGTCCCATGTGGTCTCTCCAGTTTGTAGTGGTGGGCATGTGATGCGCTTAGCTTGAACTACGGTGAGCGCAGGAACAGTTGTAGTGAATACTGACGCTTGTGAAAAATTAGAACAACTGTATCTGTGTTTGTTTTGGATTTAGTTCTTAAGTTTAAGCAACACTATATGTATTTGTATGTTGTTGTGTAGAGGTTTTGGGCGACCAATCATTGGAGCAGTGGCTTGAACCCAGCCGAACGCGCAAGTAGGTGAGGCAGTCGAGCGTGGGTGAGCGGTGCGGTGCATCATGGGACGTCACTGCGCACAAGCAGACACTTTTCCCACAACCACCCGCTCTCAGAGCAGTTAGCTCTTTTGGTCTGTCTGCGTTAGTCTGTCTCCCCGGAAGGGTTACCGTGGTTCCCCCTTCTGTTTGATAAGTAAAGGAACCACAGGGCGTCAGAGTACGCTAACTTTACTGGGATAGAGGGAGCAGGCTCTAACTGGGAAGCCTAAACTTTAAGCTCCTTCCACCTAGGTCCCTAGTAACACGCAGCTTGAGCTGAGCTTATGAAAAGCGCATTCAGCCGCTGTCTTAGCCACGCTCAGCTGATACTGGTCACCCACTGTTAATAATACGATAATGATATTATTGGATAGGAATATTAACATGGAAGAGATAATACGTGTAATGACAGAGATTTTGTGCAAATGTGTTAATGATGGTTTTGGAGATGTTGTAGAATTTGTTGTTTTATTTTGATCACCAGTGCACTGAGTGTTTTGGATTAGAGTAATGGGTTATTTATCTGATTAGGATAGTGATTTTTTAGAGAAATAAAAGTTTTATGTTTTGTTATTTAGCATGTTTGTCTGTCACTGTTCTCCCTCAAATATCCGCCCCGAACCCCTGACTATCACCAGTCTCCATTAAGCTACACAGTAGTGGGGTCCATTACAGTAGGTGGGAGGGGGCAATGTCACAGGAGCATAGTGCCATAACATCCTCAAACTGTCAGTCCTGTTTATTTATCATTCCAGTACAATGGCTATAACATTCCTCTCGATTATAATTTTTAATATATTCGCTTTATAAACGAAATAAAAATGTGAGGCCTGCATATATCAGCTGCGCCCGAGCCGTATCTTCATCTGAAGATTCAAATGAACCTGATGTAAATAATGAAATACAACGGCAATAGCTGCTATTGCTTTCACATTTTTCTCCCAGTAATAATGCAATTATATTAAAATGTAAATGCACTTAATCTAATAAAATATTCAAAATAAAATTAATCAGAAGAGAAGTTTATTTAAAAAATACTAGAGATAAATTAGAAGTTTGAATTTGAACTAACATTTTTTTTTTTTTTATAATTTTAAAAAGAAATTCAAATTCAGCCCTAAATATAACATTTAAAACAGTTGATTCTCAAGTAAGATAATGTGCAGTTTTAAATGTAATGTTTAGGCCTTAATTTGATAATTTTTTAAAATTAAAAGAAATATATTAGTTTAAATTCAAATTTCTAAATTTATCTTTAGTATTCTTTAAATAAACCTCTTTTCTGATTAATTTTATTTTGTGTCTTTTAATGGTTTAAGTGTGTTTACAATTTAATAAAATATCTTTTTTATTTCAACGTATTATCTCAAATAATGCAATTAGTTTTCTTTTTTTTTTGCATCTCTTTCTGAAGTTTATGGTTATTAGCTGAAGCAATGGCGACATGTGACTGTTAAGCGGTGTTGAACCCCTGATGCGACCCCCCCAGTTGTTTCGCAGTTACTTTCTAGATGCAGCCCAAATTTTTTCGTAGAATTTACATTTAGTAATAATGTTTTTGTACGTTTTCTTTGAATTTTTTGAACATTATTTTTGAATTACAGGTTTTGTTCAACATATCCAAAAGAGCTTCTTGTTCCAGCAGCCATTGAGGATGATGACCTACAGCAGGTTGCAACCTTTCGATCATCCAGACGAATTCCAATTGTTGTATGGAGGTTAGTTTAATGACTGTATTTTCGACCGTTCAATCTGCAGCATGTGCTATAGAAATAATGATCATTGAGCTTCCACCATTTTCCATTGTATAGAGAATCTAAGGAATTCAGGTCACACTAGTGCCGCATAGATCTCAGTAGCCTAAGTGCGATCTACCCAGCACCTAGCGTAATCTGAATTCCCTAACTTGTATAATCTTATTTATATAGTTGGTGCCTGTTGTTTATAGTGAGCTATGTAATGCACTCATGTTGGTTTATCAATTATTTATTTAAAAATTTTGCAAAAATACACTAACTATTGCAGTATTATGTCATTAAATTCTGGCCCACTCAATTCCGGCTCCATTGAAACTGAAAATGATACTAAATTGCTGGCTCTTAATAGGGCAGCGCTACATGCGCAATTGGGAGTTCCTTTTCAATGGAGTTCCTTCCCTATCGGGAGCTAGAAGCTTTAGCTTCATTTTTCAGTGGAGCTTGATGACCATTTACTTCTATAGACCATGGTCTGGATTTAAGATTCTTGAACTGCTACAAGCCATTATTGGCCTCTGTATGAGAATTAGCATGGAATGCACACAGCTTGAAATTTAAAACCCAATAATGTTAAAACTTTTGACACTTAATCACCAATTTTTTTTTTTTTTACTTAATATATAGAAACCCTCCTTTAAATTATCTGTTTAATATTAGGCACATGCAAACATAAGAAGTTTAATAAAATAATATTTATAACATGCTGCTCTCATAATGAAGAGCATTGCAACTCGACAAAAATCGCGATGTATATCTGATCTTATAAATAAATATCTTATGCAGCTACATATCTGAAACTGCTTGTATATTTCAACCCCTGCAGCTATTTTCTAGCAATAGGCAGAAATATTTATCCAAGTGTAATAAAAAATTACATTTGGACTTACTCAGAGCACTGGAGCATAAAAGGAGAAAATTTTCATATTTCACACACACTGACACCTCCATTACACAATGCCACAGTCCAGAACTGGATAAACCAATTCAAGTCAAAGCAGAAGATACTCCTGCTTTCAATGTCTTAATTATTTTTAAAGGGAATTAGAAAATATTATAGTATTTCAATAAAAAACTGAGCCCTTGCAATCATCCTCCTCTCCCCCGACCCCCCAAGGCGTAAGACGGCTAATAAATATGCATTCCGAAAATTTGTTCCCATAATTCGCAGTTTACAGCAAATTTGAAAATTTAGTCAAATGAAAAAGGTGAATTTTCATATAACGGACCAATTCCCATAATCCCCTGCAATTCGTTAAAACGAGATTTTACTATAAAATCAATATTAAATATGAAAAAGTATTAGTTAAAAATTCCTATCCCTGCTATTATAATTTATTGAATATTTTTAATGATAGATGTTTACTGATTTAAAAAAAAACAAACTGCATTTAAAGAAGGTGTATAATTTTAAAAAAATCACAACAGTTTTTATTACAATACATCATCTCATTTAAATGGCACATTTTCATTAAAAAAACATTAGAAACAAAACTTTAAACATTAAGGGATAACATCACGATTGCCATCGTATGAATCGCTATTGAAAAAGGAAGGCAAGTTACATACATTTTCTTCATCAGAATCGTCTAATAATTCTGGTGATGGCTCCTGAATGCCTTTCAAAACCTATTTTAATTTGTATCTGTTGAAACAACTCTTCCATGAAGAATTCATCTGTTCAAAAATTTCCATATGCTACTCGCCTGTTCAAAAATTTTCAGATGCCACTCACCTGCTCTTTTCATTCTTCAGGTTTGGTGAATGCCATGACTTGTCCATTCTTCCGACTTGCTTCTTATTTTAGCTTTAAGCCTCGTTGCACCCACATCTGAGAGTTACAACAGCTTTGTCAAGCCACCAGTAATTATTGCTAATTCAGTCTTAATTTTTTTGATACTATCTTTTAAATGGGCTTTCATGTTGTCCATGATTAATGGTTGTGGATTGAAAAAAACTTCCAGGCCGCTTCCTCTAACAGTTTTCAATTTATTGCCTCGTTTCCTTGTTTCCTTCTCATTCATCCACCCCTTTTCATTCACTCTTACAAACATATTTTCTGAAATAGCTTTGAAAGTATGCATCACATGAAAAGAATGTCTGAAATAAAATAAGAGGTGTGATCCAAAAATAAGGTTACAAAGCCTACAGTGAAATGTGTACGTTTTATTTCATACAACCTGATAGTACATACCTTAGGTTATTTTTCGACGTAGTCTCCATATCAGGTTAGGCACTTCCCGGTTCGTGGGATGAGTTTGAATATTCTCTCCTGGTAAAAATTCTGTCCTTGCGTATTTTATAAATCCTGCCCTTAAATATTCATCCATGTTGTTGCAAAGTGTTTCACCTCCTCGTCTGAAGTGAATCGTCTGTCTCGTAGGTGCTCCTTCAAGTGAGGAAAGAGGTGAAAGTCTCTTGGAGCGAGGTCCGGACTGTAAGGAGGGTGTTTGATGACGTCCCAGCAAAATTGCTTCAACTGTGTGGTTGTTTTCTGGGCTGTGTGAGGTCGCGTGTTGTTGTGAACGAGGATGACGCCCTCGGTGAGAAGTACTGGCCATATCACAACAATGTGGCTGAACACGCAAGGACAGAATTTCTGAAACAAAAAACAATGATTCTACTATTAATAATAGTAACGAATTGTGCATAAAATAAATGAAATTAAATGAAGTTTTCAAAAATATGCTGGCTTCGGTGGGTATTTGAGAAAAAGACGACGTCCGCTGGTGATTTTTACCAGGAGGGTATATTCAAACTCGTCCCACGAACCGAAAAGTGCCTCAACTGATATGTCGAAAAGTAACCCAATGTATGCACAATCAGTTGGCTGTATTGGTTGTATAAAAATAAAATGTACACATTTCATTGCAGGCTTTGTAACCTTACTTTTTGATTACCCCTTGTAAATAAAATGAAATAACCTTTAAAATTTTCAAGGAGACCTGTGCTAAAATTAGTGCACTGCCCTCCTCCCCAAACTTGGAGTGGGCAGAGGGAGCAACATGGGAACACACATTTTTTTTATTGCATATTCGGATTCCATGTCAAAATTGATGTCGAGTTTATCTGAAACTTTTTTTTTTTTTTGCAAAGTGATAGATTGTGGTGTAATTAGAATAATTTTTACCATAGGTTAACACTGTTTTTATTCTAATAATCTTTAGAATTCTTTAATTGGGAACTGTTCTGTTTCATTCTAGCGTTATGCATGTGCGCCCGTCTGTTATAGAACAAGTGCTGATCGCGTTGTTCTTTTGTCATCGGTTACAATTCGAAGCAATCCTTGTATGATTGGCTAAGTTGAGAAAACGTCGACACCAAGCTTAGAATGTTCCGTTTTTGTACTTTATATGAATTTCCTTATTCTCCCCCTCCCCCCCTCCCTGGGATTAAGAGAAAACGGGAAACTATGAACAAACGTCAGACCATACATTCAATCCATGTGTAGTTGCCTACAGTGTGAATAAGCATCGATGATGAATCCCCATTCTGCGGCCCTCTGAAGGATAATATATGCATGCTAGTTTAGCATATGCCTAGGCACAATAACGGTCTTAACACTATGTACTTTAACTGTGATGTTTGTCGCTCGTCATACCCGATGTTGCTAGACCCTAGTGGTCAGAGCCTCCTGGTTTAATTCTCGGGAGTTGTAATGCTGCGCTTGTGCAGGTGTCTAACAAGGGGCGTTTTGTAGAAGCTGACGAGTCGGTCAGTTGGGTTGCCACGTAATTACGGTTCTTGGATTGTTATTATTGCTTCAGAGGTGCCTCTGATATGTGACAAGGGTGCGTCTTAGGTTATTGCACTACGGGGTTACAGCACTCTTCCCCTCCATTGAGGCGCGCCACAGTTCAGGTGTAGCTGTAAGTTTGGTGACAAATAAATGGGTGCTTGACGCCCTCTTGGGCTGTCCCGGTACTATCGCAGGCTCAGTCGCATTTGAAATGTTCAGTTTGTTGCATTGATTATGCATACACTTTTGCATGTGTAGTTCTTGCATATGTTGCAGTAAAACGCTTGTGATGCTTGCATAAGCAAGATGCACCTTGGCACTCGAGTGGAATAGGGGCTGTTTAGCACAGCCATATGAAAGGACATTATGAATGTTATATGACGAGCATAGCCATATGATTTTCGTTATTATTTTTCTTTTATGTAAGTTCTATATTATTGATACTTGATATGTTGAATAGTAAGCTAATTAAGAACCACAACTGTATTGCCTCATTACTTTGTGTCCATACCACCTAACGCGAGTCTAGAACAACCCTGCCCCACCGTGTAGGATTCACTCGGGTCTTGTCAGACAATCCCCTTCCACACGCGTGGGCGCACATTTTGGTGCCCGATCAGGGACTTGCAAATCCGGAAAATGCCAGGTTATAGGGCCCGAAGTATAGCCGGTGTGGGTGTTTCGGAATTTTTTTTTTTTTTTTTTTTTGAATTTAGGAATATTGCTTGGAGTAATAGTACAGATATTGTATTAATTGTAGTAGGTTGGCGCTTATAAGCCTGTTTGAAATACTGCTTGTGGCATTTTGCCCAATGATGAAGAGGAAAGAGAACTGGTGGCTCTCGTCCCAAAGATCGCAGGGTACACTGGAACCGTTCCAGTTTTCGCCGGCGACGGGGCAGGAATTAGCATCTCCGGATTCCTGAATGCTATAGACAGCTTTGGAGCTGTTGCCTTTTGGACAGATGAAATAAAACTCACAGTAGTAAAGGCAAAGGAAATGCAGCTCGAAATGCCGTGGAGTACGAGCTGTTCCATCTCGAAGACTACACTCCTGCACGCCAATGGTCACGAAGTTTTCCAGCAGATTTCAGCTGGCAATGGACCGCTTCCTCCACGCGAACCTGCAATGGGAGGAATCCAGGGACCAGATGCTGCTCCAACAGTTCAAGCACTGTACCCTACCGGTCCACAAAAAACTTCTGATGGCCGAAAAGGCAGTCAAATGTAGTCAGATTGTGCTGGAATCTGAGGAAGTTGAACGTCTGCACCAGGGCGAGTCCAGTGGGTTAGAAGTGGGGGAGCAACCATCTGCCCTTGCTGTCGCCCAGGCCCTGTGTCCCCCCAACCCAAAAGGAGATCCAAAGACATTACATGCCTGAGTGCTGAATTGGTGGAGAAGGAGTGTCCCTGTCGGCAGGAGATCCGTGAACTAAGGTCTATTTTCAAGAAGTTCATAAAAGTAGTGGGAAGCCACGCCCACCGAAAAACAATGTAACCTGCTTTAAGTGCGGCCTTCTGGGTCACTATACCCTTGATTGCCGTTCGACAGGACGCCGTGAATGTGTGCAAGCAACACCGATAGACGGCCCCATTATTGAAGCGAGGAGATGATAAACTTTACCATTTTGGCGTGTATGTCCAGGCACAATCAATGTGGGGTGCGGGGTCAACAGGGATGTATACATATTAAGCATGGAGTCACCCCGGATTTTAATATCCGTGGAAAAGTGCTTTCCCGTGACTTCTTGCTTCATTCCTTTGTTGACCGTCCCTTTGATGGGATCTTAGGCTTCAATGTTTTCAATGGAGTGGCCTTCCAGTGTACTTCAGCATCAGTAGTCACTAATGATAGTAGTTCGGCAATTGGCCCGGCTTCAAAACTCATGAATGCACCTGTTGGTGCTGAGAAGGCTGCAAATAAAATTGCCCATCGCAAGGGCCCCAGATCAGTGGACCACAAATGTATGGGGGTGCGGCAGAATGGCTCAAAAATGGGGGACCATGCTGACGAAAGAATCTCAGGCCTCAGCAGCCATGAATGAGTGCAAACAGGTAGCATGTGATCAACCTAGGCGATGTGAGCAGTTTTGTCGAGGTATGCTGGTGATGGTGAGGATTGGTAGGCAAGGTAGTGGTCGGTGTTTGGGCCTGTTTCGGGTGGTGCACCAACTACCAGGGAGGATATCCTGTGTTAAAGGTGTTAATAGGGGGACCTTCAATATTTTCCCAGGAGTAGATTGACGAGGGCTACGTTCATTGTGGAACATGACATCTGTGTCGGAATCCTCATCGAGCACTGTTGGGAAGAGCTCACTTGGTAGCTGGTCACATGTGGCCCCAACGGAAGAGGCCATTCCAAACGCTGGTAGGAAAGAGTGCAAGCTTCCAGTCGACTAGGAGGGACCCCCCCCCCATATGGGGGCCGGAGGAAAGGCCTGGGGTGTGCACTTCGAAAATGGGCGCAGACTGGGTTCTGTGTGCTGTAGCAGGAGAGGTTGAATTCCACAAGGGGTGACCGTGGCACTGTTGAAAGCGTAGAACACAATAGCCCCCAGCCAGAACGTTGATATAAGTTAAGGCGATGAGGCAAAGTGGATTACTGTGTGCTAGACTGTGGGAGAAGGTAGTAATATAAAAATAGTTTGCTTGGGGTAATGTTTTTCTTGTATTAATGTGTTATTTTGATTAAGAACGTCAATCTTCTACTCCTAAGATGTGGCGTATGTGAACTGTGGTCAGTTTGTAGTATTCTTTTTGGTTAAATAAATGTTTTATTTATTTGGCAGGAGCTCTGTTTGCTAGCAATGCAGGTTATTATTGCTCCGTGCATTGTGTACTTTTTGTTATAGTTTTGTTCGTATTATTTGTTACAGTTAATATTTATGGGAATAACCAACAATTCATTACTAAGAAAAATTAAGTTGGTTGTTGCATTCTGCTAGTAAGCAGTATACGTTTTGGCTTAGTATTATCATTTTACGTGGATGCTGTAACAATGACCAGATTTGGCACATGCCTCTGGCTTTGTTACCGCACCGTTTCGGAGAAAATCCGATGTGAATAAGGGAAAAAAGCTTGTGCTTTGTTGTAAGAGAGGTGATGAATTGTTGCTTTCATGCGAGGCAGGAGGCAGTGAAGCCAAGTTCAACGTGCAGTTCGGGATGGAATGTGAAAGCTGTGGCAACGGAGCAGCAATGAGTTTTTCTGTGTGTTACAATGTTTTGTTTCCCCGATGTTGCCCAGTAGCAATTGGAAACAAGCAATTTGATAATGGGGCGTGCATATGCTTTTTGTTCTCATTGATGGCGCTAGCATCAGCTTGATGTATCGAGTTTCCCGTGGTTTATCAATGGCGTTTGTTTAATGGAGTTCTTGACGATATTCTTAGCGTTTTTTTTTTGTTTTTTTTTGTGTGACGACAACATGGATGAAGAGTCTATCAGACGAAACGGCTGCTGAACTAAGAGGATACGGGATTAACTCAAAAAAGGATAATGAGGTTTTAAAATTCCATATCTTTACTTGGGATACTGAGACGAAAATGGAGTGGATTATAAAAATTAGAACAGGAAAGCCTGTGAGTGCGATTGCCCGGATCACAGCTGACTTTTTTTCCAACTCCGATTATGATCTAAAGAGCATGGGTAAGTTATTTAGTGGCTAGATATATATAAATAAATAGATTAATATAACTGCTTGATATTTCTAAGATGTAGCAGACATTTGTACGAAATGAAAGCCATGGCCGAGAAAAAAGCTGGTTAAAACTCCAGCGAGCAGCCTCGTTCGCGTTAATGCTCTGAATTTATTATTGTAACATATCTAATTAATATGTAAATGTTTGATCACATTATCGAAATTATATTTTAAGATACTTATGTAGGAAAAAAATCACGAAAGTTCCGTGATGATGAACTTCAGCTAACAAGGGGCCATATATCACTATTCAACGTACATCGTCACGGAATTTTCGTGATATTTTTTTCTAGCATAAATTTCTTAAGATATAATTTCGATAATATGATAAATCATTTACATAAAAATGAAATATGTTACAATAATAAATTCAGAGCATAAACGCGACGGGGCTGATCGATATCAGCCGAGAACGCTACACAGGAATTTTACCCAGCTTTTTTCTTGGCCATGGCTTTTGTTTCATTACAAATGTCTGCTACGTCTTACAGAAATATCAAGCAATTATATTAATCTGTTTATTTATATTTATCTAGCCACTCAATAACTTACCCATGCTTGTTACATCATAATCGGAGTCGGAAAAATGCTGGTTGCAGATCCGGGCAATCGAACTCACAGGCTTTCCTGTTCTAATTTTTATAATTCACTCCTTTTTCCTCTCAATATCCCGAGGAAAGATATGGAATTTTAAAAACCCCTTATCCTTTTTGAGTTGGAATGGCACTGGGGGACGCAACAACTTACGGGCATATTCTAAAAACAAAATGAACTAGCCATTAAAACATAGATAACATCTGTACCGCTGGAATCTCCATACATCAAGCCGATGCTTCGCCCTCTATACGCGAAAAACGGCGAACAGGTAGTGCACGCCCCATTGTTTAGTGAAGTATAATTGTGTTTGCTAGCTTTTCTGAAAGCAGCCATGTGTTTTTAGTGTTATGCATGCGTGCCCGTTTGTTATAGAAAAGGCGCTGATTGTGTTCTTTTGTCATCGGTTACAATTCGAAGCAATCCTTATATGATCAGCTTAGGAGAAAAGTTGAGAAAACGTCGGCGCCATGCTACATATTTGGTGAGACTGTTCTGTTTTTGTACTTTATCTGAATTTCCTTAGTCTTCCCTCCCCCTCCCTGGGATTAAGAGAAAACCGGGAAAACGATGAACAAACGTCAGACCATACGTTCAATATGTGTGTAGTTGCTTAAGGTGTGAATAAGCATCGATGAAGAATCCCCGTTGTGCGGCCCTCTGAAGGATAATATATGCATGCTAGTTTAGCATATTGCCTAGGCATATTAACTGTCTTAACACTGTGTGTGCCGGTAACTGGGTCTCGTTTTGATTTTTGTCGCTCGTCATAGCCGATTTTGCTAGCCCGTAGTGGTTAAAGCCACCCGGTTTAATTACTCAGGAGTTATGCTGGGCTTGTGCAGATGTTTAACAAGGGTGTTTTGTAGAAGCTGACGAGTCGGTCAGTTGGGTTGCGCGTAATTAAGGCTCTTGGATTGCTGTTGTTTCAGAGATGTCTCTGAGAGTAGTGCCGGGAGTGGCATGTTGTATGTTCATGTGACGCTGGTGCGTCTTATGTTATTGCTCTACGGGGTTACAGTACTCCTCCCCTCCATTCCAAGGCGCACCACTTTTTAGGCATAGCTATAGGTTTGGTGACAAAGGGGTGTGTGACGCCTTCTTGGGCTGTCCCAGCACTATCACAGGCTCAGTTGCACTTGGAATGTTGCATTTATTATGCATACAAGTTAGTATGTGTAGTTCTTGCATATGTTGCAGTAAAACACTTGTGACGCTTGCATAAGCAAGATGTACCTTGACACTCGAGCGAAAAAGGGGCTGTTTAGCATACCCAAACGCGGTTGTCATATGAAGAGTTGGCAGTTTTGATCATTTGATTAACATTTATTTAATTATTATTGTTTATGTTGTACTTTTGAACATTAGTTTTGAACATTTTGCATAAGGAACTTTTTACTTATTTTGATGTGTAAAATCACACTAGGTACTTATTGTCCCTGAATTACGTTACACCCGTGAGTGAAAGGAAATACAGAGGGCGCCACGGTCGCTCTACTGTGGCTGCCGTGAGTGGTACAGAAACGTGCGCTAGTGAAGGAATAAATATCATCGATTCAAGAGAAGTGAACGTAATTTTTCAGACAATTTCCTTCGCAAAAATTTTTGACTACGCAGGAGGAGAGGGTAGACGATTTTTCGTAGAAGGAAAGGCGGTGGTGGGTGCGAAAAAATCGTTACATGCTGTATACAGTCGGCGACATAAGTCAGAGACCAAGGTGGAGATTTATATTTGTATGGTTTCTTTTTTAGTAAATAATTTGTTAACGATATTAATTTTTTTGTTTTATGTTCTTTTGCATAAAATAAGCGTTTTATGCAAAATAGATTATTAAGTTCATCAATATACCCAAAGAAAAATGAACTTTTCCTCCCAGCGTCTATATATTAGCGCGACAATAATGAGAGACCGTCTCTGAAATATTGATGAAGAGAACTGAAAACGTAAAAGCGAATTATAAAATTGTGCGTACTTAATTATTTTACAATAGCAATTTCATTTTTGTTACACTTAACCACATATTTTATAACGTAGCAGTCAAAATGGCTCAAAGAAAAGAACTGTCGATTGATCTGCGAGAGCGGATCATTGTTGATGCTGGCAGAGGACTGTCTCGACGAGCAATAGCAGAAAAGTATTGTGTGTCAAAGACTGCTGTCCAAAAACTGTGTGCAAAGCATAAAATCACAGGATCAGTGAAAAATCAGCCAAGAACAGGCCGTCCAAACAAAACATCAAATTGTGATGACACCATGATTGTCCATGAAGTTAAAAAAAAATTCAAAAACAACTGCTAGACGGATTAAAGAAACACTAAATTTGGATGTTTCATCCCGAACAATTCAGCGGAGATTACGAAAATCTGGATTTATAATCCGTCTGCAAAAGCATAAACCGTTAATAACTAAAACCAATAAAACCAAGCGAATGTCCTTCGCTCGAGACCACATTGGGAAGGATCCTAGTTTCTGGAAATCAGTACTCTGGTCAGGTGAAAGTAAGTTTGAGCTTTTTGGACCAAAAAAAACGATAAAAAGTTTGGCGGAAACCAGGTGAAGGTCTGGAAGATAGTCATCTGAAAAAAACTGTGAAACACGGGGGCGGTTCAATAATGGTGTGGGGCTGTTTTTCTGCAAATGGAGTCGGGGAACTGGCTGTGATTGAAGGGATTATGAAAGGGAAAGATTACGTCCAAATTTTAGATGAAAATCTCCTGAAATCTGCACGAGATCTACGCCTAGGACGCCGTTTCGTTTTCCAACAGGACAACGATCCGAAGCACACCAGCAAAGTTGCCAAGGATTTCTTTGATAAAAAAAAAATTAAGCTACTAGAATGGCCCCCTCAAAGCCCAGATCTTAGTCCCATAGAAAATCTGTGGTCAATATTGGACGAAAAGGTTCCTAGTGATAAAAGAAGGAACAAAACTGAGTTCTTTGCTAATTTGAAACAAGCTTGGCAAAGCATAAGCGTTGACACCACTTGTAAGCTTGTAGAAAGTATGAAAGATCAGCTTTCAGCTGTTTATAAAGCCAAGGGGGAGCAACAAAATATTAGAGGACAGTTAACTCAACATGAAAATTGTCAACTTAAGTTAACTTTGAATGGTCTCTTTATTGTCGCGCAGAAAGTTTCTGATATGCGTACATCGTTCTGTTATATTAAATATTGAAGTTCAATAAACTGTGTTTTGCTTTTTTTGTGAACTACATGACTAAATGACGATACAGCGTTAATTTTATCGATTTAACTTTACTAGTTTGCTGACAATGTAAACTTAGAAGAAAGTCACAGCAGTGGTCTCTGACTTTGTTGCCGACTGTAGTTCATCGACATAAGTCATGAAGCTATTTTCTCTGTCTACAAACATCCATGATCCAGTCTGTCATCACCTCCGCATGAAATAACCGTTGCTGGGGAGGCTACAGCAAACAGAAGGATTTTCATGTGTATCTGCATATGCAAAGTTGGAAATTCTGGAAAATGCAAGCATATAATTGGAACTTTTTCGGTTAAAGTCCAGAGTAGCCTCCCCTAATTTTCTTGGATGACATCGATCAGCCCCGTCGCGTTTATGCTCTGAATTTATTATTGTAACACATCTAATTAATAAGTAAATGATTTATCATAATATAGAAATTACATTTTAAGAGATTTATGTGGAAAAAAAAATCGCAAAGTCCCGTGATGGTGTATATTAAATGATGGGCAGCCATATTTCTCCATGATTGGTAATTAATGACGGCCTGGCCGCCCGTCATTTAACGTACACTGTCATGGGACTTTCGTGAATATTTTCCACATAAATTTCTTAAAATACAATTTAAATAATATGATAAATCATTTACTTAATAATAAGATACGTTACATTAATAAGTTCACGGCGTGACGGAGCTGATCGATGTCAGCCGAGAAAATTAGGGGAAGCTACTCTGGACTTTTACCTAGCATTACCTCGCTTGATTTTCTTATAAATAAGTTCTAAAAGAAGGCGAAAATTTACTTATTAACTAGATGTGAAACGGTAATAAATTTAAGGCCAAGAAAAAGGGGCCCTTTTAATTTGATCAACTTTTAAATTTTACTAATAGTTGATCATTAAAGATCGCAGGGAGTACTGCAGTCACTCAGCGTGGACTGCCCTCCGGTCTGCTAACGTTCACAGCCCTTTTCATTCCCGCGTTTTCAGCCCGAGCGGGGATGCGGGGGTGGGGGGGGGGTTAAAAAAAGCCTTCACACCCGAGAAGAAACATGCAGCATAGAGAATTACAGGTAAAAAAAAAATCATCTTTTAAAATGTAAGTGGCAGACATGGAAATACAGTAAACTCCCGATTATCCGCGAGCGGATTATTCGCGTTGCGGATTATCCGCGGGCGTCCCGAAAAAAAAAACCTCAATAAAACTACTATACTACTATATTTTGTTTATTGTTTTATGTTCTTTAGTACATAAAATAGAAATAATTTTTAATGTACTGTACATATTTTCACTGTTTGTATTACTTTCATGTACAATACAATCAAGCTGTTAAGCTAGAACAATTTTTATATTACTTGCCCCTCATTTTTAGCCTTTTTGCGGGTTATCCGCGAATTTCACTATCCGCGGTACCCGTGCCACCCAATTCCGCGGATAATCGGGAGTTTACTGTACAATTATTTTTAATTCGTTCTTCCAAAATTCGCACCTAGTTCTTCCACTTAGTTCTTCATCCATCTTATGTTGCACAAAATAATTCACCGATTGTTTTTTGAAATGAATTGTTTTAATTTCTTTCGCTTCTGAACGGTACACAAAATAAATAATAAGATAGCACTCCTAGTCAATGTTTACACCGTTTAATCTCGGGTGCACAAAAAATAAATGCGCAAAAAAATACAACTTGCCTTACATCAATGATTACGCCAGCTTACACACTTGTTGCTTTCCCCTATCTTATACCTCTCCTGTTGGTTTCGCCGCGGAACACCAGAGGGCAGATCGATACCTTTCACTCGTGAATAAGGGCGTGAGGCCTCCGGTATATATCCTTGATAAAGCCGGTAATAAACGGCAAAACTAGTCAGAAACTGTTCTCCCGTTATTGTATTGCAAAGTCTCTACCAATTTCATTAAAATTTTAGCTAGATTTAATTTCATAACATAAATTTATAAGTAAAAAATAAATTTTGAGCCTATTTAAAAAATTTATTGCTCTACTTATATTTGTCAATGTCGTATTAACTTTTCCAGAACCTTAAATAGGGCTCTTTTATTGGCTGACCACTCATTAAGAGTGACCTATATTTTCGTTTCCCCAACTCGCAAAATTTTGTTCAATCATTTTATAACAGTGAAATCAATTTTCTAACCTTTCAAAACAATAGTTAACCAGTCACATATATTTTCATCATAAATTATAAAATTCATGTGGTAAAGCTTCATTCTCTCTCAGTATTGGTCGGCAGTTCATTAATAGAACTATGGCATTGCAAGGCTGCCACAGGCAAATAAAAGTAACTTGTTTGCAACGATTTCTGAGCTGAAGCAACTATTGCCACTATTATTGGGGAAAACTAGAGAAAAAGGAACTATTTTTGCTGTTGAGGCAACTTTTTTTCTCTCATGAGGCAACTATATTTGCCTAGTGGCGAATTAGTGAAACAGACTTCGTTATTTTACCAGAAAATTCCAAAACATGTCTATACCATTACTATAATGGCTGGCATGAAAGAAATAGGAAACTGACGCAAGCATAAATGAATAAAATTTGTTCAACCAATTACTTATTCCTAACATTCCCGTATCATAAGTGAATTCAGTTAGATCGGCAGGTTGAATAAAATACTCCATTTGCTTTGCTGGTCTCTTCTATTATTGCATTATTACTTATTTAGTATTCATGAAGGAGCTGTCTTTCGTTGGCATTTATAAGTTGACAGGAAAACCAAAAGGGAGCTGGCCCTACTTGACGGCATGTTATTTTTATAATTCTTCATCACTTCGTCACTTCTTGCATCAAGCACTGTTATTTTTAAAATTTTAAGAGTATAAACAAGGGTTTATAATGAAAAAACAATTAAATCAAAACGATAAATTCACCTTCTTAATTCTGACTACAATTAACCTATTTAGAATTGTCATTTTTTATAATTGAAAAAAATAATTAGCTGCAATATATATAAAAGAGGACATCCACTGAGTGACTCACTGACTCATCGCACAGCAAAATCTACTAGGGCCACCGACTCGAAATTCAGTGGAGTCATAGGATGGATAGCATAAGGGCATGCTAAGTCGGGGGTTTTTCAAAATTCGGACCCCAGGGGGGCAAAAAAGACTTGCAGATTTGGTAGCCTGGCTCTGCCCCCAGTAAACTCAGATCTTTAAATTTTTGCAGGAAGGTTTCTAGCTATCGTTCCAAAAAAGTGGTTTCCCCGATTTTCGATAATCGAATTTTAAGGGTGGGAAAACTGAAAAAAATAGATTTTCTGAGGTGTTTCACATAAAATTCTGATACTTTGATGCAACTTCACGGAGGGAAGCTTCTCGAGTATATTTCAAAAAAACAATTTCTGTTTTTTTCAATTTGCACTCTTTGAAGGGAGCCACGGAGGCCCAAAGATGGCCCCTGGTTTAGTGTTTTTGCCGTCTAACTCTAATGCGGAAAAACAGAGAGCTTCAAAATTGTGCACAAATAAGTAAAAAACTTCTATAAAAAGGGAGCATTCGTTGGTTTTTAAAAATCGATTTTAAGGAGGGCCGAATTCTAAAAAGAATCCCAAAGGTGGCCTAATTTTGACATTCGCGTCCGGGCAGCCCCACTCTTCAGCAAATTCATGTACGACTTAGATATTTGGACCAAGCATAGTTCAGATAATTTGCAAAAAAATAATTTCTGCCTTTTTTTTTTCCCTCCATATTTTACCCTTTTGCCCCCCTATAGCCCTCCATAAAATTATGCGATTTCTTGCAGCTTTTCCAGTATTTCGCAAGTAAAAATGGATCTAGGTTAATGAAATTTCGTACGGCGATGGCAGTTAACGAGATCAGCTGTTTGCTTAGTTTATTTTTTTGATTATCTGGATCCAATTTTCCGCTATTTTATATTTTCCGGATTTTTGCCGGATATCCCCCCCCATAAAAACTTGCGTGTTGAAAGCTTAGTTTTTACATTGGTCATAAAATATGGATTTTGTTCTTTGTTTTAAAATTTATTTCGAGTATCTATACTCTGTCCAACGAAAGAAAAACTGGGAGTGTGTAATTAAATTTCCGATTCAATTGTTAGACATTCGTTGCTAAGTACGAGGGGAGATCAAAAAGTAAGTTGCACTTCCACGGTATGGCCATTTATTACACCACCTATACAAAAGCAACACGGCTATAGCAGCATACAACGTAGGTTCACTTTTCCACATAGTCCCCAAGAGACCCTAAACATTTATCTGAACGACCAACCAACTTTTCAATTCCGGATGCATAGAAATCTCCTCCAGCGTTTTGTAACCACACGGTGACAGCTGCTTTCACCTCCTCATCGTTTCGAAATCGTTGTCCACCGAGGTCCGTTTTGAGCTTACCGAAAAGATGAAAGTCGCATGGCGCTAAGTTGACACTGTATGGAGGATGTTGCCAAACCTCCCACTTGAATCGCTGCAGCAGTTCGCACGTTTGGCGGGCCTTGTGAGGCGTTGCGTTATCGTGCAACAAAATCACACCGGCACTCAATTTCCATATATAGCAGTGATTTCACGATGAATGTCCGTGCAATTCACCCATTTGGCCCATAGAAATCGGATTGGTGCTCGCACCTCAAGTTTGGAGTGGACATCCAGTTAATGCGCCATTGCTTTTAGCTCGCTAGTCACACAAAACACGACGGGAAATCACAGCAACCGTCCTATCCGATGTCTGCGCAGTTAATGTCCCTTTCTCCGCTTTGCCCAAGATTGCGACACACAGCGCGCTCTTGTGGCGAGTTAGTGCAACTTACTTTTTGATCTCCCCTCGTAAAATTAACAATTGCTAACAATTGAAATTGGAAACTTAACTGGACACACCCAGTTTTTTTTTCCTTGGATAGAGTATAGGATTATTTTTCGATTTATTATGAACTAGCTGATATACCTGGCATTGCTCAGGTTCTTTTTTGATGAAATTTTGCAATTTCTGAATGTGAATATACAGAAAAAATCAACATTATTCTCCACCTTTTTTCTCCGGCACTGCATCAAACTCACTCTGCTATAAACAACATTCCAAAACGAGCTAAGTGA
This sequence comes from Rhysida immarginata, assembly GCA_023313115.1. Classification (NCBI taxonomy): domain Eukaryota; kingdom Metazoa; phylum Arthropoda; class Chilopoda; order Scolopendromorpha; family Scolopendridae; genus Rhysida; species Rhysida immarginata. Next base: position 302,107 of record JAHWFO010016826.1, read on the forward strand.
GTTGAACTGCTGAAGGGCTGGTAGTTGGAGAAGCCATCTATTGAGAGCATTTTAAAAGAATTTATTTTTGATTCAATATGAATTTTTACTACATGTACAGGGTCTTTATAATTAAAGTTCCATTTTGACATGGCCATAAAAAAACTACTGGACCAAAAGCTATAATACTTGGTAATATTATACAAGAGGGCATGGGAAGTTCATACCCACCAAAAAAAAATTAGTTCAAAAGGTCACCACCAGCATGGAATGGCACTCTATGCAATATTTGTATACGAAATTAGACACGAAGACACAGGTTAACAAGTCTTTAATCGTTACTAAAATTGCTAGTGTTTTCGTTTTTTCCATTTTTTATACGTCGGTATCCACAGTTTCGGCAATTATTCCTGTATTACTCGTCATACATATCAATAACAGTACTACGAGGGACATACTGCAAGGGACATCTTATTAAATTTGCGCTTATTTCTGACTCTGAGAGAATGACACACAATACGGAATCGTTACGTTGAAACTTTTCCGAGTCCGACGTTGAGATCTCCTTCCGTAGTGGCTTATGATTCCCGCCATTGACCGCAGTGGGTTATAGGCCGCCCGTCTGTTCCACTATGCTCCCGTGAGAACTAGACTGACCCGTTTTCCCGCCCACTGTGAATCGCTACTCGTGATGCTCGTCATGTACTGTCGTTGCCGTTAGTTTCCGCCGCATTTGCCCTCGATGTTGCCGTAAATCAACTTCTGCGTCGGTCTCTTATAGTGTAGTAATTAACATTGCCGAGAACTCTCATAATTGACAGTTGCTCGTGGATTTCTTTTTAGTGGGAGTTTTGAAATCCCTGAAGAATCATTAACCGACATGGTTCTCTATGTGTTTGTGATGGAGTCCTTTTCTTTCAAGAGAGAATGCCATAGCCGAGATTCCGAGTGCCTATTTGAATTTTGCCGCACAATTTATACCCCAAATCAAGTTTTAAGAGTTTCCTCCTGTTTGCATTAAATCGTAAAATATCATTGGTCGAAGTTGTGGGGTTAAAGGAAACGAAAGCATGCGTCAGCTCCCTCATACATTAAAATTCATAACCAAAAAAGCGTCCCTTGCCAATCCAGGATGCACGCACCCTCCCCTCTTTTTAACAGACGGAGCAAACAAGAGAAAAAATAAAATGAGTGACCGCTTCAAAATTTAAATATAAAACATAAAGTTTGATCTACTGACAATTAGGAATATCTTTATAAAGAAACCCATTTTTAATTAATTAATTAATGTAAAAGCCACAAGGTTGATTAAGAGAAATAACAAAATAGTAAATAAAATTAACATATTTAGGGTATTAAAATAACACGGATGTTAAATTCAATTTAATATCTGTAGGGACATATTTATGTCACAGAGTATTGATGCTGATGATTTGTTGCAAGAAAAAGTTATTCTGACTGCATGGTAAAGACACGTTGATTGTGATAATAGCGTTAGTTAGCGTCCGCCGCTCATCAGAAGCCACCGAGCAATAGAGATGTCATTACTGGGTGAGTCCGTTCTGTGTTGTGTACTCTTGAATGTTTAGACCAGCTGCAATAAACCATGGGAAGATTAACATTTTTTTCGTCGATTAGTTGTAGACGTGCCCCGTAAAATTGAGTGCATGTGTGCAGAGTATTTTATTGAATCCGACTTTTTTTTATCAACTTAATACTCTCAAATGAGAGCGCTCTGTAGAACGCTTCTATAGTGATTGATCACAACGCCTTATTCCTTTACTGCCTTTGCTAACTGATGTTTAGTCAAATAAGTAATTATGAGGAGGTGACTCTACAACACAGCATGTAGTAGTAACCTGATCAGTGCAGTTATCCGTGACTTGCACGTTGAGTCCTGAGCATTCCCACGCTTTCATTCTGTCGGCGTGCCCGAAACTCCCTCGTGGACCAAGTCTCATTTAGATCACGTCCGCCAGAGCGGGGAAGTCTTGGCCCAGTGTGGTTCACTGTGGCACTGGAGTGTCCACGGGATTACCACAGTCCTCCCCTTTTTCCAGCTCGGCTAATTATTTAACAAAAGGGCCGTACGACACGTGTATGCGTTAAGAGTTAATAAAGGGTGTCTCCTGTGTATACAGTGAAGCCACTTAACGACCTCCTACCTGAGCAATCAGGGCGTAGCCACATGTTGCTGCGCGCTTTAGTGTCTGCTGTAGAGCCCCACTCACGATTGCATGCATTTTGTTATTAATCGCAAATTATGCGCGAGCAATACTAAAAGACCAAGCATTTAAGAGCTTGACCTTGACGGGGCCCTCTCAATTGAAGGTAGTGTGTTACTTAATGCTGATTTTAGTTAATCTGGTAATTATTGCCAATTATCTGTTTTTTAATGAACATTCTCCTGCGTAGTCGTTTGTGTTCTGAAATAGAGTATTTTGTTATTTCTAATTGCTGTAGACATTTTATTTTGAATTCCCACTGCCAGTTACCAGTCCTGAACCCTTGGCGCCCATCCAAGGCTTCCTAGATAAGAAGGCCCGGACAGCTCGAGCATGATGGGAATGGTCATGTGATCAAAGGAGGGAAAGAGATGCAGACGATGCAGGCACTACTCGATCTTTATACTGAGCTTACGTGCGGATGGAGATCATCTTATCATTCAGCATGAACCATTTACAATATAATTCTTTCACAACATAGTGTAATTGATGTATGGATTGCTAATATATTCTTCAAGTAGGCATACATAGTGTAAATTTATTTTATTTCTGTTCATATAAATCACTGATGGCGTTTATAGCGATCCTTCATGCTTATATCATGTTCAGGCGATAGCGACACTTAACATTTGATGAAAATCATTTTATTAAATAAATTGTTCATTCTAAAAATTCGAATAAATGAACATTTTAGAAGATCCAGAATAAAAGAAATTACAATCGCATTCACTTAAAACATATTGTAGTTAAATTAAAACTGAATAAACATCGAAGCATTAGATCCAGTGAAGTAGGCCTAACTAAAAGTTTGTTGAATATTTATCTGCTATTTGCATACTACTAATCTTTATAAAGAAAACAAATGTTCACACACACTTAATAATAAGCCAAATATGGAGTTAGCTTATACCCTTCGTAGTTTTTTTAACATTTAAAGCATTAAGATCTAGATCAGGATGCTCTCACAGGCGAAACATTTGTCTACTATATTTGTACTGCTTAATGCTTGAACTAGAATTAAAAACGACTACAAATCAAACATATATTTATTAAATGTAATAATTTCAATATTATTAAAAACCTACAAGACAGTGTATTTTTAAAAATAATAGAAAAGACCTACAATTTTTTTAAAACAATAGAAAAAGTCAAAAATATCTATCGACTTTTTCCTTTAATTTGCTAATGAGATCTTTTTCCTCCTTGTATTGTTTTCTCACTGTCCTCCTTCCCTCCTTTTGTGACGTCATCAGCTCATAGTGTCCGGGCCTTCTTATCTAGGAGGCCTTGGCCCATCCCACCCAACAGTAATTTGTTGCCAAGTTTAAATTAGGGGGAGGGGTGTCACAACCCATCTTGAGGCTCGTGCACCTGCCGTTTGATGCACCAGCTTTAAAGCTTTCTCAGCCTGTTACGCAAATTTTGCAATGTGTAATCATTGTTGGGGCGAACCATGTGTGTGCCTTGAAGGGGTGCTGGTATTTAATTCATTGATATGACAGTGTATATACCATGGCATACCCCCACACAACACACTGACATTTCATGTCACACAATCACCATACCTTGTTGAAACTGTTAGCTCACTTTCGTGTGGCATTTTGTTCTCCCAACTAACTAGTTTTGTAATACAGAGACACATCTTATACAGGGAGAATACAAAAGTCTGAACAACCCCCCTTTTATTTTTTGAACCGAAGCAGATATGTCAATTTTGATGAATCCAATGAATAAGAAGTTGTGGGTGGCCTATCCCATGGTGCACTTTTCATCATCCCAAAAATGCAAATTAGGACACATTAAAAATTTATCTCAAAAATCGTAAGGGATAGAGAAAAAAACCCAATTGCAAACTTGTTCAGCATAAAAAAACAAACAAAACAAAAAAAAATCATCCAAATCGGACCAACCAATCACCCACAATCACATGGTGAACTGTTTGTAGCTTTACAAACAGTCGCACTGCACAAGGAAAACTGAATGTTGATATCTCCACCATGTAAGGCATGCAAATCAAAAAATTAACATAAATTACCATACTCACATTCACTTTCATGCGGAAAAGCAAATAAAAGGCATGTTTCAGCACACAGAAGACAGAACAATTCCAGGATGGCAAGCTACACTGTTCCGGAAATGGTCAACATGATCTTCTGCTTCGGAGAGGCAAGGAGAAACCTACATGCTGCAGTTAGGTTGTATCGAGACAGATACCCTAACGAACGCCATCCATCTCTTCAAACAATGCGTCACATTATTCAAAGATTCAAGGCTACAGGAAATGTTAATGCAGAACGAGGACGACCAAGGGCACAAGGCTATGAGGATACAACAACACTAGTTCTGGCTGCAGTTGCTGCAAATCCCCACACAAGCAGCAGGGCAATTGCTGCAGATGTTGGGTGCCATCAGAGAACTGTTCTCAACATTCTACATGCACATTATTTTCACCCATACAATATTCATTGTCACCAGGAGTTATTGCCATTGGATTATGTTGCTAGGGTCGCCTTCTGCAACTGGTTACTTACCTGCCTGGATGACAATCCAAACTTCATTCATGAGGTGTTGTGGACAGATGAAGCCCAGTTCACCAGGGATGGAGTTACCAACAGGCACAACCATCATCATTGGGCAGACGAAAACCCACGATATCTGCGAGAAGCAACTCATCAAGTGAACTGGAGAATCAATGTATGGTGTGGATTGTACAATGACACTGTGGTTGGACCGTATTTTTACGATGGAGCACTGACTGCAGAATGCTACCGGGCTGAAATTCTCAATGTGGTAGACACAGACTTCATTGACAATTTGCCATTGGCCTCGTATCAGCGCATGTGGTTTCAGTATGATGGAGCTCCTCCACATTACAGGTTGGTCGTTCGCGAACGTCTAAGTGAGATTTTTGGACAACAATGGATTGGCCAAGGAGGACCAGTTCGTTGGCCACCCCGCTCCCCACTTTTTCTTGTGGGGATACCTAAAGGACAAGGTTTATGCTACGCAGCCCACCTCACTGGCGGATCTGGTTCAACGAATCCAGGAAGCTTGCCGAGGAGTGACACCAGCCATGCTTGCCGATGTTTTGGCGTCAGTTAGATTCCGTGCCCAATTGTGTTATGGTGCCCACGGTCGTCACATCGAGCATTTTGTTAATTAACTTTATTTTTAAACTGTTTGAAGTAACTTGTTTGTGCAGTTGACTGTTTGTAAGCTACAAACAGTTCACCACGTGATTGTGGGTGATTGGTTGGTCCGATTTGGATGATTTTTTTGTTTTGTTTGTTTTTTTATGCTGAACAAGTTTGCAATTGGGTTTTTTTTCTCTATCCCTTACGGTTTTTGAGATAAATTTTGAATGTTCCTAATTTGCATATTTGGGATGATGAAAAGTGCACCATGGAATAGGCCACCCACAACTTCCTATTCATTGGATTCATCAAAATTGACGTATCCGCTTCGGTTCAAAAAATAAAAGGGGGGTTCAGACTTTTGTATACACCCTGTTTAAGCGATCATATAAATTATGTGCATGCATCTAATTTGAATCGCAAACAAAATTTGCTTGCTTCGTCAGGTGTCCGAATACTTTTTTCCAAAAGTGTATCTGGATCTTTTAGCTTTCAGAAAGTTGGATGACTCATCTAGCTGCTGTCTGATGAGCTGTCGAATTCGACTGAGTTTTTACATTTTTTGTGACTGAGGAGTCCTAACCAACTCAATATGCCATCTGTAGTTCCTCTGTAAAAAAATAAATAAATAAGAAAATAAAAATAAAAAGTATATGGACATTGTTCAGTTCGTCAAGTTTCTCCTTCACGTCTAAGTTTGCAAATTCCTATGATGTACTAGTTGATTTTCTCGAGTTGTATCTAAAGACTTCTTCTTGCAGTTCATAGGGACAGTACATTAAACTTCGTTACAGTCAGCATCTTGTGGCATTCTGAACCAACTGAGAGTTTCTGAACACCTTTTGGGTTCATACCTTGCTGATTGCTGCTACTGGTAATCTGTCTGCTGGGGACTGTGAGGGTCTTTGGTTGGCAGAACAAACCATTGTCTTTTAGAGGATTTAATGACCAAGATCATTCACCAACCGTGTTCATTAGACCACTTGCACCCTCATTAAGGTGCCGATTGGACATTCAGTCTCCCTTCCTGATCGGTTCTTTGTCCAATAATGGGGGCTCTTTTTTTTCAGTTATGAATGAAGACTATTCAGCATCATATACTATAGACATAACGCTCCTGTGAGAATTTTCATTTGTGTTTTGATAAGTATTCTATTCATTTTACCTAACCTACCATACATGGCTCTAACCTGCAAATCTAAAAAATATTTTAAATGTTTAGTGTTCATTTTGTTTAATCTATCTGAAGATAAAATTTTTAGGTTTATCTGAATCGAGGATAATTTTAAATGCAACCTAATCTGAATTAGAAAATGTATAGCCAAATACACTGTTAAATGTAAGGAAAAGGCCAAATGTCAATACAAATCCCCACCTTTTTGTATTCTTATATTGCTGAAGTACAGATTATGCACAAACAGATCAAATTTGAAATTTTTCTACTTTATTAATTATATTTTAATAAACATTTTTTATGTATCTTACTTTCTCATTAAATTTATGAAGTTTTTATTTTTATTTATTTATTTTAATGGTAGGCATCAAGGTAATGGAAGCGTAATTGCTCGGTGTAGTCAACCCGAGGTTGGATGGTTGGGCTGGCGTAATAGTGTTGATGAAAGTCTAGTCTTAGCCATTGCCAAAGCTTGTGCTATGGATCCTGGATTGCAGAAAGAGTCGTTTACCACACCCTCAACTTCTGAAAGGGAAATTATTCCAAATGAGAGTGCAGGTGAAATGCAGTGGGGAATTATTTTTTCTTCTTTTTTTGTTTTAGATTTTGATTTAAAAAGAGAAAAAAAACCACAAAACACACAGCAGGATCCCGTTAATTCAAAAATATACAGAGTCCCAAATTGATGTATACACTCTTTGAAACGTTATAGCTCAGCAACGAAATGAGATTAGAAATATAAGGTTTGTTGTGTATGATATGAAATATGAAATAACTAGCATAAAATATTTAATATTCTGGTACATTACAATACATATGTATGATATCATACAATTTAAACAATATACATTGCATTAATTTGCTTCTTTTCTCAATTTCCCATCCACTTTCCCATCACCAAAAGTTAACATAGAGGAGGGGGGGGGGATTTTAAACGAACTTCGGTCTGATGAATTTCAAACGAAAACTAGCATATAATATTTAATGTGCTGGCATATTACAGTATATTATGTAGTATAGGATACATAGCACTTTAATCACTTTTTTTTCTCAATTTTTTGTCCCCAAAAGCTAATGCAAAAGAGAATTCTCAAAAACAAAATGGCGACGCCTTTGGGGGGGAAAAAATCACTGTGATCACGTTTTATTTATTATAATTTCTCTTGCTGCCGTTTTTAGATAATAATTGAACAATATAGACATGACTTTAAATATATTTTTAACAATAAAAGTGAAATAAATTTTCGATCAGTAAAATTTTTAACAGCCACTATGTTCTATTTCCTGAAATTGTTTAAAAATGTTTTCTAAACTTCAAATGAATATTTATTACAGTATTTAATGCATGAATACATAATATGTACTTTAATAATTTCAAAAAATGAAAATACAATGAAGTACAGGTAGATCCCATTATACACTATTTCGATATCCGCGATTTCGGATATATGCGGTTTTCATTTGGTAGCGCAATCGACCGCCAACATGTGAAAGCTCTTCTATTTTTGTTAGGAGTTGAAATCGTTTTTGAGTTTTAATTTGTTCCTATCCCTGTGTTTGTGCACATTTAGCACATCACTTGCTCTCCATGAATGATAAGGTTGCTATTACATCAGTCTGGACAAGATGAGCTGAGTTTCTAATCTGTTTGCGAAAAGATTTATTGTTGTAGGACTTAAAACGCCACCGAAACGTAAAGAAATTATTATTACCGAAAGAAGAAAGCGGGCCCGAAAATCCTACTCATTAGAAACTGAGTTGGAGGTCCTCAATGAAGATGAAGAAAACTTTACAGCCGACGATCAAGCAATTTTTAACGAAACATCCTGCCAGTTCCAATGATCCCTTAACATCTAGTCTGAGCTCCTCTTCCAAACTCTCTTCGGGATTACACCAGCACTATTACAGGAAGGAGACTGTTGGAAACATCATCAGAATCTTCTGGTACAGATGAACCCAAAACAATATAAAGTTTAGATTGTGGACATTTCTTTTTGTTGTACGTGTCCAGGTATTTTGAGTATTTTAGTGTATCTTGAGTTTTATAAAATAAAATAAGGTGCTATTTTAAGACTAAAAAATAGAAAACTTTATTATTAATCCTATACTTCTATAACGCAATTATTTACGTTATATCAGGAAAATAATTAATGCTTATGAGAACCAAACTCTATTCAGTACATGTTAAATGGAACCAGTTTTACACGAATTCAGTATACACGGCAACTTCGCGGAACATATGTATCACGTATAACGGGATCTACCTGTACACTTAATCTACTATAACTGTATCATTTTTGTCTTCTTAAAAATTAAATAACCTTTTATTATTTAATTATAAACTTTTATAATAAACCACCATCTGTACCGTATTAAGGAACTTTTTGAAGAATCAGGCGATAATGAATCAGATTTTGTATACACCCAGAAGTTTTTTTTAATTGTATACAACCAGGTTATTCATTTTTCAAATTGTAAAAAGTAGAGATTTTTTTCTATACATTCTAGCATATTTTCTTTCTTCTAAGTTAGCGACGAATCAAAAAAATGGGTATCGCATTATACATTTTTACTGGTCTTTTGGCCTCTGAAAACGGGATCGCATTATACAAGAGATCGCATTATAGTAGAATACTTACGGTACCTGAAAATGTTGGAACTCATGATTCCACGTCTTAATGATCTCTTCAAGAATGGAAATGAGGTTTACTTCCAACAAGAAGGGGCTCCACCTCACTTTCATATCGATGTGAGAACTTTCCTCGATCACAGATAGATAGGACGAAGAGGAAGTGCTATGGAGTTCTTGCTTCGATCTCCCGATTTAACCCCTCTACCCTTGGGGAACTTTAACGGTGTATACCACAAACCCACAAACACTGACTGAATTAAGAGATCGGATTGAATATTTCATCAATGATATTCCATTAGCTACAATCCAGTCGGTATGTTGCTCTGTTCGACGTCAGTGTTGGTAGTGTACTGTGGCAGAAGGTGGACATCTTGAACATGTACGGGCTTAAGGAAGTATAAGGAATAAAATATAACAAGCCTTATATTTCTATCTTATTTCGTTGCCAAGTTATAAAGTTTCAAAGAGTGTATACATCAATTTAGGACACTGGAGATTTAATCTAAACAAGGTCAAGATAAAATTTGTTTTAGGCTTAATTAGTGTTTCCTTAGAAAAAAAAAATACTGCAGGGAACTTCTACAAGATGCCCATTATCAAACTGCAGATGTGTTACGTTTGAACTGAGAATGTAAAACATGTAAGAGTGTAAGCTTATAAATATTTTTGTTATAAATATCAATTAACGCTGACGTAAGTTGTTATAAATATTTTTGGATTGAGTCTGAACTTTTCTCATCTGAATAAGTCGCAGTCTTAATTAGTTTGGATTAATGGGTACTGCTGTATTTTTGCATCACTTGATTGAAAATGTAATTTTTTTTAATTGAACATGATGTAAAAAGAAATCACTGATGGAAATCCACAGCAAAATTAATGAAACTAGTGAAATGATCTACAGTCTATTTCAGTTTATCTTTATACTACAGGAACAGTTAGGAGCAATTTATGCCTCGCTTGGGAACTGTGTCATTACGCCCAAGAAAATTGTTCAATTAAAACTTTTATTTATCCGTATGTGATATTTTTTAATTGAATTTTTTATATTTAAATAATTATAAAAAATATTCCTGTGTGCATGCGCAGTTTATATCCCAAGCTTACCTCTGGAAGATATGGCTAGCGTGAAATCAACTCGTTATTTTAAGAAGCAGGCTCATGAAAATCTTTCCATTTCCATTAAACAAACTGTTTTAAATATTTACCACTCTTTAAAATATTTAAAAGCACTCTTTAACGCTCTCATCTATCCGAAAGCATTTATAAGATTATTCAGAGAACACAGAGATGAGCGGAATTTCAAGAACAATCACAGACTTACAAGATGAAGACAGCTATAACGAACTGGAGAGCCAGCTAACATCGCCGACCAAGGATCAATGCATCGAAAGGAAGCAGAAATTCGATGAATTTTCACTTTCTTCTGGCAAAGTCTGTTTCTTTATGTGAAATGAAATCGGAAGGATAGAATTATCAAATCTTTAAAATGAATTTAATATTGTTAATGAATACCCTTTGATGAGGCAATGATTGATTGAATGAATGAAAAGTTACTTTTTAAGAAATAAATTTGGTAGCAACAAATACTGCCAATGGAAAAAAATTAGTTACAATTTTATTTAAAATAAATGATGAAAAACATAAATGAAATTAAAAAAAAACAAAAATAATTCAAAAAATTAAGGTAATAAAATTGTAGATTTAGTCGCGTTAATTTGGGGGGGAAATTCTAAATTATCTTCTGGTTCCCTACAGAAATTTTATGTTCTTTTAATTGTTTTCCCTTTCTGTTTCCTTTTGCATATTTCCAACTTTTGGGAGCTTTTAAAAGCCTCTCTCATCTCATTTTGTTGCCCCAAGGTCATTTGACAGGTCGCAAGACTATTTACTTACATGCAAAACATGTGACAGGGCCCGTCTTGTTTTCATGTGATGGTATCCGTAGTACAAAGTTAAACTGAGATAAAGAGTAGAGCAGATCTGAGGAGCCCTAAGGGAGCACATACTGCCTGAGTGACTTGTCCCTTCCAGGAACTGAATGTCCAAATGATTTATTGTCTAAGGGGCACCATCATAGAAATTGATATAAAAAGGGCTCTGTGAATCAAAAAGGTTGAGAATCGCTAATCTAGAAAAATAATTAAAGAAAGGAGAGAGAGAAAAAAAGAAGTACATGGTTTTGTTAAATTATCTCCCATATTATACATATTTCAGAGTTCTTAGTATTGTTTCTACCAATTTACAATTTAATTGTTCTCTGCCAATCTGTTCTCCCTTTATTGTATTGTGAAGTCTCTCTACCAATTTTATTTATACGTATTTATTACTCAAAAACTATTACAGATTTTAACATGATTTTTTTTTTCATTCACAAAGAAAACTCAAAAGGTAGAAACCCATTTATGGCATAAAGGATGTCAAAGCGAAGCTCTATTTCCTCCCATGTTCGGGCTAGCATTTGAGGGGTGGTTTCAGTGATTGTTTCAATTATTCTGTCTTTGGGAGTTTCAATGTCATCAACATTGGTCTTGTATACTCCGTTTTTCACATGTCTCCAGAAGAAAAAAATCCAGAGGGTTCGCATCGGATGAGTGAGGGGCTAAGGGATTGGCTCTCCCTTCCAATCCATCGTCCTGGAAAATCCGTATCAAGGCCCCAGTGAGAAGGTGGTCCATCTTGTTGGTAGACTACGTTGGGCTGCAGTTCTTCCACCTGTGGAATCTGGTAGTTCTCCAGCATATCTAGGCAAGTTGCAGCGGTAATGGTCTCTTCAGCGAAAAAGAAAGGTCCGATTACTTGATCATGCATTAAACTGCACCACACATTAACCTTTGGGCTGTCGCGTATATGCTCCCTTAGAACGTAGGGGTTTTGTGAGCCCCAAATGCGACAGTTGTCGGTTTACTGCTCCAGATGTATGGAATGTTGCCTAATGAGAAAACAAAATGTCCTCAAGGAAGATGGGATCATTGTCAGTTTTTTGGAGCATATCCTCAGCAAACTTCTTGCATTCGGTCGGTGATCTGGCATTCAGTTCATGCATCACCTGGATGTTGTAAGACGAAGGAGGTGCTTCACTATTTTATGTACAGATGTCATTGGCATATTCAGTTCATGAGCCACATGGCGAAGTGATTTACGGGGACTATAATCGAACGCCTCCCTGACCTTTTCTACCCTAGCTTAATTGACTTATTATTTGGAGGATCCTTATGATTTGTTTTGAACATTCTCTGAACTGCAAACATTGACTTAAATTCCGCAAGCCATAACGCGTATTGAGCTTTTTCTTGAACCCTCGCCATTTTTTACTGCGTTTCGCGAAAAATGGAACAACGCGTCAACAATGGTATCACGCGCCAACTCGTTAAAATCTGTAATAGTTTTTGAGTAATAAATATATATAATATGGGAGATAATTTAGAAACACCCTGTATTATACTAAACAAATCAGTAGAAAGATGAAGAGGATATCTAGTTATTTAGTGGGGGGAAAAAGAGTATGTTGTTTAGGATTCTATTCCTATCTATTTTAAAGGTGTCCAAGAAATGAGGGAGACTCCTAAAGTTTTCATCTTAGATGCTCGTTCTTATGCTGCAGCTGTTGCTAACAGGGCAAAAGGAGGTGGCTGTGAATGTGCTGGTAACTAAAGATTGCTTATCCTTATTGTATATTTTATTTAAGGATTCACTGTATCAGTTAATTTTTTCCCCCTGCTTATGTTAGAATATTACCCAAATTGTGAAATCCAGTTTATGAGCTTAGCTAATATTCATTACATTCGCAAGAGCTTTCACAGTGTTCGAACTCTTTGTGCTGCTGGTGCAGATCAAACAAAGTAAGTAATTGATGCCATCACATTTTCGCTCCTTTCCACATTTTTATGAAATACAGAAATTCATAATTCTTTAAATAAAAAAAAAAAGTAAAAGGGAATTAAAAGCGCAGTTTAAATTATTATATTTATATCCACAGTTGGTTTTCCATGTTAGAAAATACTAAATGGTTACAGCATATGTCGGGTCTTATCAAAGCTGCTTTGACAGTGGTAAACTTGGTTGACCGGGATGGACGACCAGTATTAGTGCATTGCTCGGATGGTTGGGATCGAACCCCTCAAATTGTAGCTTTGGCTGAAATAATGTTAGATCCTTATTATCGTACACTTGAAGTAAGTTTAATATCACCTCTGTTAAAAACAAAATTGATGTACATATTATACATTATATTTTAAACTTAATTTTTAAAATTTTGTGTTTCCTAGGGATTTCAAGTGTTGGTTGAACGAGAGTGGCTAGAATTTGGACACAAATTTGGTGATCGTTGTGGCCATGGTTTACAAGCAGATGATACCAATGAACGTTGTCCGGTGTTTCTTCAGTGGTTGGACTGTATTCACCAATTACTGCATCAGTTTCCTTGCAGTTTTGAATTCAATGAACTTTATTTGGTGAATGATAAATTTTAATAGTTTTATCTGTTTGTTTAATATTGTTTTGTGTCTGATTTGGATTTCTCTTTTACATACAGGTGAAATTAGTTCAGCATACCTATTCCTGTCTTTATGGTACTTTCTTGTGTAACAGTTCCCAAGAACGTGTATCAGAACGTATCTCGGAGCGAACTTACTCTGTATGGGCTTTCCTCAAAGTCAACCAGAAACGGTTTAGGAATTTCCTTTACAGTAATAAAGAACAGGTGACAGTTTCATTCATTTACCAATAAGTAAAATTAAAGCTTTAATATTGTTTAGTCTTCCAAATTGGGAAAAGGACAAAATTCTTGAAAATCCTGCTGATTCTTATAGATAATACAGTAAAAGTGCTTTAATCTGACACAAATTGGGTTGATGCCAAGGTGATCTAGAACAAGGTGGGGGTCAGTTTGCCGGAAGTGGTAAAAATTGCCTTACTGCGCATGCGTTTTTTGATGTCACTGGAGGACATCGAAACCAACATCTGGTAAATTGAAACCTCCATAGAAACCAAAACATGGCGGCAATGATAAGTTGTGCAATAGCGACACTTGACAACTTGTTCATTCCTTCACAATTCTCATCCTTTATACTATTTATTTTAATTAAATAATAATGCCATTATAAAGAGGGACTTATAATTATTGTAAAATGTACTTATGTATTTCTTTTTAATATGAACACACGGTTAATGTTAACTATTCGCACACCGCGCGATGACTGATCATGCGACCAAGGTAAGTGAAATATACTGTTTCGTGAACGCACTCACTAAATAGAAAAGGGGGTATATATCAGTTCGTTAGAGGGGGGGGGGGGTCTTTAAAAAATGTATTCATTTACCTTGGTCGCATGATCAGTCATTGTGCGATGTGCGGATAGTTAACATTAAGTGAACACAGACAAGGACGATAACTTATTTCTCATTATCATTAGGCCTAGTTATCATTCCCCTTGTTAAGATTTCAAAATTGATTCGTTGGGGGAGGCCATGGCCTGGTGGGCTTTCACTGAACACAACTTCTGTGAAGTTAAGCTACATCAGGCACAGCTAGTCACTGGATGGGTGACCATCAGTGATAATCCATCTT
>JAHWFO010016826.1:317216-355601 GCA_023313115.1 Rhysida immarginata
AAATAAATAAATAAATAAATAAATAAATAAAAATAACTTTATTATGCAGGCATTAGGAAATATTAATTTATAAAATAGTATTTTTACAAATAAACATTTCTTCAGAAATACAACATAAGAGTTTTGTTTTTTACGTGAAAACATTTTCTTTTGTGACCAGAATAATGGCTATCGCACACTGCTGGCAGTAAAGCCATAAGTCATCCAGTGACGTCACAATACGCATACGCATGTGCATTAAGCACTTCTGACAAACTGGACTTACCTTTATTCTAGATTACCTTGGGTTGATGCTGCATCATTGAAAGTGCCAAATTATTGAGCATAATTCTGTCCTGCAAAATGGTGCAAAAGTTGTGTGGGCATAATTGGGTCTTTTTGATGAGGAAAATTGTTAACCCTTTCATTGCGTAATTAAATTTCATGCTCATTCCTGGTAAAATAATAATATCCACTCCTCACAGCATAATGAGAAGGTTTCTTAAAGCCTGTGGGGTGAACCTGTTTTCCGCAGGTAAAAGTAATGAAGTTTTTTGATGGTTATATCTGCTATATGCAGCAAAAGGGTTAAATTTAAAAAAAAACAAAAAAAAACTATTTTTTTAAAAATATTTATAAACAGTGTGTCTGAGAATTGTTGGGCACTTTACAAAATTAAGTCCATAATAAACTGTAAGTAAATAACAGAATGTCTACATTTTTGTTCCGCATAATTTTATACACAAAATATCTCGTACATGACGCTAAGTGCGTCAGAAAGTACTCGTCATTAGCCCTCGTTAGTCATGTCGACCGTACAGCAGAAGGTCACGTGTGTTTTAAGGCTCGCACCTAGCGGCATCTATATATTTGTAAAAGAATTATGTGGAACAAAAATGTAGATATTCTGTTAGTCAGATGTAATTCAAATATCCTGTTTTACTTAGTTTATTATTAATTTAATTTTGTGAAGTGTCCAACAATTCTCAGTTGCCCGGTATTATTAATGTGCTTGATTAATTTGTCATGGTCTTCCTAAACATTAAAATTGTGATTTTTAACTTTCCATATTGCCAATGGAAGCACTGAAGTAGAGAATTCATTCAGTTAATGAACTATTAAATAAATTTTAGCCTTAGCTTTACCTACTTTTAAAATATACTGAAGAACCAAACCATTATGACCACCTACTCAATAACGCATTGCGCCACCTTTGGCCTGCAAGACAACAGCAACTCGCCTTGGCATGAATGCCACAAGTTCTTGGTAGATGACTGGAGACAGTTATCCAAATGTCTAAGCAGCAGTCACGCAAAGTTGAGATATTCCCACATGGTGATGTTTGAGCTCTGAGCTTCTGCTCCATGACATCCCAAATGTGCACTATTATATTAAGCTCTGGCAAGTTAAATGGCCAGGACATTAATTGGAATTCATCCTTATGCTCCTCAAACCACTCCAACACAATTCGAGCATTGTGACATCATGGGGTGTTGTCCTGCTAGAAGATTCCATTTTCAGTTGGGAAGACAGACGCCATGTAAGGGTGCAACTGGTCCGCATTGATGTTCAGATAGTCCGCAGCTTTCATGGTCCGTTCTACCACAACTATGGGTCCCAGAGCTGCCCATGAAAACTTCCCCCAAAGCATAATACTGCCACCACAAGTCTGTGTGTGGCCTGCTGTTGAGTTAAGTAGACACAAATTGGTCTAAGTTGGAAAAACAAATTTAATTTCTAAAGAGTAAATCACAACATTAGTGAATTAACCTTAAATTACTAGCAGAATTAATAATTAACTTGTGATCAGTATAGTGGTTTTTAATATTCTGAACTTCGTTTAAAATTACATTGCGTTGTGTATTTCGTTTTGTTTTTTTGTTTTTTAAGAAGAAGAAAAAAATTAACTGGAAGAAATTCCTCTTAAATTACTAAACAAGAAGAAATTGATTGTATGCCTAATTAATGCAGATAAGAAAATAAGACACACATGTTATGAATAAAATATATTTTATTTTTAAATTTTAAGAAGTTTAAAGCAAAATTTGCCTTTTGAAAAATTAGAATTAGCTTAATTTCAGAATAAAGAAATTACAAAAAGAATTAAGTAAATATGGCTCAAATAAGTGACAGGAAAAGGAATTTTCCAAAATTGATTAAATCAAGTAAGTCATTAAATTCCAATGAGATCAATGTCCAAGATTGACACAAAATCAAATTCCAATCCAAAATTAATTAAAACAATTTATTTTGAATGATGTGAAGTCATTTGAATAGGTGATAATTGTGACACTAAAATGTAGTATTCTTGAATGGAAACAAAGTTCCTCATTCCAAAAGGGGTGTAGGACATTTGCCACTCAGGACATTTGCTCCTAACTGCTTATACTGCTTCAGTATCCTTCTTGTTCAGAATGTAATTAATAACTATAAAAGAAATGCACTAAATATTCACATACAGGAAAATAATTTTTTTTATTAACTAAAAGGTAAACAATAATACTAGAGTGTAAAAATTAAATAATAACATAAATACTATATGATTAATAGCTATAAAAGAAATACGGCAATTTTTTTTTATTTCTTTCTTTTTTTATATTACTTTTATTTTTCTTTCCTTTATTTTTTCTGTTTGTTTTACATTCAGATTTCATGCCGTGGTTGCTTTTACCACCTAACCCAGAGCACATGGCAAAAATTTCATGGCCTGGGGTTACAGCAATTATACATGGATCAGGAATCACTAAGACACTTTTGCAGGATGATCGATGGATTGGTATTCCTGCCAGTCGAAGATGTAAAGGTTGGAGCAGATTATCTTTCGCGAAATGTGCCTAACTTTGCTGGACTATTTCACTAGCACTTACGTGCAAGGCTATCGCCAGGCCCAGCCTCCACCTCACCTCACCTCCAACCTTATGGAATTCGATTGAAGATACCCGGAAAGATCAGAGTTTAGCCAAAGCTTCTTTCTTGAGCACATCTCGTGGACAACCTCCACAAAAGCGGATTAGACGTGCCGAGCAAGATCATCAGCGGTGGCTTAAGACCCTGTGCTTGGACTATGTGAACTGTCTGAAGACATTGCCAGAATTTTGAAACGGTATAGGCCATGCTATCCGATTGAATTGAAAGTCCTACACCATCATATTTATGTTATTGTTTACTTTTTACTTAATAAACATTTAATTTCCAGTATGTGATCATATTTCTTTTATAGTTATTATTCACATGGTATTTATGTTATTATTTATTTTTTACACTCTAGTATTGTTTACCTTTTAGTTAATAAAAAATTTTTATTTCCTGTATGTGAATAGTTAGTTGTATTTCTTTTATTGTTACTAATTACATTCTGAACAAGAAGGATACTGAAGCAGTATAAGCAGTTAGGAGCAAATGTCTGGCGTGGCAAATGTCCGGTTCTCTTCCAAAAGACAACTATTTAAATAGTTTAATGGGCACAATCAGAAAGACACTAGACTAACAAGTTACGAGGGAATCCCTCGAACATGTATGTCAGATTTCCAACATATTGATGTATGTTACTTATCTGAAGCTACTATAGATGCTTGCAAAATACGAGAGTGCAACATTTTGTTTCTTTCAAAATAAACCACAAAAACGAAAAAATTTTGGCATAGGTAACCATACAAAGACTCCATTGTTAAAGCAGATAGGCTATGTGGGATTCCCTTGTTAGTATTAAGTTTGAAAGAGAAAAATTAATAGTATATGGAGAATGGTGTCATAAACGATGACATCCAAGCTAGTCATCCGAAAAATATAAAGTAAATGCTGATAAGAGCAGTATTTGGCAGAAAACTTGAAAATTACATCATTGGCTCATCTACACAATCATTCATAATAATTGGCTTCTCTCAAAGAAATTAAATTTGAAAGAAATAGAATTGTTTTAAAGTAAAGGTAAAAGGGAAAGAAATCGTTAAAAAAAATTGAGACTATCCTTTTCCACTACAAAAAGGCCAAGCCAAAGTTATTAGTTAACTATAAAACAGGACAAGAAGCAGTTAAATTAAAAACCCCCTTTAGTAAAATCAAAGTTAAAGAAATTTTGAATTGCATTAGGTCAAAAGGAAGACTAGAAGATACATGAAAAAACTTGAACTAAAAAAGTTTTTGATAGGTTATAGAATCTGAATTGAACATAATCCTTGCCCCATTGGGGATCAAATGGCACACATCAGAACAAAAATTGAATGTGGCATCTTAAGATAATCTGTCAATGATAACTACTGGAGAAGAGGCAAATTGGCATAGCCAAAATGGTCTGAATCACAGTCATAAAAATCCATGTCCATCTCTACAGAAGCAAAAATAATGGAAAATTCTTAAATATCCAGGACTGAAAGAATGAGACAATGAAAGTAAATTATCTTTGAAGAGATATTTCTAACTATTGTAGAACTGAAGTGGCCAAAAATTGATGAAAAGTCCCATGGCTGGTAGAGTCAGGCTGTTGGAACTGGAGCCGATGTTATGGCTTTAGAGGAGCACCCTTAGATCGTGAAACAGGCAGGATGCCCAGGCGCACATGCCCTAGGAATACGGGCAGCCTCTAAGGGCTGCACCTCCTATCTAAACTCCTCGTAAAGAGGCCAAGTTGCCTACCGGCGGGGGAAACATAAACCGGAATGAGAGTGGGTTCTGGTCCCCCCCTCAATGACCTTACAGAGACGTTGGGATGAAGCAAACAGTCTCTGAAACAAAGCTGGGCCCAGCCGTAGCCATTCGAGATGGAAGAAGGATCTGAGATGAAAGGTAGCCCTCCTCCATACTGCGGCAACAGGCGAACGGGAACCACAAAAACTGCCCCCGCCAGCAAGCCGCAGTTCATTGTTCAAAAAGACGATGGAAGTGGCCTGGTCCAGCTTGAAGGTAACAACGGTGGAGCAGTTCATCAGGAATCGGACTGACTGATTTTTTCTATCAGTTATCTCGAAGTGGGAAGACAGGCGATCCCAGATGGACTGCGTGAACGGGCACTCGAAGAAAACATGGTTGATGGTCTCGATCGACCCACAAAACTGGCAATTAGCTATCCGACCACTCCCCACTGATGTACATGCTGGAGACTAAAATCCATGGTGTAGCAGGTGCCACTGGATGTTAAAGACGAACCTCTCAAAGGTAAGAGATTTTATTGCCTTCAAGATGGCTGACCTTGGATACTCAGGGTGCCATCTCATGATGTCAGAAGACGCATCCTGGACTGTCTGCTGGAAGAACCAGGATAGGCGAAGGCTTCCCCAGTCCTGCGGGTCGAGCTGCTCGAGCGCCGAGACAAAGGTCGCAAGATCTCGCTGGAAGTGGCAGAAAAAGTCTGGAGAACGAGCAATGATGGTCACTGGCAGCGAGGAAGGAAACTGCAACCTCTTCACCTTCAGAAAGAAGTGCAAGTGCAGGAACAGAAAGTTGGCCCACAAAGATGGGGGGAGGAGAAAGCCACGGATGAAGGCTGCCATTCTGGCAGCAACCAAATACCACCGAAGGTCTGGTAAACCTAAACCCCCACCGTCGAAGGGGATAAACAGCAGCTCCGCACGGATGGGATGGCGAGCTGATGAATAACCCCAAACACAATCCACTACTGCACTGCGCAACCTCCTCAAAATCTGGCAGGAAGGTAAGGCGAACAGGCATTTGGACGATAAAACAGGCAGCACGTAGGAAAGAACGAACCTCGCCTTGACAAACGTCGAGGTGGTGAAACGGAACTGCTTGCCAAGGTGGGAAATGCACTTAGGTATTACCTGCTGCCAGTGACTAGAGTCCATGTCTGGTAGAAAAGAAAAGACTTACCTCAGCACTGTAATATGCTCACACCATGTTATTGGGAATGTTCGAAGATAGTCCACCATCCACTTCCCAATAGCGATACCTTTAGACTTGACGAGATTGATGGAAAGATTCCTTATAGATGCCCAGGGAATAAGCATCAGATGCGAAAAGCACCACATCGTCAGCATAGGCCAGTGTACGGATGTTAATTGAAGCAGCTGGCAGCTCATAATCCCGGACATCTGGGTGGCGATTAAGAAACTGCGGTAATGGCTCCAAATAAAAGATGTATAGGAGGGGGGAGATGGAACACCCTTGTCTAACGCCCTTAGAAAGTTCAAAGAAGGATGTAGTGGAGCCATTAATCGCCACATATAATGTAGCTGAAGCATACAGTGCCGAGATAATTGTAGCAAATTTCCGAAGACGAAGATGGTGAAACACTCGAAAAAGAAACACGTGATTCACCTTGTCGAAGGCCTTCTCCTGGTCAAGGCTTAAACGGCCAGAGTCTGACGGCGTACACACGCTTCCTCCATAACACACTTTATGGCAATCAGTTCGTTGGGCATCCTGCGAGATGGTATGGATCAGGATTGCCCCGGATCAAAGAACTTGTCGGCAAAACATTTAAGGCGTTGTTGAAGCACTCCAGTGAAGACCTTATAATCTGTGTTGAGAAGAGTAATAGGCCTCCATTAAGTGACAAGTGCAGGGTCCGGCACTTTGGGGAGCAAGATAATCCTCCCCAAAGTGAAGTCCAAAGTAATGGAGGAAGGGTCTTTGAGAATTGAGTTAAACACTTGCACCAGGAAAGGCCCAAGAAATTACCAGGTCGTGCTAAAGAAAGAATACAGAATGCCGTCTAATCCAGGGCTGGACTGGTGACGGCCATCCGCCGACAGAAACTTCTTAACTTCGTCTTCGGAAAAGAGACTGGTGATAGACAGGTCAGCGTCTGCAGTGAAAGGTCTTAGAGCCTCGATCCAAACGTTTTCCAGCGTCTGCAGTGAAAAACGATGAAAAATGGGAGTGGAAGGAGGACAAGATGTCAGTCAGTTTCCGCAGTCCCATCTTCACTCATCAAACGATGTCATCTTTTCTTGTTAGCACGGCGTCTCTTCTCAGCAAACACAGCTGATGACATATGCCTGACGTCAGACGCCCGGGACAATTTGGTCCTGAGAGCTGCACCAGCGGCTTTGCAAATCATTAGAGCGTTGATCTCGCTCTTCACCTGACGGATGTCATCAGCATACTCCCCCTTTCGGATGGAACAGCGGAGGAGATGCAAAATTTCTTGTAACATGAGGAGATGACACCGGTTACGTCTAGCAGCAGCCAACCCAATCTTCCTGAAGAAATGATGAAGCTTAATTTTAAAAGCAGGCCACGAAGCAAGTGACGGAGGCAGGTCGTGAAGATGTCTTTCCACAAACCGAACGAACATTCCCTTATATTCATCTATGTCAAGTACAGAAACGTTTAAGAACCAGTTGCTTGAAGCAGAGCCTGCAGTGGAAGCTGGGATTGGAGGGTTCCAAGACCAACTGATGGCACTGTGGTCGGAAAACGAGCATGGAATGACCTCCAATGAACCCAGCGCGCCAGCAAAAACATCATCCACGAGGAAAAGATCGAACCTTGATGGAAAGTGGACCCACACTGGCTGGGACGAGAAGAATGTGACCAAAGATCAAAAGGAGAGTTCTGCTGACACAGCTGGTAAACATAACCGGATGAAAAGATGTCATTCCCATCTGGATGACAATTGAAGTCTCCAGCAACCACCACAAGCAATGAAGAGCACTGGTGGTTGCTATCCAGGTCTTCGAAAAATGATCGTTTCTCTGCTGGCAAACACGGGGCGTACACATTAAGCAATTGAAGCTTTAGACCAGATAGAAGGAGGTCTAAAGAGATTACCCTGCACTCGCAGTCAAAGACAGTTCGATGCCACAATGGAGGGGTTGAAGATGGTGGAGGCAACCCCTGCCCATGTGGTGAAGATGAGTTGAAGAACTGCGCAGATGGATATTGACTGCGAAGGCCAGGGAGGTTAGCAAACTGTTGAGAAGCAGCAAGCTTCACCTAAAGAAGGACATATGGCCTGTACAGGGCAATAAAATATGACAAAACCCATTGCTTGAAGGACGAGCCAAGGGAACGAACGTTTAGGGAAAAGACCTTCACTGTGAAATTAAGCTGAGGGAGGCTGACCTGTATCTGAAGGAGACTTGAGCCTCACCAACGGGGGAGAAGGCTTGGTTGTCTTCTGTCTTGGGGAACGAGCACATCCAGAAGAGGAAGAGGGGCTGCGACGATGAACTGTGCAGTGGTCTCTTTCAGATGAAGAGGATACAGGAATCCCGTCCCTCTTGCTACGATGACGCCAGGGCTTTTTCTTGCGAGGGCTCTTAGACACCTTACAATGATCCCGCTGAGCAGATGCTGATGGCTTTGAGGTCCCAGCAGAGGAAGAAATTCTACCAGGCGCAGGAGCACAGACGATTCGCAGAGGCTGCGACGCCGATGAAAGCACGGGTGGAGGAAGAGATGGAAACTCCTCCACAGCAAACACCGACCCGGAGCACAACGAATCGTCTACGATGACTTCAGCAGAGAGACAGACCTCCAACACAAGGCCAAGGAGGGGAAGGTGGCATTTCCCTTCCAAGAGTCGTAGGAAGAGGCAACAATGGTGGGGCTGTCTTCGACTTCCTTGGTGTAAGACGAGGCGTGGTTGCTTTGCTTGGCTCTGGTCACTTGGCCAGAGAAGTCATCTTTGCTGGCTGCTGAGACGACATTCCTCGAGGTGATGGCATTGGGGCTGCTGGTAGAGCATCTGACCTCTTTGGGCACTGGTGATATTTGTGCACGGTCTTGTGGCAATACTCACATTTCCGAAGGACGGTCTTTGTGCACGGTCTTTCCTGACGTGAGAATTTTTTTTGCAGTACCAGCAGCACTGCCTTTCTAGGGGGCGGGGGGCTAATGCGCACCTCACCCTTTAATTAACTGGCAGAGTTAGAAGCAACTGATCTGGTAGTGGAGTGCTGGAGTAGTGGAAAAAAATTTTCAGCACAAGAATTTATACTTTTTAGGGCAACACTCCGAAGGCACATGTGATGACAATGGATAGTCACTTCCCAGCAGCACGCTCATGCAAATGAAAGAACCGCTTAAAATTATAGTTAAAAAAATAACAAGCAAACATATCATTGTAAAATGATTTAAAAGGAATCCCAAAATTTGCCTTTAGAAATATAATGTTTTCAAAACATATTTATACAAAAGAAAATAACTATATTTTCCCCCCCAAAAAATGCTACTTTTCAGAAACTTAAGAATCCTATACATTTCCATTACAAGTTAGTGACTAGTATTTTAAATTGAAAAGTGTACTTTCAATTAATTACTGTATTATGAATTGACTCACTGAACAAGGGTATTATTTTAGATTAAGAACTAAGTCCTTAAATTGGAAATAAGGATTTAAAATTGAGAACTGTATTTGACTTAGAGGACAGTATTCAGACTATTAAACTGAGTACTTGAAGCAGGGGCATCATTTTGAATTGTGAAATGCTGCAAGTCTGCGTACCCTGACACTGCCATCGACGTGATGAATAAGAAATCGTGATTCATCCGACCAGGCAACTCTCTTCCACTTATCCATGGTCCAGTCTCGATGTTCCCTGGCTCAGTGTAGGTGTAGTAGACAATGGCGCTTGGTCAACAGAGGCCGCGAGTGGGACATCTACTGCACAGGCCCATATCTAATAGTGTCCGCTGAACTGTGTGTTCCGAAACACTTACACTTGGACCTGCATTGTATTGGGCTGTCAGCTGAGCCACTGTCTGGCGCCGATGTTTCTTTACCAAGCGGGACAGTCTCCGACGTTCTTTTTTTTTGAAACGTGGGTGTCCAACACCTTAGTGTGTACTGCTGGTTTCAGTGATTGCATAAATATTTTTTTTTACTAAAAATAAATATCACTTCTGCTTTGCATAAATATTAACAAAGGCAGATCGTTAACAACCTACCAGTCGTGCAGTTTCGGAGATGCTCGTTCCGAGTTTTCGGGCCATTACAATCTGCCCTCTATCAAATTCGCTTAGATCAGCAGCCTTTCCCATCACTCACAAAAGTGCCAGATTGATTCCTTACCTTCTCCAGCAGCAGTTAAATGCCATTCCCACTTATGTGCCCTCCACGTAATCCAGACGAGTTCATACACTAATGTGGCGATGGTCATAATGTTTTGGCTCTTCAGTGTGTATATATATATAGGCTCTTTTCTTTTAAAAAAAGCAAGAAAAATCATTATTGTGCAAGTACTCTAATGACTAGTTAAAATAACTGCATTGATCACCTTCACATTTCTTTATTTCTAATACAGTTAAAAAACTAAACTCACAAATCAATTTTTCTTCTCTTTACATAATAAATATAAAAAAAAGAATTTAGTCGAGTTAGTGATGGAACTCCTGTGGCTACGCTCTTTTATTCAATAATAACAAAAGAACAATGTCCTAGCCATGTAATTGATCACTATTGAAGAATTCAAGCATGAAAATTATTTGTTTGAAATGACCAATTGTCAAAATAAACTAGATACAGTCGAAACCACACAGTTTGTCTCGCCAGGGAGCAAGACGTGCTATTAAGACCTGTGTATTTTTTTTCAATTTTTTCATTGTTGTCCATGTCAATCCTTCACTCAACTTTTAACGGAGCTATTAAGGATTTCTAAAGATGTTAATAATACGAGATTTATTCGGAAAGTAAGGTCCAATTTCTTAATAAGCTTAAACTATCACAGATTTTTTCAAAAACTTTTTATATTTAATTCCTTACAATATTCTCAATTTTTCTACGTAGTTGCCATATTTGTTTAAACTTTTTCCAAGCTTGTGTATGCCTAAGTCATAGACATCTGCCACCTGTGCGGATAACCAGTCTTTAACTGCTTCTTTCATCTCATCATCTGTGGCGAAGCGCTTGCCGCTGAGAAACTCCTTTAGGTAGTGGAGCAAGTGAAAATCGCTTGGTGCATGATCCGGACTATACGGTGGGTGGTCAATCTGTTCCCATCCAAAAGATCCGATCAGATTTTGAGTGTGAATTGCAGTATGGGGTCTGGCATTGCCATGTAGCAACAAAACTCCAAACGTCAGAAGACCATGTCACTTATTCTGTATTGCACGTCTAAGTTTAGTCAGGGTAGCGCAGTAAGCGGCTGCATTTATTGTTGTCCCTTGTTGCATAAACTCGACTAACAAGACTCCATGTTTATCCCAAAACGCAGTTGCCATAACCTTGCGTGTTTAGATTGGCCTTGACTTTGATTGATGATGTCGTGTGACGCCATTCCAATGACTGACGTTTAGACTCTGGGGTCATGTGAGAAACCCACGTCTCGTCCCCTGTGACAATCTTCTGTAAAAATTGATCACCTTCCTTATGATATCGGTCCAAAAAAATCAAGAGCACAAGCCATTCTTTTTATTTGGTTTTCCTCAGAAAGCACACTTTGTGAAATTTCAATTTTTGAGAGAGAATTTTGTGCAAAGTTGTTTTGCCCATATTAGGAATTTTCAATACTAACGTTGAAATTGTGAATCACCGGTCTTCACGAATCTTCTCATCCATGGCATTGACCAAGTCTTCTGTGATCACTGATGTATGGCCTGATCACGGTTCACCATGGACATTTACCCGTCTGTCCTTGAAAGCTCTCACCTACTTTGCACTTTTGCTGTCACTCATCGCATTGGGGTCATAGCCTTACCTGTCAATGAATTTCCGCTGCTGAAACGTTCCTTGCTGTGAAAAACTGAATCACTGACCGTATTTCAGTCGGCAGGCTGATCAATTGTTTTAAACATTTCGAACTGACACTGTAAACAGCACACTGCAACAAAACTAATGCAAATGGCGTTGTTTGACGAGCAAGGTGTGTCGGGAGTTGGTGTTTCAACATTTGTGCGACATTTAATTAACTACGGCGATTCGGACCTTACTTTCCGAATAACCTTGGTATGAAGAATGTATGTATTCCCAATTTATTTTCAACTCACTTTAATTATTTGGCGATTTGTCTCAGACATGTTCGATAAGCCACATGTACTTTGATATCTTATTCGACTAAAATTGTTATCTATCATTGTGATGTCTTTGTGACCTGTCTTTGGACTTTTCATCTATAAAATATATAATTGAGGAAATATTTATCAGTTTCAATTAGCTGTCATAAGTCCTATTAATCTGGATGAACGATTCAATAGTGTCGGACCTATCAAACAATGTTTATTTTTGAATCGTGTTTTTAACCGTGTTATTTAAAATTTATGTAATCAGCGTGCATGTGAATGTTTATCAGCTCTAACTGTTGCTATAAACATTAAATCTTAGTTTGAAATTTGCCTTTTGAGTGTTTATCGAAATTTCTCTGTATTCCTAGATCTAAGTGACTGATAACCATGATTTGTCCTAAATGTAGGAAATAAGTTAAAGTCGAAGATCGGCTGTTCTGTATCGAAATGCTTTCCATTCGGTCTGTATATCGCCAGACCATTCTATCCTACCTCAAACTTTATCGGATTGGAAATGTTTGGATTGTATCGACTCTGTCTCTCCTCTGCAACATCAATTAGACTCTGATCTTCATCAATCTTCTGTTGATGCGAATCCTATTTATTGGACATTCAGCGCCAACTTTCCAATGTGTTGGCTCATCTAAGTTCCCTTGATAAAACTATGCAAGAGTAGTCCTCATGTGTAGCCATTGAAATCAGAAATTTCTCGGAACAAATTGCATTGTTTTCAAGTAAATTGGACACATTGGAATCTGACAACAAGCAATGAAACAAAAAGGTTTAAGCTTTAGAGCATTCAAATAACCTCTTGGATAATAATCTGAAATCTACTACTTCTCAAATTAGAGGGTCTCTAATCCAAAATTCATTTTTTTGCAGTCTTATTCTTTTCAACACAATTTTATATTTTGGAACCTACCTGAAAGTTCTAATGAACCTACCCTTCTAGATCCGTTCAGTCTGGTGGACTAACTGGTCATGTGGGGCTGGTCTCAGATTAGGGTGGACTAGCTAAATGAAAGGGGGGGGGGGGGGGAGAATTGACAAGCTACAACAATCATAAGGAAAGTGAAGTTTTAATTACCAATAATAAACAGTTCAATTAATTACAATTACAAAATAAATAAACCAGTCATAACAAGCTAAATATTGATATTTACAGTTATAGTTTAACACTTAATTATATCACTCCTGCTCATGTGTTTTACTGCTACACATAACCACAGGGTGTGTAGCTCCACAGCTATGAATGAAGTGTTATGAGCAGCCTAGCATTTGCATTATTGCTCGCCCTCTGGATGGGTCATTCACCTTAACTGTAGCCAAAACCACTTACGAAGAGCATCCACGTTACAACTTTGGTGTCTACCCATGCAACACACTTGCTACTGTGCTCACCAGCACCTCACAATGTCGGGAAAACACCGTGTACTTCTTTTGCTAACGGAGGAGGAGTACTGTAACCTCCCTTGACCAGTCCACTAACGAGGTTGTCCACTGTCAACCCCTATTCTATTGCTTACTTCCTACTGCCCTAGGCTCTCCGGGAATGCATTCCTATTAATGCCCCGTACTGTTTATTACAGAGCAGATCAAAGGTAGCATCCAATACTATGTAATATGGTTAGAAACAATCTATACCTGATTACACCAAAACAAGCTACACCTGCAAGGATAGGACCCTGCACTCAGAATTAGAGCCAAATGCTCACCCTCACAACTGTGGTGCTGCTACGTGGCTCGATTTGAAGCCCAGCACAACATTTAATTATAAAATACTCATACCCATTACACTGTCGCAATATTATAAAACAAGAGGTAAGTCACTGCCGAATATATTACATCACCGGTGTATCAGAATCATTTAAATTGATTTGTTCCTGCTTGAAGCTGAGCATTACGTTACAGTACACGACTATTTATGGCAGAACAGCTGATTAATTCATCTTGCCACAGATGCATCAAAACAGTAAAAATTCATCTTACCATGAATCATCTTAGAATCATCCACATCGTTAGAATTTTCGCTGGAGATCAAATGAAATAGCTGATATCAAACATGCTTCTCATCTTGTTCTAAATGAATATCTAAATCGCCTTACACCAGAAAATGAACGGGGGCCAACTAAATAGAATGAACTGCAAACTCCGCTGGCTTCAAATTCCTCAATAAATAATAATACTCGAGGCTCATGGCAATATCAGCACCGCATAGCATCACATCATTGATCATGGGCAAGATGGAGGGGTTTGGAACAACAACAGCATAACAACATTACCGCTAATTTCGTATTGCTACTGGCTCCTATTCGCCCCACACACGCATGAAAAATGCCTAGTTTCTCTGCAATGCCCCAACAATCTTTGTTGGCAGCAACACTTAATTGCTTGCACATCTCCGAACCACAGCATCTCTTCCACAAAAAAACCACACAACGATGCTCCATTGCTAGCTTAGACATTGTTGGGAAGATGAGTAACAAACAAAGCGGGAAATTATTTACAAAAATAAACTAATGAAACTAATGAACAGCAATTACCGTATTTTTTCGATTATAAGCTGCGGCTCTAAACCAAAAAAATCGAAAATTTTAGGAGTGCGGCCTGAAAAAAAATAATTTTTCTGAATTAAAAAATGTTAATTTTATATAGAACAAAAAAAAAAAAAAAAAAAACAAAAAAGATCGAACTACTTCGTTTTAGTGTCCCATAGTATATTACATAGTTATTTAGATAGTTATTTTATTATTTACATAACTATATAATTAATTATATATACTTAATGATACTTTTATAAATTTATTAATGAACTGTGTAAATAATTATAGTAATCTCATTTTTATTTTAGTGTAACTCTTCGACAGCGGCCAATGCACTGTGCCGACCAATAGCGCGATAGAGCATTCTATGATATCACAACACCTTGGAGTAGAGTGAGCTTGAAGGAATTGCCAACAATAACTTTAACACGTGAAGTACATAATAAAACTATAATAATTTATGAATGAAAGTATGTGATTGGTTAATTATTGTTCTGAAGGTTAGAATATTTATTTCACTGTTAGAAAATGATTGAACATAGGCTTATAATTTAAAATCATGTACTCAAATCCACCGCGTGATTATCGAATTTTTTACCGATATACCTTTTCAAAAAATATAAAGTGTAACATAACAGAATTTTCGTATGAAAAAAGATAGGAAGCAAATATAAGAGAATATAGGTATTGGCTATCGACCAAAAATTATTCAGCTATTAAAAAAAAAATACTTGTCTACAACTGTATTTTTTTTTGTGGGTGGGGGGGAGGGGTATTCCTTATTAATAGAAGAAAGAAATTGTGTTCATTAATAAAAAATTTATATTAAAATCGCCGTCTAATTATTGTTCGTTTTTTTTTTTAAATATAAATATTAATAATCCCCTCCCCTTTCCCCAACTGAAATGAGTAGCGTCAATAACGTCGTAAACGTAATGATTTTTGATCGATAGTCAATACATGTATATACACTTATATTTGATCAATAGTCAATGCATATTTTATGTTTGCTTTCTATCTTTTTATAGGAAACTTCTATTATATTTTATACATTTTGAAAAGGTAAATCGATCTTAGATCACCAAAAACTACCTGATAAAAAACATGGTGGATTTGAGTTCATGGCTTTAAATTAAGCAGCTTTTGTTGAATCGTTTTCTAAGCCATCAGAACAATAATTAACCAGTCACACATATTTTCATTCATAAATTATAGTGAAATTCACATGTTAAAGCGATAGTCGGCGATATCTTAAAGCCCACTCTGCTCCAAGGTGTTGTGGTGTCGTAGAATGCTCCATCGCCATATTGTCAGCATTTCGCTTGATAAAACCATGGCCGCCACTGATGAAATAAAAGTTATAGTCGCTCATTAAAATGAAACTATTGTGATTATTTACACATTTCATTAACAAATTTATATAGGTTTCATTAAACATATAAAAATAATTTAGAAGGTTATGTAAATAATGAAACCGCTGTCAAAATTATTATTTAAGATGCTGTAGGACGCTAAAACAAAGTAGTTCGATCTTTTTGTAGACCCTAGAAGTTTACGGCCTAAAGTAAATTGTGGCCTTTAAACTGTTATTTTTATCATTCCTTTATCATTTGCTGCTGCAGCCTATAGTTAATGCGGCCAATATTTGAAAAAATACGGTATAAAGCGTAAATAAAAGGAAAACTAGCAGATGATGAATACAAATGACCAACAAATGTATAGGGTGTTTCTAAATTTTCTCCCATATTATACATGTTGTATTACTCAAAAACTATTGCAGATTTCAACGTGATTTTTTTTTTTTATTCACAATGAAAAACTCAGTTTCTTAGCATGCCTTAATAAATTTCAGTGCCCCCCCCATTTATGGTGTGAAGGACGTCAAAGCAAAATTCGATTTCCTCCCATGTTCGGGCTAGCATTTCGGGAATGACTTCAGCGATTGTTTCAATTATTCTTGTTCTTGAGAGTTTCAATGTCGTCAATGTTCGTCTTGTACACTCTCTTTCACATATCCCCAGAAGAAAAAAACCAGAGGGTTCGCACCAGGTAAGAGAGGGTGCCAAGCGATTGGCCCATCCCTTCCAATCCATCGTCTTGGAAAGTTCGTCTCAAGGCATTGCCTACCTTGTAGTCCTAGTGAGGAGGTGCTCCATCTTGTTGGTAGACTGTGTTGGGCTGCAGTTCTTCCACCTGTGGAATCTGGTAGTTCTCCAGCATATCTAAGTAGGCTACAGCGGTAATGGTGTCTTCAGTGAAAAAGAAAGGTCCGATTACTCGATCATGCATTAAACCACCCCATACATTAACCTTTGGGCTGTCACGTATATGCTCCCTTAGAACGTGGGGGTTTTGTGAGCCCCAAATGCGGCAGTTATGTTGGTTTACTTCTCTGGAAGTATGGAATGTTGCCTCATCAGAAAACAATGTTCTTAAAAAAGGTGGGATCATTGTCGGTTTTTTGGAGCAAATCCTCGGCAAACTAATTGCGATTCGGTCAGTCATCTGGCTTCAGTTCATACATCATCTGGATTTTGTAGGGTGTAAGACGAAGGCAGTGCTTCACTATTTTATGTACGGGTGTCATTGGCATATCCAGTTGACAAGCCGCTTGGCGAAGTGATTTTGCGGGACTACGATCGAACGCCTCCCCAACCTTTTTCTACTGTGTTGTCTCCGAAGGTCTACCAGCACCCTTTTTGTGTTACAGGCTGCCTGTGTTTAAAAATTTTCATGCCATAGCTTAATTGACTTATAATTTTTAAACTTTGTTTTGAACATTCTCTGAACTGTAATCATAGACTTAAATTCCGCAAGCCATAATACACATTGAGCTTTTTCTTGAACACTCGCCATTGTTTACTGCATCTCGCGAAAAATGGAACAACGTGCCAACCATGTGTTTCATTATCAACTGTCGCGAGGCTAAGAAACTTTCTGAATTTTTCTCTGTTAATAAAAAAAATCAAGTTAAAATCTGTAATCGTTTTTGAGTAACAAACATGTATATCACGAGAGATAATTTAAAAGCATCCTGTATATCTCATGATGTCGACGAATATATAACAAGCGTTGGATGTGGCCCAGGTTAAAGTCGCCTGCGTTAGGGAGTTAGGCAGATTCTCTGGTTCAAAAAGTACTTGACAGTCTCCCGGCTGTTATCCCGTAGCAATGCCTCCGAGAAGCCCCACCCGTGCACTCGCTATGCGGTTGGGGAAACGGTCGGGGGTACCGCATGCTTTTACCCAGGAGGAGAAACGTATAAAGCGACTGGGTGCTGTCAATCACCACTTGGAACGTAGTCTCCATGACAGGAACGGAATCAGAGTTAGTGGAGGAAGCCTAATAATATCGACTGGATATCATAGGATTACCTCTATGAAACGTTTGGGTCTAGAACTGTGGACTTAGGAGGGTGGAAGCCCTTCTACTCAGGTGCCGACCCTAACATAACTGCCCAAATGGGAGTGGGGATACTCACAAGCTCCCGGCTGGCAGATTATGTTGTAGATTGGACCCCCTTAGGTGCAAGACTGTGTCTCCTGAGGCTTCAGAT
Organism: Rhysida immarginata; assembly: GCA_023313115.1. NCBI lineage: Eukaryota > Metazoa > Arthropoda > Chilopoda > Scolopendromorpha > Scolopendridae > Rhysida > Rhysida immarginata. The sequence continues at coordinate 335,196 of JAHWFO010016826.1, forward strand.
AGGGAAATGGTCTCTCTCTCTCTGTATTTGTTGCATATGCTCCGAATGCAGTCACAGTGTACCCACTCTAGATGAAGTTGATGCTGCTCTTGCAGATTGTCATCCTGGTGGGCGATTTCAATGCACACGTAGGGGCTGATGACTAAACGTGGAAAGGTGTGATTGGGAGGAATGGCGACCCCGATTTAAATGATAATGGGAGGTGCTTGTTGGATCTGTTGTAACAATGGATTTTCCATCACAAACCCCTTCTTCTGGTACAGGGATGCAATGGACTAGAAGTGACTAATTGATTTTGTAATCATATCAGCTGACTTATTCCGATCAGTGTTGGATACTCGTATGAGGAGAGGGGCAGAACTATCAACTGATCACTACCTTGTCTGCACTTTGAGGTTCTCTGAATCCATGCCAAACAAGTAACATTTCGGAAATGTCATCACAGTTGAATATATTTAATTTTATTCAATGTGTATTAACAAAACTAATAGTTGTCTAATTATTTTATTATTTTATTCATTTATTAATTGTAAGTTGCTGGAATTAGGTGAATGAACACAATACAGGGAAAGCTCTCACTTTGAAAGGAAGAGAGAGACAGGATGCTGGTGATGCAGGGAAACATCAACAATGGTTGATCAAGGGGTGGCAAAGACTGAGTGAAGTGGAGAAGGAGATCACATGAACAAAATTGAAGGTCGAATTCATACGAAAAAGAAGTGATGCTGGCGTGGCATGAGACAGTCGAGTCTCATACAAGCTACTGATGCATGTACTGACAGGAATGCAGAACTGACATAATTGGTCATAGTCATTGATGGTGTACTCAATGATGAACAACAGGAATGCTGATGTAAGAAGATCAGAAAATGTAACATCCATGAGTGCGGAAAGGCGTTGTAAGAGGCCAGCGGTGTGATCAAGTGACAAGGGCCGTTAAGCGGTCAGAACCTCGGGTCGGTGGAGCACAAGGGAACGTGTTCTGTGGCGAGTGGCAAAACGAGAACGTCAGGCGTCTTGGTCTAAGAAACTGATTCTCTTCCAATTCCCAATGGCATGGGTTGACTAATTAACAAACATTCTACAGGAATCGTCACCCAGTGGTGGCATACAATGACCTAAGAGTCGGCGAGTAGCGGCATCAGATACGGGAACCACTGAGCGGGCTACGGACGGTAACGGAATCGCAACTAATATCTTTGTAAGTGAAAGACTTAATAAAAAGGAAGAAAGGTGTGTACATTCATTCATTAACTATTCGATAGTGATTGTAAAGTGTTTTGCCTTAGAGAGCTAAATAGCAAACGTGAACGAAAAGTGTTCTGTCTTTGTTCTCCATTTCCTCTCAGTGTGAACTACTCATCTTTGAGCATCCGTTTCAGCAGTTGAAATTCACTGTTATTAGGCTGCGGATTGCAAGCAACGTCTCCTTAACTGAACGATTGGAGTTGCTATTTGATGACTATATTAATTAGCATCAGTTGACAATCAGAACTGGGTGTCTCTTAAGGAGAAACATTAATTAATTAATGGTGATTCATTCTGTGTGAGATTCCAGCACTAATAGTAGTTTTAGTCTTATAGCATTTTAATTTTATTAATCCTACAGACTCTGATTAACAGACTTTTATAGAAATACGAGGTGCGTTCAAGTTCTAAGGTCTCCAAATTTTTTTCTGACAAAATACTTAACCCAGAAAGTTGTAACTACTGTTACTTCTCGACGTAATCACCGTGAAGTCGAACACATTTTTCACAACAGCGGCACTATGATTCCATGGCTGCTGAGAACTCTTCTTTGGGGGTATGTTTTGCCCACTGGTAAATCGCTGAAGCAACGGCAGCTCGGTTGGAAAACTGAGAGTGTCCTTCATGATTAGAAAAAGCCAGAGATCGCTAGGAGCGAGGTCTGGTGAGTATGGAGCATGGGAAACCACCTCAAAGTTGTTATTTTGAAGAAATTGCTGAGTTAGGAGTGCCTGATGAGGAGGGGCGTTATCTTGATGAAAAAGCACCCATCCAGTCTTGTTTGGTCGTTTCTCATGCAATGCTGAAAGGAATTTTGTTCTCAAAACATTTTGGTCTTCCATAATAACTTGTTCCACACGAGGAATCATGGCTTCCGTCCGGCTGCTTCGGTCCATTCTCACATGATTCTTGACCTTGTTTAGACTTTCGCACCCATGAACACACATTTTTAACATTCATAATGCCTTCATTGCATATCTCACTCAATTGGCGATGAATTTCGATGGGTGTTTCACCCAGCAACGGATTATTACACGTTGATCTTGTAAACTAAACTTCACCATTTTAAGCATTTGAAACATCGTTCGCGGCAACGCGCACGGTATTCATGCCGTTCATGGTATAGTGCTGCCATCTATGTTAGTAAAGACGACATATTTCCCGCAACATTTTAAAAGCACCCAGATTTTTCTACTTACTCTCACTGCAAAGAAAAAAATTTGGAGACCTTATAACTTAAACGCACCTCGTATATTGAACAAGTCTTAGATTCATTATCTAATGAACGGATATTTATAAGAGAAAAGGACAAGACACAAAAACCCTGGAATACAATAAATAATAGTTATTAAATAAAAAATGAAAAATAATAATTAACAAAATAATTAATAAATAATAAATAAAATCAAACTAAAACTAGAAATATAAAATCAAATAAAAAGCTGACGTTTCGGATAGAGACTATCTTTTATCAAAGCAAAAAGGATAATTCTCTAAAAGCAATTAGAATATTAGAGAATTATTCTGAAGTTATGAAAGGTGTACTAACAGATGGGTTTATATATAGTTTGCATAGGGAATAGTAATATGGTATTGGCTGAAAACCAAGAAGAGAACAAATGAGATTAATTAGAAGACGTGATAGGACAGGACGAAGGACAAATAGGAAAAAATAAGATGGCGGCGAGAAAAATGCAATAGGATAACATATATGAAATTAAAATTATAAAAAAAGTTAGGAATGATAGGGTGCCTAGCAAAAAGATTTCATAAAATTCCCTGAATTTCCCTAGATTTTTCCTGTTCATCAGCAGACAAAAAAAGGCTATCATGAAAGAATATTATGATTTTATGATTCCCTGACTGAGACCTGTTGCCTACAAAAAAATTCCCTGACAATTCCCGGTCGCTAGTCACCCTGTAAAAAAGTATTGCATAATAAGGTCACTAAAATAAGAGTACAGAGAGCCTACGAAAAAAAGTACAGGGATGAACACAAAATGAACATAGAAGTAGAAAGATATGACAGAACATTAAAACTGAGAAAAGATAAAGAAAAAGAAAAGGGCCCAGAAAGCCTACGCCAAATTAAGGAATAGCTGAAGTTGAAGAGGAATATGGGAAAGGTAATGAGGGAATGGTGCCTTGCTAAGGTTAATGCCATTAGGGGTGAGGGAATTAAATTTCCAAATAAGAAAAGACTCAAATTGTTTTCTTTCTTTTTTGTTATGTAATTTACTACGAAGAATATAAAGTCTGATGGCCTGTAAAGAGTGACCAGGGGAATTAAAGTGTTTAGCGACAGGGGTGTCAGCATTGCTAAGGATGTCGAACTTATGCCCGGCAAATCTGGAGCGTATGGTATTGCCTGTCTCTCCAACGTACTGTTTCTGGCATACTTTGCAATGTAACAGGTAAATTAGGTTGTGAGAAGTGCAGGTCAGATTCTGGTTAATCTTGAAAGTAAAGGAGGAAGTACTGCTGGAAACGGAGGTAGCAGGGTTAAGAAAATGGCCAACGCCACAATGCTTTGCATTGCAAGGAGAACATCCCTTAGTGGAAGTGCGTGGTTTGGTAATAGCAGCATGGACCAGAATATCTTTAAAATTAAATGTCCGTTTAAAAGAAACTTTTGGTGGTTCCGGTAGAATAAAGTGGAGAAGAGGAGAGTTGTCAATAATATGTTGTTTCCTTAGGAACATTTTTAATACTATTGAGGGTTGGATGATAAGGAAGAACTAATGTAGGTGTTGTCATGGCTGGAGAAGGTTTGGGGTTGTTGTTAGAATGAGAATTGCGATTTTTATAGATAGAAGAGCGTATGACAGATTTGGGGTAGCCTCTTGCTTTTAGGGAGTGGGTAAAGGCATTAGCATGGAAGTCCTTGTCAGACTGATTAGTGCATATTCTATGGATGCGAGTTAACTGACCTAATGGGGTGTTATCCTTGCAATGGCGCGGATGGCAGCTGTCATAGTGTAAGTACTGGTGTTGGTCAGTGGGCTTCTTGTAGTGATTAGTAGACAATTTACTGTTAGTGATAGAAACATCCAAAAAAGAAACTGTCCTGATAGAGTAATTGTGAGAAAACTTAATGGAGGGGTGGATGGAGTTGGAATGGGTGATAAAAGATAAGAGTGACATCTTCGTTGTGTGGCCAGATCAAGAAAACATCATCAATATATCGCAGCCAGACCAACGGCTTCAAGGGAGACGTGGAAAGTAGTTTGGTTTCCACCTCCCCCATAAAAATGTTAGCATAGTTGGGAGCCATTTTGTAGCCCATAGCAGTGCCACTGGTCTGGATGTAATACTCATTGTTAAAAGTGAAGAAATTGGAGGTGAGGATGGTCCGAAGAAGAAGGCAGATAGTGTCAGTAAAAGGAACTTGGAAAGGTTTGTTAGCCTTATGACTGTTGCACACAGCTTTAACCCCATCATCATGAGGAATGTTAGTGCAGAGGGAAGAGACATCAAGCGTGCGGAGGAAGACGTTCTTGAAATCGTAATTAGAGTCGTTAAGGCGCTGGATATGGGAGAGAAAATCGTTAGTGTCTTTGATATAGGAAGGAAGACTGGGTGGGACGTGGCGTGTATGGTGGTCGACATAAGCAGATAGTGGCTCACAGAGTGTGTTGTTACAAGAGATGATCGGACGGCCGGGATTGCCAGGTTTATGAATCTTGGGAAGAAGGTAGAAACGACCAGGAGAACTGAATTTAGGAAGGAGGAAGAGGCAGGTTTTGTTATCTATTTCGGAAGAGGATTCAAGCTGAGAGAGGGTATTTTGAAGTATGGTTTTGAACGGGTCAGTAGGATCGGAGGTTAGTTTCTTGTAGAACGTAATATCAGAGAGTTGTCTGTTAGCTTCGTTAATGTAGTCAGAGGTGTTCATGACGACAATAGCGCCCCCCTTATCTGCTGGTTTAATTGTTATATCAGGGTTATTGCTAAGGCGTTTGATACAAAGGAATTTGTTATTGGTGAGGTTAGGAAGAGGTTTTTTAATATTTTTAGTGACTGAGAGGATGTCGTTTTGTATGGACTTGATGTCAACTTCAAGTTCAGGATTGATGTCATGAGGAGGGGTCCAGTCGCTGGGAATATGGAAGGTTGAGCTGGTAGCGGGAGTAGTATTAGAAGGATTCATGCAGAAGTATAGACGGGATCTGAGGGCACTGCTGAAGTTATCGACAGAATAAATGATATCAAAAGTGTCAATGGTATTAGGAGTGGGACAGAAGGAAAGGCCTTTAGAAAGGGTTCTGATTTCGAGAGATGAAAGTTTAGTGGTCGAAAGATTAATAACCGCGGTTGTGCCAGGAGTGGAAGAGCTAGAGCTGGTGGAGGGAGGTGGATCGTTTTTAGACAGGGAGTTCAGAAAATAGGCAGATAAAGGATTAGACAGAAAGTGGGATTTATTTGGGAAGGAAATACCGTCTCTCTGAAATTTAGTACCGGGATTTTCCGTTAAAAGGCCCACCCAAATACAGACCCAGATGGGCCTGTATTTGGATTTTCTTCCCAAATAGAAGCCCATGGGCCTTTATTTGGGGACAAATTATAATATTTATTGGCTTTGCCGGTAGATGTCTTTCCAATTAATATGAACTGCGTACGCTCGTCTTTATTCCTTGTCAGAACGTTTAACCCTAAAAATGGAATCAAATTGTTCTATTGTTGCAATGTTTAAATAAAATAACTTTTCCTTAATCAAATAAATATTATGTCAAAACAAACCTGTTTCCATTAAGAAGCCCATGGGCTTCTATTTGGGGCCAACATGAGAACCTTAAAATGCTAAAAACCAAATACAAGCCCATGGGCTTTTTAACGGAAAATCCCGGTACATTTTTTGGAATAGAGAAAATCAAGTTTTTTGCAAATGAAAGTATGAAGAGCATCAATATCCGGGGGATTAAGAGAGGGAAGAGAGTCATGTTGGGTGATGGACTGAAAGAGGCTTGTGCAAATTCTGGAGCAATGGTTACTAAGGATAGGAAGCGGTGGGTAAGAGACCAAGGGGTCGGCCTAGAACCAGGTGGCTAGACTACATGGAGAATCTGGGTTCGAGTCGCTTGGGTATTACCAGGAAGGACATGCACCTGATGGCGGAAGATGGCGATCGCTGGAGATCTCCATAGGGCTGCTGCCCCCGCGACCCTAACGAATAAGCGGGTTTGAAAAGTAAGTAAGTAAGTATCATGTCTCTGTACAAAAGCTCTGAGATGTGTGTCCGGATGAATGGCATTAAGTCAAGATCGTTCAGTGTTGGTATTGACTCCGCCAATGGTGCGTACTGTCTCCCCTCTTGTTCATTATCTTTATGGACTGGATAGACAAGGGCAGCTAAGGCGATGAGCGTGTTTGTGTGGGCGACTGCTTGGTGGAGAGATTGCTCTTTGCTGACGACCTTGTCCTCTTTGGGTCTTCTCACACTGACCTTGAGCATGCACTACACCGGTTTGCAGCCAAATTTGAAGAAGCTGGGATGAAGATCAGTGTGGCTAAGACTGAGGTTCTGGTCCTTTCAAGACAGCCTGCTCAGTGTGCTCTCCGTGTTAGGGGAGCCCCATTGAGACAGGTGGAGAAGTTCAAATATCTCGGGATTGCATTCACTAGTGATGGGTGGCAGGAAAAAGAATTGGATGCTCGGATCGGTGCAGTAAGCTGTGTCAGACTTGAATGTGGCGATCCATGGTAACGAAACGCAAGCTGGGTAACAAAGCCAAGCTCTCAGTCTTCAAATCTATCTTTGTTCCCATTCTCACCTATGGTCATGAGGCTTGGGTAATGACCGAAAGAGTGCGATCGCGAGTACAAGCAGCTGAAATGAGATTTCTGAGAAGTGGGGCAGGTGTTACTCTACTAGATAGAGTGCACAGCAGCACAGTAAGGGAGTCTTTTGGTGTTGAGCCGCTGCATTGAGAGATCTCACTTGCGCTGGTATGGCCACATGATATGGATGCTGCAAACTGGCCTTCCTAGGCAGTTATTTTCCAAGCCAGTAGGTAAGAGACCAAGGGGTTGGCATAGAACCAGGTGGCTAGACTATATGGAGAATCTGGGATCGGGTCGCTTGGGTATTACCAGGGAGGACGTGTGCCTGATGGCAGAAGATCACGATTGCTGGAGCTCCTCCATAGGGCTGCTGCCCCCACGACCCTAACGGATAAGCAGGTTTGAAAAGGAAGTAAGTTTATCATTAGTAATGATTAGCTTTCGATGATCATAGTAACATGCAGAATGTGAAGAGATTTTAGTTTGTCCTTTTTGTTGGGTAACGTAATGTAGCTTCATTTTTTGAAAATGTATAAAATAAAAGCCTTTAAAAACATAAAAAGACCATAAGGCACTACGCGTTTGACCAACTATGGTGGAGCATAAAAATTGGGCTACTTTTAGGAAAGTTTTGCGACTTTCTGCTGTTCGGCTCTCTACTTTCCGGAGTTAAAATCTGGCAACCCTGGCTGAGATGTCTGTTAGCCAGCCACTGTTTTAGTGACTGTCATTTCTGTGTGAACTCTGTAGTAATAAAGTTCAACAGTAAAGCAAATTACTTTGCCATTAACTAGAGCTGACGCAATAATAAATGCAATACATGAATGCAACCAGTCTTGATGATATCAATCAAATAAGTTAGGGGACGCTATTCCGTAGTTTTACCAATGTTTGCTACTATAATCGATCTTTATAAAGATGTGGGGACAAAATGTTTGAATTATCTATCAAATGGATATCTATCAATCGTTCATTTGCATGACAGAGTACAAGAAAATACAATTTGAATGCTTTTGTCAAAGCAGAAATTACTCTCCTGTGGATGATTCAATCATGAGAATAGAAAACAGGGAAGAAGAAAAAACGGTAATTAGGCTAACAAAGAACTCATATGATTCCGATTTTGAAGGAAATTAAATACATTTATTTCAGATAAAATATAACTTTCACTGTAACGAATAAATTCTTTTATATGATCATTTATATTGAAAATTTATTTCTTCTTTTTATGGGAATATATAAAGTCTAAAACCATAATGCACTGCACGTTTGAACAAATATGGCGGAGCACTCCCTGATGCTGAATCGCTATCTTAGGTACATAAAATGCGTATGGGAATTTTTCTAAAAACATGAAAAAACAAGGGTGCGTATTATATCCCAAAAATTACGGTATGTGTTTTTGTTTCTTCTTTTTATCAAAAAATTCTATTGCATTCCACAGCACCATCATAATTTTCTGTTAAACACTTAGATTCAACTAACACTTGTTTTTATAATATAAGCCTATGCTGTCTATCTACTGTTTAAATTCGGTAACACAGCCTTTCTGCATCAAAAGATAGGAACTTTCAAATATATTCAAAATTTTTGATTGCAAATTTTCAGTTTTCTTTGGGACATAACATAATGGTTCTGCGTCCATTCTTTATCTTGCTATAACCTGAAAGAGCATGTTTCAATCTTTAGATGAAAAAACAGTTTAGTTTAGAAATATGTCTCTTAATGTAAAGAACATTTTTGGAAAAGATGAGCACGTGTGATCTGTGACTGACAGCGTTTGCAAAATTTATTTTAGGGTTCGCGCCTATTCGCAATTTACGCGTCAAATGAACATTTTTGCTAAAAATTGACTCGTGATTTTTTGACCAGCGAGTCAAATTTGACTTGTTAAATTTTGAATATCATCGGTCCATGTCCTTCTCACCACATTTTAACCTCACTTCACTTTGTCGTTGCAGTCTTGCTTAAATTTCTAATTAACTATAGCAGCGACTACATATGGATGTGAAAATATGGAAGTTAAAAAGAATTGAAAATTTGACTCGCAGTTTTCAGACTTGGGAGTCAAATTGACTCGTAGATTTTTTGTCCTAGCGCGAACCCTGGATTTAATCTTTCACAATGTAAGGGATTTGAACAAGTTTTTAGCATCGGCTTAAAGAGAAGAACTACAACTTTAAAATGATGTCACATGGCTGTATTTGTTGAGAAATAATTTGCATACCAACTCCTACATCTAGTAATGCAATGCAATCGGCCAGTAATTTTGCACCAACCTAATACGAGGCAAGTCATTAATTAAGTTACAAACTGATAAAAAAATGAAAACAATAAGAGTACCGACTTGAAAACTACTTTTATTTCTTCACATAATTTCCCTGTACAATGAGGCATTTGTCCCATTGTTACACAAAGTAGTAGAAGAATTTTATACTGTTGGCTTTTGAGGGGCCTGTGAAAATATGGTACAAGTGCCTCATTGTACCGGGCGATTATGTGGAAAAATTAAATTAGTTTTCAAATCCATACTCTTCAAGTTTCATTTCTATATTCATTTGTAACTTATTGATTTCCCCTCTTATACTAAATATTATATACAACTCTGTTTGAATTGCCCCTCCCCCCATCATATTTTCCCTGGTTTTATTACCAGATCATTCTATGTAATTTTTCATAATACACAGTAATGATTTTTTAAACTTTTATTTTGTATAATATTGGTATTATATACCGAAAATTGTTACTATTATTGAGTGTGTGTATTATTTATAAGGTTTTGGGGGATTCAGTAATTTCAAAGATACTTTCTACAGGAATGTTTTCTATCTTATATTGGAACATGTTGCAAACAAAGATTAAAGAATGAATGTGCTCATTAATGTAATCAAGAAATGATAAATGGAAAGTAAATAAGGCTATCATTCAGATAAAAATTGTTTTCTTAACAAAATTTTTCTCCTGTCGGTAAAATAAAATAAAAAAGCCTGGTTAGCATAAAAGTTCATTGTGCAGTATTACAGTATATTACATTCAAGCTTATGCCCAGTGATCAGTGAAACCATCCATAGGCCATGCACCCATTCAAAAAGGGCTTGACGAGAAAACTGAAAAATATAAAACAAAATCATTTTATCCTAATAATATACTCAGTTTACATTTTTTTTTTAAATTTACAATTAAACATTCATTAAACAAGTACCCATAATAATTAGCATATTATAATAATACAGACTGTGGCTTCAAACCCAAAAATCGAAAATTTTAGGAGTGCAGCCAAAATTGAGTGCAGCCTGAAAAAATAATTTTTGGGTAATTATGAATGCAACAAGAAAAAGATCGAACTACCGTAATTTATGGAAGAAACGCCGCTGCATTTATGTATTTAAAAGTATGAGAGCTGCGTTTATGATTTTTTTTAAAAAAGTTACCAATATCCATCGTCAAAAAAAAAGTAAAATATTTACAAATTACTGCAAGAGGTGGCCCACTACTTAAACTTCATTAACATCTGCAAGCCCACCCCCTTATGAAAGTGGATTGATCTTGATCCAGTTTCGATCAAACTGGTCAAACCGCGTGGCTGATCATTTTCACATTTTTTCCTGCTCTGTTGCAACATCCTTTGCATAGCGTAGGGAAATCGAATTCTGAATGTTCCTTTGTTTTTATTTGAACTTTGCTAATTTCATTTTGCATTACGATATGGTTCCCAAACGACATTTGAGCTACAGGGATTCTTTTAAAGTTCAAATTGTTGAAAAAACCCGAGGATATTGGAAATCCAGCGGCAGCACGTGAATTTGGAGTGGACGAGAGATGCATTCAACGATGGTGATCGGAGAAAGCATCGTTAGAAAATATGCCAAAAGCAAAACTGGCGAAAAGAAGCGGAATCGTGCACTGGCCTGAGCTAGAAGATGTGTTAGAGAAGTGGATTTTAGAACGACAAAAAGGCCTTCCAGTATCAACGATAAAAATTCGTTCACAAGCCAGGAAAATCTCAGCAAACATGGGAATTTTAAATTTTAATGGAAACCCAAATTGGTCTCTTAGATTCATGGCAATAAAGAAATTATCTGTATGCAATAAAACTACAATTGGACAGAATCTTTCAGATGATTGGAATGAAAAAAGAATCCTTTTTACAATTTGTAAAGTATTAGATTGCTGAAAAAGGAGTCAAAGAGTCCGAAATTATAAATATGGATGAAGTTCTTTTGATGTTTGATTACTCGCCCAACAGAACAGCTATTAAAACTGGCGAAAAATTCATTTCGATCATCACTATTGGCCACAAGAAAACGTCTTCTACTTGTATGCTTGCCTGTGCTAGCAATGGGGAGGAATTAAAACCCATGACCATTTTCATGCGGAAAACATTGCCTAAGGAAACTTTACCAAATGATATCGTAATAAAATGTAATGAGAAGCTTTATCTTTCAAGCATCCAGCTCTTGACTGGATTAACGAAAAGGAGCATTTTTCCAACCAACTGGCATTTTGAGTATGGATTCCATGCGGGCACATTTGTTGGACTCTGTCAAACTAGTGGCGAAAAGAGCATCATCTACTTCGGCAGTTATTCCAGGCGGCCTAACAAAAGTCCTCCAACCTCTGGATGTAGCAGTCAACAAAAGTTTTAAAGGCCATGTTCGAAAACACTGGGAGACCTGGATAGCAAGTGAAAATCACTCTTATTCTAAAAATAGAAATATTAAGAGAGCCTCATATGAAGTAGCTCGGTGGGTGTTGCAAGCCTGGAGAAAAGTATCCCCTGACGCAATTAAATCTGGCTTTTCTCAGGTGGGATAATCTCAAAATTTTCCACTGAAGAAAATCACGATGTTCTGAGTGATGAAGATGCTAAATTAGATGAAGAATTTCTTAGCCTATTTAATTTGGACATTGAAGACAGTTAGTCTAAATTTAAGCACTGAACACAAGCTATGTGTACAGTTTAAAGTTTTTTAAATACTTTTTAAATTGTAACTAATTGTTAATGAATGTGTATAATTGCTTTTTAATAAATATTAGCCTCATTACTTATAAAAGTTAGGTGCAGAATTTATGATTTTTCCGCTAATTAAGCTCATCACGAGTGTGGCATTTACGCCATGTGCGGCATTTACAATAATTTTCTTACTTTTATCCTCATAATCGCGTCTGCGGCATTTACTAGAATGAATTTAGTAATTTTATTATTTATATAACTATCTAAATTATTTTTCTATATTGAAACTTATCTTTATATAAATTATTATATTAATGAAATGTGTAAATAAAAATAGTAATCTCATTTTAATGAATGTGTGTAACTCTTTATTTCTTCAGCAGTGGCCATGGTTCTATCAACGAAATACTGATCAATAGCAGTGTTAGAGCATTCTGTGGTATCACAACAATACAACATCTTTCAGCGGGATGAAGAACCACCGAAAATAGCTTTAACACGTAAATTTCATATTAATTTACAGGGTGTCTACAGGTCACGAAAGTCCCGAAAAAGTCACAATTGGAAAATGGTCACGAAAGTCACGAAAAAGTAGCGAAATTAGAAAATGGTTCACAAAAATTCAGAATCCCAGAATTAAAATTTGGCCATGGAAAAAATCTGCTCACTCCAGTCTGGGAAAAATTCTTAAAAAGGTTTTTTTTGACGTTAAAAGTAATTAAATTAGGTCATGAATTTTTTTTAAGAGGTCCCTAAAAAGTCACTAAATTGACTTTCAGAAACTCTGTAGACACCCTGATTTATGAATGAAAATATATGCGACTGGTTAATTATTGTTCTGAAGGCTTAGAATATTAATTTGACTGTAAGAAAACAATTCAACAAAGACTGGTTAAATTAAAGCCATGAACTGTAATCCACCATGTATTTATTGGATAATTTTTGCCGTTCTGAGATCAGTTTACCCTTTCCAAAAGTGTAACAGAATTTTCCTATAAAAAGAAGATAGGAAGCAAATATAAAATTACATTGGGTGTCGGTCAAAAATCATCATGCTTACGACGTTATTGATGCTACTCCTCAATTGGGGAGGAGAGGGGGTTATTAATGTTAAAAATAAAAAAAATAATTAGACTTTATTTTACTATAAATTTTGTGTAAAAAAGGGTGTGTTTCGATAGACTCACGGACCTCACAAAAGTAGGGTTTCCTCTCTCTGAATCGTTTCGATAGGTTTTCGTGAGGTGGTCTCGCCCATTTCGATAGAGCCGAGAACCTCACAAGATGGGAGGTCCCGGCCCCACGAAACAGTCCGAGCTTCCTATTCGTACAGCTTCGTGAGAACCGATCCAGCTAGTTTAAAGATGGTGGCAGCCCATTTCGATCCTGTATGGATAGATCGGGTATCGTGGTATTCACGGAGCTATAATGCGATAATATAACATGTCGATGTCTAATTTCAACAACGTTGACATGTTCCATTATAGGTTAGTCACGTGTGTCTGACGGCAGGTTAATAGGGATAAGTCTCGTAGAAATTAAAATGTTTATTATCTAATTGACATCCTTAGTTTAGCGTGGTGCGTTTTATAGCGAGTGTTTTGTTGTTGTATGAACGGTGATTGTTTGTGGTGCGGTAAAAATATGAATGTGTGTGTCATTATTATGAAGTGGAGAGTGTAGAATGCCGTGAACGATCGTCAATGGTCCTCTGTTGGAGCTGTATTGTTGAGTAGTTTTCCACGAATATAGCTCAGCTTCCAATGGGGGATTGTTGCGATAGTTTTCGGCAAAAAAAAAGTGATGAGCGGGTCATCCCGTTTGTTGAGAAATAAAAATTAAGAGATTCTTTTTTTTTCCTTCTTGAACTTTCCTCCTTGTTGAGAGGACATATTGTGTTAAGCCTTGTAAATGTTTTTGTTTTGGAAATGTGATGGCGAAAAGGAAGCAGGATTTATGTTGTCGTAAAAAGGAAAAGCAACGTTTCTCCATAAGAATATCTAGACTGTTCTAATTATGAGATTCGTCGCTGAGAAATTGCGATGAGTGCATTAAGGTTGGAATTAGTCTAAAACTGGCCTAAGTAAATATGTGCTAAGAAAAATTTCTTAAATTTGATTTTGTTTCTCATATTTGCTAAACTTGCGTTTTCCGACATGAGCTAACGTCTGGCCTTCGCCGACTGAGTGAAATGAGCAGCGGCTTGGACCCATGATGGAGCCCGGTTACAACGGCAGACAGCGCAGTCATTGAGCGTTCGACGTCAGCGATGGAAGGAGGGACCATAGGTTTGGGACCTGGCGAGTCATCATAATTGGCAAGAAGTGAAATACCCGGTGAGTTCGTTTCAATTTGTTGAGTTAGCCCACGGACACGCGCGAAAACTGTATCATGAATCGATCATCGATTACCCCGGAGCCCCGACTACAACTTAACGGATGATAGAAAGCGCCCACGTACCTTGTTTATGTGTGTTTAGAGAGACAATTTAATGTCTTCAACAGCTGATGGATTATTAAGTGAATAATACTATATCTTATTAAGCACCTTGCCAGTGCAATTGGGCAGCAGCTAATATAGTTTTGAGGTCCGTAGTTGTATTTCGACATATAGTCTTGACTGATGAACTGGGAGCGCACGCACATGCGTAGTAACATGTTTAAACGCGGTGGCCAGTGGGATAGAGTTAACTATTATTTACACTTGCCAAGAGGGGTCACTGTTCCTTCCCCCTTTTCGAGGTAATTAAAGGAGGAACGTTGCGCTTTCAGGCGTAAGAGTATGGAATATTTGATTCGGAAGTGTAAATTGCTCAGTATTCCCATAGTTGACTGTCAAGCTGTCGTTGCTGTCTCAACTTAACATTGTGTTGGCTGTTAATCCTCTTTATGTAGGCAAGTGTGCCGGTTAGTTGATTGAAATGAACGGAAAGTTTGTAGCATTAAGATTAAATCTAATACACTTGCATGTTAGAAGGGGCCCTTTAGCGATACCATGGTAGTTAGAAGTAGAGAATATCATGTTAAAATGTATGTACTTTAGGAGAATAAATTAGTTTGATCACGTTTACAGTAATATCAGGTGTCATCTTCTTATTTTCGGTTCCGAACCTTAGCTCTCACCTACTCCAAGTGGGGTTCATTGAACTAGAGTGACTACACAAATATTATTGTGGGGGTGGGGAGGCTACAACATCAACAGTAAATTACAGTTAGTGTTGGAATTAAACATGAAATAAACAGTAATAAATAAGAAATCTGATACAGCGCAGGTATAAAGAGCGAAAACCGAAAGTGAAACAGCACCTAAACAAAGAGACCTCCCCGTAGCGTTTCGATAGCATGATTGTCGCGATTCTCACTTTAGCTCACTGGCCACAGTTAACACGAGTTAGCTCTCGCTAGGTCCGTGAGTCTATTGAAACACACCCTAAGTATAATTGACTCATACGATAGTCTTATTTCTTTCTTCTATTAATAAAGATTTCCCCCCCCCCCCCTCCAAAAAAAACAAACCCCACAGCGGAATAATTTTGGTCGATAGCCAACAACCCACCCATGTTATATCTCAATTTTCTTTTATATTCCCTTCCTTCCTGTCTTTTGAAGGGATAGTGCCGAAGAAACATAGTTACACTAATTCATTTGTGATGAATTGATATTACATCACTACAGATATCGTAATTTTCGGTATATAATACGCATCTAAGTTTTTGCGAAATTTTGGAAAAAATTCCGCATAAAATACGCATCCTTGTATGATACGCAATTTATATACCTAAGATATGCAATTCAGCAACAGGGAATTCTCCGCCATATTTGTTCAAACGCGCAATGCATTATGGTTTTGTGGTTTTTAAAAGCTTTAGACTTTTTATATTTCCTTAAAATGAAGAAATGTGAATTTTTCAGAATTAATTATCAAAACAATATTTATTCATTGCATATAAAATTATATTATATCAGAAATAAATTTATTTAAAATCCTTCAAAATTGGAAACGTCTGTGTTTGGAAAAAAATCATTTCAGTAAGCAGTTCATTGTTAGGCCTAATTACCGTTCCTGCCTTGACTTTGATTCTCTTGATTGAATCATCTATAAAAGGGGTAATTCCTGCTTTCACAAAAACATTTCACGTTGTATTTTCTTGAATGTCTGCCATGCAATATAAATCCATTTGGTTGAGTGATTTGTCTTAATTTTTGAACTGTATTGTTACAGATTTCACGCGAAATAATCGTTGCTAAACCATGTGCTCTCATAACAGACATCTCAGCTTGGTGGCCATCTTAAGATGCTGGGAAAACCCGGAACCTTAGTGGAAAGGGAAACGAATAGCACAGGTTTTTGTAACAGCGATTGAAAATATCGTTTGCTTTTTAAAATTTTAATAATAATTCGATAAAACCAAGACAAATTTTAAATTTTAAAAAGCAAACTATATTTTCAATCGCTGTTACAAAAACCTGTGCTATTTGTTTCCCTTTCCACTAAGATTCTGGATTTTCCCAGCATCTTAAGCTGGCTATCAGCACATGGTTTTGGCTTAACAACTGTTATTTTGTGTGAAATCTGTAATAAAGTTCAAAAAGTAAGGCAAATTTGTCCTGGTTTTATCAGATTATTATATGCAATTTTAGGAAATTGGGAAAAAAAGCAAAAAACTTTTCTGGGTAAACCTATAAAGTAACGTCCCCAAGTTGGCAGAGGTCGGGAGGGCATCTATATAATTTTAAGTAACTTTATTATATATATATTACTAATAAAATTGTTTGTTCAGACTCAGAAATAGTTCGTTCACATTACCCATCATTGCATTATTGCCAATTTTGAATATCTTAAGCTTAAATTTCATCTTTTTTTTTTAATCGAATCAAACAAACGGTAATGCTTTAATAAAAACAGCTAATACAGAGTATATTATTGTTTTTTGATTATAAACAGTATTTCGTGAAATATTTAAAAAAAATATGGTTAGTTCTGAGCCTATATAGTTAAAGCATAAGCTTTCAGTTAGTGAATTCTGTTGAGTTGCTGGTTTGAATCTTGCTCTGAACATAAAAGACATTAGAGAACCCAGCTGAAGAAAATGGACATATCCTATTAAATTTTAGACTTGTTGGAATATGAAATTCAAACTTTCTCACAAATGAATTTGGAATTTAATTGGACAAACAATTGGTAAAATGGCAAACTTAAACTTTTTGTATGATAGTGTATCTCAAGAAATTCTTTATTAAAAAGGTTGTTGCTAAATGTCCTGTTTAAAAGGAATAAAATATCCTAACAGGCAGCCTAGATAGTGCCTATTAAAGACTGGATTTATTTATTCATTTGTTTGTTTATTTATTTAGCAAACATAATTCTTGCTATAAGAAAACTATTAATAATGTTAATCACAAAGTAATTGACGAATGTAGAGAAGGATGAGACACAAAACCCTTGAATACAATAAATACAATTCATTTAAAATAAGTTATTTCAGCTTTGTGTAGCTTTTAAAAGAAAATTCATTTCCTAAAAAATTCATAATTTGTTATAGTTTAAAATGAAGGCAAGTTTTGTCTTTGTTTTTATTGTTTTTTTAATTTTGTACTTTGCTCATGTAATCGATATATCTGATTTTTTTTTTTTTTCTTTTGTTTGGTTTTGTTTCCAGGTTTTGCGTCCATCATACCAAGTTCGTGACCTTCATTTTTGGTCAACTGTGTATACTCCAGAATTTGTAAATACTGAAGAGATTCTTTATTTATCAGTTAATGCTCAGTCCTCAGTAACAATGATAGATTCCACAAAGAATGAGAAGGATGGCAATGGAATTTTGATAAAAACAAGATCTTGTGAAAATCTTATTTCGGCAGATCATTTGCAAGGTCGTCAGAGACGCTCCAGTGATCCCAGTCTTTTGGATGGAAAGCGCCCTTTCTCTCATGACCTTGAAGTACGAGAAACTGGTAAGGAAATGATTGTGAAACAGGGTGGTGATGTGAAATTTTACAACTGTTCACCAGCTTCAAGTAGAACACTTGTTGTTGATGAACAGCACCATCAGGATGATGTGTTGGATGGTATTGGAGAAACTGTAACTAGGGATGAGAGTGATTCAGAAAACGATAGAGATAGATTGTCAGATATTCAAACGAATGCAGACGCTTGTCACTCGAATGATTCCGCAGCCTGTGAAAGCTCAACAGATACATTGGTTGGTGAACTGGGGAGCCAGAGTAGTGAGCAACACCAGTCAGATGTAGCAGTTTGTTCTGGTGCCAGAGGGAACTGCAATTCAAGTCAAACTCTGTCCAAAGTGGAATGTACTTTTAGGACGAAAAATTGGGAGTATCCAAAGGAAAGATTAAAGAGCCAACAGTGCTCTCACGTGAGTACCAGTACCAGTGATATTAGTGATTCTTATATAGTCAAGGATGTGACAAAACAAAATGGTACTAATGGACTCAATGGCCACAATCATACGTGGACCCATGTTCTACCTTGTGCAAGGTGCCCTTTCTGCATCAATGGTAAGAAACTGGTGCAAAACAACTTTGATGTTTTCAAAACTTCTGTAAGTGGTATGAGCTCGGTAAATTCAACACCATTCCACTCTCGAACTCCGAGTTCAGGCTTCCCTGCTACCCCTTGCGATGACAGGCTTTCTGACTGTGCAGTATCTAAATGTTCCAATATCTTGGCCCAGAAGTTGGATATGGATGGTCTTACTATGTTGTGGGACAGAGTTCAGAATCGTCTGCATGAAATTACATCGGCACATTCGGTAATTTTTCATTGTCTAATTCATTTAAGAAAAAAAGAAGTGTATGTTAAAATTTGATTTATTTTCTTATCTTTTATTTTGATTAGCATGAACTACAAAGGCTTAAACAAGAACTCTATGCTGCTCGTCTGGCACTTTGTCACCAGCTTTGTCATAAATGCAATGGTTCAACCCAAATAAATCAAGAAAATATGGATGAAGTGGTAAAATAAATTGATTTTGGTGGGGGGGGGGGGGGGGGGAGGGGAAAATATATCCTTACAGTAGCAGATTTATAAAACTTCTATTATTTTTTTATTACATGTACTCTGGTGGCCAAAAGTTTGGACCAACCAGAAAAATCAAGAAAAAATGAATTTATACTAAAAATATTTTACACCCAGAATTCTAGTAAATATGAAACAATATTCAGGGAAGAAACAAATTTATTTCTGCGTCGTTGCTTTTTTATTAGTTTAAATAAAAATAAGACTGGCCAAAAGTTTGGACCAACATCACAAGCATGAAAATAATTTGCATATTACAAGTCATCGTGTTGTGTGGTGGTGAGCACTAAAACCATATTATGTATTGTACAATGTTAACTGAAGGCCAACGAGAGTGAATTAGAAATTTTAACAAGCAATTTATGAACTTCAAAAAAGTTGCTGAAATCTCCCATGTGAGCTACAAATATTTATCAGAATTGTTAAAAATGCTAATTGGAAAATAGGACGGAAATAGGATGACCTTGTGCACTGACGTGAAGAGACAAATCAAGAATTAACAGACATGTCAGACATATTACATTTGGGCATGTAGTCAACATTACACAAGTTAAACTTATTCTGCAACTTGCTGCCTCAAGAAGAACAATTCTCTGCGAACTACGTGCTCAGAACTTTGCCTATGAAATTATACCCAAAAAGTTGCCACTAACACAGAAACACATGCAGGAGAGACTGGAGTTTGCTAAGACATATCTGCGTGAAAACACAGACTTCCAATTGGTTGTGTTTTCTGATGAAAAAGGAATCAGTTTGGATGGTCCTGATAATAAAACTTCTTATCAAGAGCATCGTGATAAAGAAATGCTTGTTCCACTGCGAATTAAGCGGCAAATGGGTGGTAGTGGAGTGATGATTCTGGGTGCCATTGGAAGCAATGGAAAGTTGAAGATTCACATTATAAATGGACATTGCACAACAGCTCAATATAAAGATTATCTTCACAATGTGTTCATCCCTTTGTGCAAAGTCTAGTTTAAGCAAAAACCATGGGTTTAGCAGCAGGACAGTCCTGCAGTCTATACAGCACGAGTTGTGAAAGCCTATTTTGAGAGCCACAACATTACCGCTTTTGCTTGGACTGCTCGAAATCGAGATCTCAATATTATTGATAATGTGTGGCACCTTATGGAACAAAAATTTACCAAAACACTCAGTACAAATCTCGAGAACAACTAATAGCAGCCATTCAGAAAGCTGTTAAGCCAAATGTTATTAAAAGCTTATTTAATTCTATTTCAGGTCGTTTGTCAAATATTGTAGAGTCAAAATGTTAGTTAATGATGTAATGCTTTTTTCCATTTATCTTATACAAGTGTGGTCCAAACTTTTGGCCAGTCTTATTTTGATTTTAGGTAATAAGAAACCAACAACGCAGAAATAAA